>CM070832.1:31707779-32307779 GCA_036326025.1 Chrosomus eos
TACCTTAATTTTTTATGCATCCATCCTAATGATATTGAATACAAATTTGTTTCCAAACATTCCTGAAAATAGGCTATTACAGTCAAATTAAATATGAGTCAATATTATTTGTTTGTTTTTAATTATAGGCAATTTAATTTGAATATCTTACATATTCAGATCTTGAACTCGTATTTAATTTAAACTATACATTAAATATAATTAAATAAACAAACAAGCTTGATATATACATATTTAATTGGAATGTAATATATTCAGGGAACTAACACATTTGTATTATCATTAGGATGCATAACAATTGTAGGCTAATAACTTCCACTTCCACTGTAAACTTGACTTTTGCCTTTTTCTTTCTTTCTTTTTTTAAGAAAAAGGGACAAGTCAACTTTTTTCTTAGTTAGGCTACTCACCGTTATGGCAGAAATGTTGTGAACTAAGTTAAAATTTCACGAAGCGATAATATTATTTGAAAAAAGTCTTGAAAACTTGATGAGGAAATGGGTCTGTTTCTGCAGCTCGAAGTGTGTCAATGCGGTCCGTCATATGTAGAGGTGCTGCTGCTGCTGATGTCCTTCTTTAAACATCTCTCTATCGACTGAGTCTCTCGCTTACGGCCATACCACCCTGAACACGCCCGATCTCGTCCGATCTCGGAAGCTAAGCAGGGTCGGGCCTGGTTAGTACTTGGATGGGAGACCGCCTGGGAATACCAGGTGCTGTAAGCTTTTGCTTCACCTTCACTAATCAGATCATTTACTTCACCCAGACTCATTTTTCCTTTATCCTTTCAAATGCGATTTCTTTTCTTACATTTGGCTTTCTCTCTGGCTTTTGTCTGCTATTAGTGCGGCAAAGGAAAAGCACAGCTCAGCCTCGTCATTCTTCCTTTCTCCTCCAGGAGGCGATCGAGTTGTTTTCTTTCTCTCTCTCAGCAACACTAAGTGCTACACTTTCTTCTGGAACCGCTCCTCTCCTCAACTTCAACTAGACCAGAGCTTCAGAAACTCTTTTTTTGTCTTCCGAACCCATTAAACGTAAATTATTTACACGAAGTAGACCTACCACTTCCGCTTTAAGTTAATATTTATATAGTTTATATCTATATATATACTGTAATTGTCCAGTGTAAATGGAACATTATATTTATCCTCTAACTTTTCTTTCTTTTGAATATCCTCAGCATATAGACTCCTTGTTTCTTCCCTACCCCTTCTTTCTTCTTCTGATAACTGGAACTATGTACCTTACTCAGTGTTCACCATCATTTCTTCTTTCTCTAGGTTTGATATAGCCAACTGTTCTCCATCTGAAAGGATTGGATAATTCCACTCTCTTCTATTACCTTCCATTTTCTTGATCATTCATTTATATTAATAGTAATTCCAATTGTGCTACAATAATCCCTCCAGTAGGGGAGACCAGGGACAGTTGTAACACTTTTTGCAATTTTGAGCAATACATCGAAAACCATTTATACTGGAATAACCAATTTGTTATATTATAAATTTCAATCTGTCAACTGCTGAAACAATGTATTTAAGTGGTTTTATGAAATATGTACAGGTTCCAAAATTAATTTTAATACAGTCTCTCCACTGTTACAATCGTCCCAGTGTACAGGGACGGTTGTAACACATGTCAGGGACGGTTGTAACATGTCTAAAATATAGGCTACATAATGAATTAATCATAACCTACTCGAAATGGACAATATTATTTATCAGTCATCCCAGCGGGCATCTTGACGTCAATTTAACATCAATATGACATCAAACATTGATGTCAAAATAACTTCACGAAATAGGTCAAAAATGGAAGTATTTACGTCAAAGTGTCGTCAATTTGATGTCAAGATTTCGACCTCTGATGATTATGTCAAAACATAACCAACACCATCAGATCACCTTTACTCTTTGTTCATCTGGCTGTTCACCACTCAGTTTCAGCAGCCAAACAAAATCTAAAGTTAAAAACATTAGGGTCAAGAGCCCAACTAAAGCAAACATTGATCACCAAAATGGTGACTTAAAATTGTGATTTTCTCCTTCAATGATTCTGCTTGTTAACATCAGGTGTTCATCAATAATGACCAATCATCACTCAATTAATCACTTAATTATCTCATTAACTTTAACACTGCTTCAGACACTGTTTGAAAAACAGTCAATGTTTGATGTCACATTTATGTTGAATTGATATCGAAGCTTGATATTGAATGATATCAACATCATGACATCCTGACGTCAAATAGATGTAGAATTGACATCAAATGCCAACAAAGCATGACAATTAAAATAACATCAAAATGATATCCGCAGAGGTCAAAATCTTGACATCAAATTGACATTGACACTTTGACGTCAATATGACTTTAATTTTTGACCTATTTCGTAACGTCATTTTGACCAATGTTTGATGTCATATTTATGTTAAATTGACATCAAATGCGCACTGGGATGTGATTGTGACTATTCATTTCATATTTCTAAGTAGCCTAATGATTACCCTTTCCAGCATAGGAAATGGGACTCCCCTGTCTGTCTTCCTCTTTCTTATATTTGGCATGCTGTAAGCAATCACGTTTCCACTGATTATTTTTATATAAAAAAAGATAATTACCTTAAAATGTGATTTGATGACATTTCACATTTAATTTGCAACGCACAGTACATATTTTACTTTTAATTTGCACATTAAATGGAAACTATGCAGTTTTTTTTATAGCTTAATTAGTTTTTTAAATATAAATGAAAATTGGTTGGTGATTCTGGGACAGTTGTAACGGGGCGTTGTTTCTAATGTGGCTCCCTTTTTGGCAAAAATTGAGGGAAACTAACTGAGCATAAGCACAGTGAGTGTCATCACTCTAGGTTGTTTCTGATTGGAGGAATTCAAGGTGTTACAACCGTCCCCTGTTACAACTGTCCCTGGTCTCCCCTACGTTATTTTCCTTTGCATTATAATCCTTCTCACTATGCCTGTGCTTGCTTATATTCAATCAAATGTTGAAAGTTCTGAGTTCTTTTTAACCTTCTAAAGGCTCTGTTCCTTTCCATAACCTCTTTCAACTCTCCACCGCTTTTCTTATAGTTTTCCTGAACTTCTTGGTATTGCAGTCATTGCAGCCATATAAATACTCTGTCTAAACTCAATTTAATTTCTTTCAACATAATTTGTTTCTTGGACTGGCCTAATATACAAATCACTTGTTTCCATAAATCTCTCCCATTCTGCCTTTTTGAAAATCCACCTTCCATGACTATCTTCTATGCTCAACCTTACATCAACGTCCAGTTTACAAGCACAATCTCAATCTGCATTCATGGCCTCGTTCATCTTCCCACACCTGTTTCCCATTAGCCCTAATCTTCTTGCTATTTAGATCTTGTTCTTCTCCTCTCTTTGTTGGTTTATTGTTTGTTCATTCATGCCCGTTACAGACGCCTCATCATTGTGAGTTACCTTTTCCCTAATCTTGTTGTTGTGTGTGTGTGTGTGTGTGTGTGTGTGTGTGTGTGTGTGTGTGTGTGTGTGTGTGTGTGTCAGAGTGTGTGTGTGTGTGTGTGTGTGTGTGTGTGTGTGTGTGTGTGTGTGTGTGTGTGTGTGTGTGTGTGGTGTGTGTGTGTGTGTGTGTGTGTGTGTGTGTGTGTGTGTGTGTGTCAGACAAGAGATATCACCTGTTATCCTGTGCCAAGCCTGCTAGTCTGTGTTGCTGTATCCGCCAGTTGGAGTCAGTGCTCATCATCTCATGTGTGCACTTCCTGACAGCAACTACCTGTGCATTTCACCCTGCCTGGTTGCACCCTGGTCCTCTTCAGTTTCATTGTCCTGTTCTGTGTCCGCCTAGACAGCCGGTGACTGCAACGCGTTCTCACCCCAAGGCGTCATCTAACTGACAATTTTGACCATGCTTCAATATTCGACGCTAAAGGCACCCTTTAGCGTCAGTTAGATGACGCGGGTAGGTTTAGGTCTGGGTAGGAGGGCGTCATCTAACTGACGCTAAGGGTAACGCGTCAGTGAGATGACGCCCTGGGATCGCGTCAACTAACTGACGCTAAAGGGTGCCTTTAGCGTCGAATATTGAAGCATGGTCAAACTGATTCCCAAGGCGTCAGTTAGATGACGCCTTGGGGTGAGAATGGGCTGGTGACTGGCAGACAGAATATTTTTGACATTTATCTGATCCTCAAACCTCTGCAACCAGCTTTCGCTTTTGGACGGCACGAGAATGGTGGAATGCCACATTGTCCGATATTTGCATAACTTCAATCAGCTGTTTCTTAGTAGCGGAATAAAACACAGGGGATATTTTTGTGTTTCAGTTCGCAATATGAACAGCTGTTCATGACTGTAGCCTATAAGTTATGTTTAGAACATGATGTTAATGTTTGTAAAAGAGGGGGTTTATACGTAAGGAACAGGTTATTATTTCTAGAATGAGGATTGGTCACACGCTTCTGAATAGCACTTTATTTATTTTAGGAAAAGTGGCTTGTGTTCATGTTTGGAACCTGAGACAGTGCAACATGTTTTGATTTCACATACATATTATGATCAGCAAAGTCAAGATCAGAGAATTGCGAGAAATTGGCTTGGAAGAAGTATCTCTGAAAAGTATTTGGGGTAAGCGAGAGGGGAAAACACTGTTTTTTCACATTTCTAATAGAAACCTTTTCCCTAATCTTGTTTTGTGTGTGTGTGTGTGTGTGTGTGTGTGTGTTGTGTTTGGTTGTTGCTTGTTTGTGATATATGAGGACACAAATGTGTATAATGACATTCATATTACACTGGTATTACAACTTACACGTGATATGAGGACATTGCATGAGTCCTCATATTTCAAATAGCTTAAAAAACATAAAAAACAATGTTTTTTTTTTTAAATGTAAAAATCCAGCATGTCTCCTGTGATGGGTAGGTTTAGGGACAGGGGCAGTGTAGGGGGATATAATATATATAGTTTGTACAGAATAAAAACCATTACGCCTATGGAATGTCCTCATAAATCACAAAAACAAAGTGTGTGTGTGTGTGTGTGTGTGTGTGTGTGTGTGTGTGTGTGTGTGTGTGTGTGTGTGTTGTGTGTGTGTGTGTGTGTGTGTGTGTGTGTGTGGTGTGCAAAATTATGAATTAATGATGTGGCAGTGGGGTCTTTCTGGTAGAACTTACGCTAATGCTTTCATTTCTTGTTCATTTAGCCACTGTATCAAATAAATACCTAGGTTGTGTTTATTTTCTTTTAAGAGAGTTGAAAAATAAGCAGATTTTCAACGCCATTACAGTTTTTTTTATGATCGCTATGACAATTTTTTCAATACTTTTGACAATTTTCCTGAACTTAACACAGTTAGCACAACATCCGTATGTGTAGGCCATACAATTAACATGTCTTGTTGCTTTCCCACATGGAAAGAACCTATATAAACATATATGTTTTAATATAGGTTTTGATATAGGATTTTAATATATGTGACATATATAAAATTGGCCGTTTTCCTATATTATATGTACATATATGCACATACATGTACATATAATGTGTACATATATACGTCCATATATGTACTTATATATGTGTACATATATGTACCTATATAGGTACATATATGTACCTATATAGGAGCATATATGTGTACCTATATAGGAGCATATATGTGTACCTATATAGGTGCATATATGTGTACCTATATAGGTGCATATATGTATACATATATGTACCTATATAGCTGCATATGTACATGCATATATGTTCCTATATAGCTGCATATATGTTCCTATATAGCTGCATATATACATGCATATATGTTCCTATATAGCTGCATATATGTACCTATTTAGCTGCATATATACGTGCATATATAGCTGCATATATACGTGCATATATGTACCTATATAGCTGCATATATGTTCCTATATAGCTGCATACATACGTGCATATTATGTACCTATATAGATACATATATGCACTTATATATGCAGCTATATGTTTACCTACATATTAGTATAATTATTAAAATCCATAGCTACTAGGCAACATAAATAACAGCCCAAAATGTAGAAATTTAAATTATTTATTTTACTTAAGAACAATCAAATAGTACAAGAACAAAAATAAGACAAAACTGAATAGAAAAAAAAAACCCAATTTATCTTGTTGATCTTCTCAGCTCCGTGAGCTTCAAATTGATAGATGTGCCTATCTGCCCTCGGTTGGCTGCTGGCCACTTCTTCAATGTATCATCTAGAGAAGACAAAAATAATAAGACAGTATAATAATAATAATATAGTGCTTCATCAGGAACCCAAAGTGCTTACAGTACAGCTGCGATTGGACACATATTTTGGATAAAAGGCTGATCATAATAAAAAATGCGTTGGAAGATTGTGATTGGATTCTGCTAAATCTGAAAAATTCTGATTGGAAACATCGTCCCCCCTTTTTTTTTAGCGCCATCGTTCTTACATATGCACATGTCCGTCATGGGGACTGCATTGTTAACAGTCACACAGTCAATCATGTGCATCCAAAGCAGAGAAAATTCATGGATCGCAAAAATTCAGAAATGTGGCTTTAGAAGATGAAAGAGTGGATCAAGAAGTGCGCAAGCAATGAATTAGTATTATAGGTTTCAAGCAGATACAGCAACGATAATGGGTGCCCTACATTATACAGTCTCCAATGATGCCTAATAAACATTGATACAAGTAGGCTATGGTTAAAGTGATGAACTTATAAAGTCTCAAAAGTTTTGTTTTCCCTTCTCAACAATAATGCATTTACTCACCAATAATGGCTTTCTTTTTAATTTGGTCAAGGGCGACCAGCTGCTCCGGATCCCCTCTGGTTGGCTTCCCACCTTAAAGTAATATTTCAAAATTATTATGAAAGGGGGGTAAAATGAAGGTGGTGAAAACAAGAGATGTTTTATATACACATCACATTTACTTGAGGTGCAAGGAAAAACAAAAAAGTAAAAAAGCGATGGTATGCCCACACACAAACATAATTTATTCCACAGAATATGACTGACTTGTTTTTTTTTTTTCAAGGACAGAAGAAATTAGGAACATGTTGTTTTGTACCATTCAGGTTGCTTTTCAGCAAAGTCTCCAAGTCAAAAGGTGCCCACAGCAGATTCTGCACCATGGTAGTAGCAGAGGTGGCAAGGCGGGCTGCTTTCCATGCTTCTGCCTGGCAAAACACCCCAGAGCCCTTTATAACTTCAATCTGAAAAATAATTTCACATCACAATATTAATTTATTGACAACTTTTAGAAACTTTTTCATGTTTCATATTGATTCTTATGCTTAGCTTCCCAATAGTTAATAGGTTATGATGTATAAATGCAGATTAATGATAAAAATATGAAACAATTTAATCATTGCCCTAAACGTTATTAAAGGAGAGAAGGAGGAGGACAGGAGGTGGTTGGATGGAGAGAAGGGAAGGAGAAAAGACAGTGGGTGGAGAGGAGCGAAGGGGGGCAGGAGGAAAGGACGATTGTCTCTTATAACACTAATCGGCTCCTACAAGCACACAGTTTATACCCATCCTTACTACATAATGTTATTCACCTGTGTTTTCGCTGAGGTCTTAGCTGTTGCTGCAGTCTTGATTGAGAAGAAAAACATTGTTAAACTCAACAAATGTAAAACTTTAACAATTGTATGCATATGGGGCAAGTAAATTACATATTACCACTAACTATCCCAACATAAAAATCCCTATAGCTCATTTGGAGCCTTAAGTAAAATAAGTACAGAAAAATCTGAGGTATAAAAAGGTTACACACACCTGTGGTGTCTCTCGAAAGCGCTCAGTCACCATGGGACTCTCTTTATAGGGCTCGGTCTCCTCTCTGGAGTCTTAGAGAAGAAAAAAAACTTACTAAAACTCTACAACAATTTTTATTCATCCAAGCAAGCCACTATAGATTCTTATTTACAGGGGGGGCTTGGAAAACATTAAACATGTCAATAAATTCATAATAATAGCCAAACATAAAAAAAAAAATTTTTTTTAAAAAAAATAAAAAATCAGCCAAACATAATAAGAATCCATATAGCTCTGTTTGAGTAACAAGTAAACTAAATAAAATAAATAAATAAAAATGCAAGGGGGATACTCACCGGTTGCACTTCTCCAAAAGTCGAGGAGGAGACATCTAGATCCTCCACAGGACTACTTCCAGTCTTGTTCATAGAAGAAAAATAGTTATTCTCTTCAATAAATGAAAGTGCAAAAATACATCAAATAATTAACACTATCAATCAGCCCAACATCACAAGTCTCTACAGCTCTGCTTGAGAAACAATTATAAAAAGCATGAAAATCAGAGGAACTTACCTTTTGAGCAATAATGGCGAGGTCATTTCTCATTTGAGGGATTTCTAGAAAGAGGTTATATAAAGAAAAAACAATTACAAACACTAAATCAAATAGCACCCAGCAACTCAGTGCCCTAACGTTACTCTTCGAAAGACATTTCCTGCAGCTGTGTGAACGCAAGCTACAACCCTCCAAAGCCATCGATAAGACTCTGCAGAGAGCCCCTCTACGAATTCCTCCAGAAAGAGACAAATAAATATCTAATTTGAATCTTATCAACGGCTATGAGCACCCACACCAGCTAACAACATAGCATTTATTTTGCCAAACCTTTCAGCCCATCTAAGTTTATACTTCTCTGCCACCGCAATATCCATCTCCAGAAAAAACCCGGCTAATAAATATTAAAATTAGGAATACTTACGATTGATGATAAGTAGGATATAATGGATCTCCAACGCTGATATATTTCGGCGCTAATCGTCAAACGGCAGGCGGATGACGTCATTAACTACGGGGCGCTGTAGCGGCCATGGTAGGTACCAGCAGAGTGGAGATTTTTTTTTTTTTTTTTTTTAATTTTCAAAATTACAGAGTTTGATAAAGTTCTTGACACATTTCTTTTACACATTTTCACATTTGATAAGTACAACTTGAAACAACAATCTTTAAAAAAAAAAAAAAAAAAAAAAAGGGCATCACAAACATATATTAAATTCAATTATTCATTTCTTTTTTGTTTCTACATTTAAACTCTAATGGCCGTTCAGCCATATTCATCAAGAAACTGCATTAAGACAATACAGAAAACATTGCATTTGGTGGAACGGTAAATGTGGATGTGTATGAGCTGCAATGTGAATCTGGAAGTGACTTGAAATTGGAAAAAGGGCTTTATTGACTAAATAAAAAAACGACAAACCATTTTGTAATTTCTTTCTTTTCCACTATCTTCATACAAGATATGTAATTTCCTTCTTTTTCACTATCTTCATACAAGAAAGAATTGACCTTGTAAATGTAGCTTTCACATAGATTTCCATCTCCTCTCACTTAATTGCCATAGTTAAATTCCATAACATACCAATTACATGTGATACCAATTTCACGTTTTCGCACATTTGCATAATTTCTTTTTTTTTGTTAGTTCTTAGTTATTGCCTTGATAATAGAAAATATGAGCTAGGCATCATGTATGACAGTTGCCAAGGTATGAGCTACAAAATGACCAGATCATGCCATGAGCTATATAGGAGACATGTATGCACATATAGGGCTTATATGTGGATATAAAGAAGTAATACAGGAGACCTATATGGCCTGTATATGCACATATGCACCTCTGTTTTGCCTATATGTGCAATATATACGCATATATGCAGCATATATATTATCATATATGTGCATATATGCTGTATATATGCAGAATATATGTGCATATAAACTGCATATAGGTTTCATATATGCGCATATATCCTCACAGGGCTCCAGACTGCGACCAAATGGTCGCATTTTGCGACCAAATGAGAGTGTGCGACTGAATTTTACATCCAGTCGCACATGTGCGACCAGTAAATTTGTCCCCCACGTTAAACGTGGAAGAGGCTTATCAATGAATCCGGAATGTGTACCAATGAGTGTGAGAAGAATAGGATGCAAGTGTAAGTGGCTAATGTGTGGAGGGGGGGGGGTCTAGAGATATTTGAGCGCGCGTCTGTTTTAAACGTCTGTGGGAAGGAGACGGAGACAAATATCACAACATGTGCGTCTGAGCAATGAGCAAGCAAACAAACTATTCTTCCGACCTGCGGCTAGTGTGCCAGTTAAATTCACTTGCTGGCTTCCAAAATAATACATTACAACAGCGATAATCAAAAAAACATGAACAAAATGACTAAACACTGTTCACGTGAGTGCCAAATGCTCGAACATGACCTGTCATTTACGCCGTCATCACCCGGAGTTGATAGCGCACGAGCGCAGGCGAGACCCGAACTGCAGACGTTACCATCGGTATTTAAACTAAACTCATTTAAGCTTTGCCAATGTAAACATTCAAGAGCAAGACGCGAAAGAGAACTCGCGTAGGCTATAGAAGATTTGTGTGCGTGTGTGTGTGTGTGCGCGCGCACGCGATCGCGTGTGTATGCGTCTGTGTGTATGTGTAGGCTACTCATCTCAGACAGCCATAGATGTATGACAGCGCGCAAATATTGAGTTCTCTTTCAAGTTTTGCACTTGAATGGACAAATTCACATCAAAAAGTATGTCAACATGTCCGTCTTGATGAGTATTCAGACATAGTCTGTTTCTGTTATGCCTTAAGTGAACTTATCTACTGAATCAGCTCTGAATTGAATAGCTTTTGTAACTTTAATAAGGATTATTCTTTAATTTATACAGTCAAATATGCAATGTTATTTTACATTTGATTATTTTTATTTAACTTCTGTACCTGAAAACTAATGTTAGATCTACCTGAAAAGCAGGCCAGCTGACAGTCTTGCCTGGGCCCGGGACAAGATAATCTTAGAATGGGCCCCCCCCCCCCCCCCCCCCCCCCCCACGCCCAGATCTCTCCTTTTCCCTTGCTCTTCCTCTCCTCTCCCCTCCTCTGCTCTTCCTCTCCTGTTCCTCTCCCCTCCTCCGCTCTTCCATTTTACAGCAGACTTCCTTTTTTTTTTTTTTTATAAAACATATACTTTTACCCAAACTGAATAATAAAAACACGTTTCAATGGGTACATTTTCTATAAATGTCTTCATTTTCTTTTCTGACATAGCCTCCTGCAGTTCTTGTTAAAACACGTTAGACATGCAAAATCTGTGCATTTTGGGCACTTTTTGCGTGAAATCATATTTATTTTTTGTCCATCAAAAGTGTGCTTTCACTTTTAATTAAGCATGAGCAGCGCAGCAAAAATAGACTTGGATCTGGCGCATTATCTGTTCACCGTGGCGTCTGTCGTTGCTATGCAACAATGAACTTTGGCGCGCCTGTAAAAACGAGCGCGCCCCGTCGCTATATGAGCTTATATCCAAAATATTTCCATATGTGGCTCTTTACTCCTTTCTTATCAACAAGTGGATTTGGGGTGCGTGTATAGTATACGCTTGGGTAGAATTAGTGGTGTGGGGTGCGTGTGTATTACACGCAAATGAACTGCGTATCAAATGCACGCAAAAAACAGCGTCTCATAAGCACGTAAAAACTCATTTTCGCGTATAAATTACACGACAATACACCATGCGTGTTATAGAGACGCATTTACGTGAGAACAGGCTGAGCCACCACATCAACAGCACCGCCGGTCGCCATGTCTCAGCGCTTTTATGAAGAGGACGCAACTGCACACGCTTCGGGCATACACGCGCATCAAGTACCGGGTTTGAGAAAACCTGCTGGTACCGTGGCGTGACGTTTAAAACATTTTTTTTACCGACTTGGTACCGAAGTACCGGGTCTTTGACAACACTCATAAACGTTGGCTGCGCTGTTTCTTACCTTGCTCTACGTTGACTTAACTTCCAGCTTCACCGTTACCAGCTTTTTGATCAGTGGCCAAACCATTTTTGTTTTGGGGGTGGGGGGGTTCTTGACCACTATTTCAAGGGCAATTAGGAAGAAAACAAATAAAAAGCTTTTATGTAACTCAAATATTAGATATTTTTTCCACAAATATGCCTATTTTATTTATTTTTTAACAATTATTCCATAATTTAATGAGGGCCCAGTTCTGGGCCCCCCGCCCCACCCTGGGCCCGGGACAACAGACCCGTTTGTCCCCCCCTGTCGGCGGGCCTGCTGAAAAGCATAAAGTCATAGTTTATTTTATTAGTATCTTTGCTCTATTGTATTTATTTGTGCTTTCGCTTGTTGTTAGATTATTTGTTTCTTTATTTTATTTGACAGCAGTCTTTTTTCCCCTGAACATACCACATACCGAATCATACCTAAACCGTGAACCTAAAACCGTGATACAAACTGAACCGTGAGCTATATTTGAAACGTTGCAGCCCTAGTACAGAGTCACAGTTGGAAGATGATTCAGAGTGAGAAGTTTGTGTGGCGAAAAGGCCACTGCAAAGGCATTGTAATTTCTGCATCTATTATCAAAGTATTTATTAGTAAATAGTAATATACTGGAAATTAGTTGAAATCTGAATATTTGGTTAGTATGTTGATTTACGGTGTGTGCTCCTAAATTTTCTGGTTGTGCCCCTAAAAATTTCAGTTGGGGGCGCACGTGCTCCTAGTGAAAAAAGTTAGTCTGGAGCCCTGCTCATATAGGTTCTTTCCATGTGGGTTGACACAAAATGCATACAGTTAACACAAATTTAAGAGTGAGTGACCATCACTCTTGAGTGAGTGAGTGAGTGAGTGAGTGACCATCACTCTTGAGTGAGTGAGTGAGTGAGTGAGTGAGTGACAGACAGACAAGAGATATCACCTGTTATCCTGTGCCAAGCCTGCTAGTCTGTGTTGCTGTATCCGCCAGAGTCAGTGCTCATCATCTCATGTGTGCACTTCCTGACAGCAACAGTGTCTCTGCAAGATTCGGAAGGGAATGATTCCGATTTCTCTTGGCACAGCTACTAGGTTGCTCACGTCACATCTCCGTCCTCAAGCTCAGTTTGAGCCTGCGCAGTACGCTCCGCCATCAGGAAGTGAGTGCTTCTAAATAGCTTCAGTTTTCTCCGTTGAAATCTATGGGGTCGCTCTGTCCATTTCTTTTACTGTCTATGGTTGAGTGTGTAAGGGGTTTACAGTCAAAGACCCAGAACCGGATATGAAGAATGAAGACCAGGAGTCAGAATTATAAAAAATTAAAGAAAAGTTTTACTGAAGATAGTTTGCAGTTTCATCAGCAGAAGTCAGCTTCAATACTCACACAGGAGTTCGTAGGCCGCCCCGCTTACAGTTACAAAGATCACAGCAGTTATACCATTTTCAAGGTCTAAGCTACGTCATTGCTTACAGGTTGAATGGTTATCATTGGCTTAGAAATAGATAAACACAGTAATTTTCCACACACATACAGACAGACGGAAGCATATCTCCATCGATTATGGAGCTGACACATTCGGACCCACGTCATGACCTTCCAGGTCGCAGATTTGGATTGTTGAGCGCCAGCATGTCTCGAACAACAATTCACTCAATCTCCAATAATGCCAGTGGTTCTGTAACCAAGAAGACTAACACACACACCGACACACAGCTTTTCCAAGGTTGGATTTAGCCAGGCTCAAACTATAAACATGAGAGTCATCTCAAAACATCAAGATAATGCGTTCTTTCTCTTAACTTTAGTATAACTGGAAAGTAAGGCTTTAACAAAGAAATGGTCCATTAAACTATAGGTTTTAACACGTTGAAGATCTTTCTCAAACACAAAACAAGTCCCTATTTCATTTCTGGAAGCTGGGATAAATAAGCAAGCACTTTTACTGCATTCAGATATCAAATACATACATTAAAGAATACATGAAAAGAATATTTCAGTGATTATACTGGTAACTTCTATAACAAAGTGAAATCTCAGAAGCCTAGAGAAATCATTCAACTCATTTAATATTTAGAAAGAAAAATATTGATTAATAATTTGATTATAATTACTCATCATTACATATACATTGAAGCAGCAGTGGATTTCAATCCACCCCCATCAGTCCCCCGTTTTAGACCAATGTGGGGTCCAATACCACCACATCTGGTCTATCAATAAAGGCTGCTTCAAAATGTTAAGTTTCTGACCCATGCTGCTATGTCAGGTAAAACATTTTTTTTTTTTTTTTTTTATAAAACAAACAATATCTTTTTCCTTCAAGGACTTCACATGAACAAAATATCCCTCATATCTAAGATAGTATATTATTCTCCAGAACCTTTGGACATAGCTGTCTTTACATTTTACTAATTTGGTATTATCATCAACAACACTGATTACAGAACAAGTGCATATCTAACATCCAAAAAGCCGGGCTGAATAAGAAGACACTGCTCCTGTACTCTCGACCTTGATCGAACCCTCAGTCACTCCTTAGATATTAAATACAGACATTGTCTACAATCATAAATACACGAATATATGAACCAGTTTTTATAAAACTATAATTTTCAAATCTTTTTATTATAAACAAAGTTGGATGGTTAATCCATTATTTTCACTAACCCTTTTATAGACCCGTTAGGTTCAAAACACAATGGTTGTCAAATAAAATAAAATAAATAAACAACAAAGAATAAAATATTAATAATTAAGAGCACTTTAAGTCTTTACTGAAATTATTCTTAAGTTGACGATCACATAGCATGTACCATGTTAATTGTATAACATCTTATACCCTTTTTTGTTTGTTTCAAAAATAGAAATAAAATAAAACAAATTCACATCATCATTTCAATCATTATTTCACCACTAAAATATAGTATTGTTCCCCCATTCTGCTTAATAAAGCTTTTGTTAATTCCTTATCTTTATATCACGTTAATCCCTGTTAATCATATAATGGCTCATTTTTATTCTGAAACTCACTTTTCATACCATTTAAACTTAATTTGACTTCCATAAATTCTATCAGAAATTTTATTTTCATAACATACATTTTTCTATATTTCTTCCATCTTTCCCATTAGTCTCTCACCCATGTCTTAAACTAAAAGTTAAACAACACTTAAAGTTCCCTCATTAGGGAAGTCCTGGTATTTTAATAATTCTTCAATACCCTTGTTTTCTTATCATTAATTTTAACTTTATTTTTCATTATAACTACTTCTCACAGTATTTCTCTATCAAATAGTTAGTCTAAAGATGCAAAATAAATATTATCAGTATTGTCTCAGTCCCGATTATCTTTACAGTTGTGCAGAAACCAAAATATTACGTTACTCAGCTCTCAACCCCTAAGACAGCCATATAGCTGCTTTCTCATTTAACCTTTATTAACTAAATTGTAGTTTTCTTGGACATCTAATGTCATACATCCATTTAATGGAGTTAGAAATTATTATTTTTTTATCAGTTATATTCACTCTTCCTTTGTTCGCCCACCGGCCTTTCGTAAAAATGAGGGAGCTCACTCTGGATAATTTGGATAGTGACTTAGCCAATGTGTCACTTTGTCTCTATGCCGTCAAATCTATTATTTTTACATTTACCATTATGATCCCACCTAGTTGTCTATTTAAATTTAGACCCTCAGTTGAATTTAGACAAGAGTTTTTACCCCATAATGGACGGCAATCTTCAACTTCACAATTCCAATTTAAATACTAATCCAGAGAGTAATTCAAATCAACATCATACATGACAAAAAAGTCATAATTACCAATAGCAGACAGAGCTCGAAAACCAATCCAATTAAAGCTCGTCCCATGTTCTGCATTGTCTTTTCATCAGATTGACTCAGAATTATCAGCTTCTTTAAAGTGTGTCGTTTCACTTAACCCATCTGTAATGATAAAACACTCATTCCAGAGGTTAATGACACAATATCACAAAATAATAGTATTAACACATACACGACATAAAGTGCAGTCACCATCACACACACTCATACTGGACACGCATGTTAACTGCTCATTTTCAATGTTCGCTTTTTAATATTAACTCTTTCTTTTATATATTATTGCTAAAAAGATTTAAATTTTAAATAAGATTTTAAACTTCACATTTTTCCTGTAGCTTTTACCTTACTTTATGTAGTCTCTTAACCAGTTGCAAAGCATTTCTGTTCATTATTCATTAAATTTTTAGACAAGTCAGCTGGGTTGTTTTGTTTAATTTTCCTTATCATTATTTTGCTTCAGCTTGCTCTAGCAGGCCAATAACAGAAAGACAGACACAGCCATCCCTTCCTCCACTCAAACAGTCTCTCTCTCTTATTAACAAATAATAATTACATTAAATTAATCACTATCCTTTTACCATTAAATTTTGTTATCCAGACTTTTCTCAAATCAAAAACTGTCTTCATCTTTAGCCACCCACCATGTCAAACGTCCTTCAGGAGTTAAAACATATTAGTTCAAAATCAACACTTCTATAAATTTTCTTATTCTTGCCCATGAGGCAGCCAATACATAAAAAGTTTTGTTCCTGTCTCCACAACAAATAATGGCAATCCCCTCATTTCTCAGCTGTCTCTTGAAAGCCCATTCCCGTTAGCTCTTTATCTTTAATTTTCCTCTCCTCAGGGTGTTGTCCCCCTGGCATAATTGCAGATACTTGTCACAATGAAAAACAAGCCATACAATTAATGCGGTTTCTTCTGGTGAGTGGTATAGAGGAGCTTTGCATTTATAGGGCAGACTGCCGTAACTCGTCACAGCGTCATCTCCCCTTAACGGTATAAGGACGCTGCTGGCCTCACAGCTCCTGCTCAACTCTCATACCTGTCTCAATAACACACCTCCATTCAGGAAGTCCGCAGTGACTTTACGATAATCCCCTGGCTTAGGTTGCCCTCTGTCTGGCCAAAGAGAGTCTTACCCGTCGTGGGGTGATTATCTCGTGCCCACTGGTACCGCTCTTTCCCAATACCAAATCAGTCTTCTTCAACAGAACTCAGCTGTTTTCTGGAGCTTTAGGAAAGGCACGTTCAAGAGTCACCAGAGCCATTCTGATTGCCTTATAGTGTTTACACAGCGAGACAGGTTAATAACAGCAGTATTTAATCACTAAAATCCATTAACCATCTTAAAATCATCAACCTAGCTATTTAGATTATACTCAGTGAATTTAGTTCACAACCATACATTCAGTGTACTGTTACTGTACATCTGTAGCCGTAGCCTTCGGGCCTGTTTCAATGGTGGAGACTTAAGATAAGACAAAGAAGTTACTGGTCCTAAAATAAAATAATCAAAAATGTTATTTCTATCATTTAAGATCTGTATTATTATTTTAAAGACTTCTTTAAAGTCATTCAGTTTTACATTTAAAACATTCACCAATACAAATTGCCCTCTTTATGGCAATGGTTTCTTTTACATCTCTGTGCCTGATTTTTCAACTGAAACACTGTGCTTTTACTATAAATAGCTTATTATTACTTATGACACGGGGTCAGATAACAGCCTGTTAGCTGAAAGTGACTGAGAGAGACTCTGAGACCTTCAGGGCTGGTAACACTGCTCTCTCATATACTTCTAATCATCAAACTTTTATCTATAATCTTTTAACTATCCCAGCTTAAGGCATCTTTGCCAGAAATGACATTTGTTTCCAAATAAACATAATTTTATAGTTGTCTTTATTTAGACATTACAAATTTCCACTCAAATGTGTCTGTCGTACTGGCCGTTTACAGCCACAGCAGACATCAGATTCAGATAAGCAACCTGTTTCATTACAGCCAATAACAAACTTATCTTTTGAAAGCAAAACATCAGCTTCTAGTTCTTTCATGGTCAACAGTTTTCAAGCTGTTTGTTTAATCAGATGCCTTTCTACACATTTTACATTTATCAACTGTTAATTCAGTAACCAACTGCTTCTGCTTATTTGATCTTAAATAATTATTCTAGTTCTCAATAACATTTCACATTTCATCTCAATTTTAATTGTCAAGTTCTCAATTACCATAGCTTAATATGTCTTCAAAGTTTTTTTTTTTTTTTTTTTTTTTTCCTAGGAGTTTATCAATCTCCAATTAGGATTCACACTAACTTTGACGAGGCTAGTACTCTCTGCTTGTGATACATCTTTTGTAGTTATTATAAATCATCTGTGAGATTAGTCTCTCTTTATAATCTAAACCCTTTTTAAAATGTTTAATTAAAACACAATCATCTTTTAGTTACTTTTATATATTTTGCAATTCACATTTGTTGGAGTCATTATCCATAATTTTACATCAAACTGTATTCACTTATAAAAATTACTATTATAGATCTTTTCAAAAGGATTCACTTTAAGACTTTAATCTTTTGACCTTGTTTTTATCTCTTATTCTCTCTCAGACGAAAATGTTAATATCGTCTTCACTTAAACACTGATCTACTTTCAAACCTGCATTATTACCAGAAATGTGTCACTGTCACATTTTCAAACACCTTCTCAGTGGGCATTTACATGTTAAATAGTCCTGCTGACCATAATTAAAACACTCTCTGTCTGCTCTAACTTACTGCACACCCTTGAAGCAGTGTGTCCCATTTAGGAATGCAAACAGAGCCACTAATAAGCAGTGCTCCATATTCTTTTACAGTCCACCAGTGGCAGATACAACAATAGACGAATCATAATCTTCATCATTATTATTGGCACAACATTAATTTTCATAAGCTGCATCGAAATGCTCAAAATATTCGAAGTTGTTTTCTCAAAGTTTCTGTTTAACTTTAGTCACTTGTCCAGGGAAATTATCCCTGACCCAGAATTTCTTTCACTTGCTTTTATAATCATCGTAAGCAATACGAGGCTAAACATTTAAAATTTTCAGTTTCTTTGTTTGTTTGTAGCCAGTCAAGTTGTTGTTTAAATTTCCAATCAGAATCAAAACCCTGACTACCATTTAACTTCATAATTTCTGCAAATTTCTTTGAAGTGAGGGCTTCAGAGCACAGCTGCTTACAGCGTTTGCTTTTCTGTCTCACTATTTGTTTCAGGACTGTTCAGGTTACTGATCATGTTAGGCTATTACATTTTTCTGCCATATCTTAATCATGGTTCATACTCACCTGAAGTTATTGGAGAAATGGAGGCGGCGATCTTTGAACAACACAGCTTGGCTTCTGCGTGATGAAACTGCAAAGTATACTCCAAAATCACAGTTACATATACTGGTCCACGCCAATTTGGGTCACAACTTTTTTAATTTTTCTCTCGGAATCATTCCTGATGCATCCCTGGCAAACAACCCTATTATTGTTAGTATCCCTAACTGCCTGATTCACTTCACTAAGTTCGGGGATCCCCTATCTGAGATGGAAGAGATAGAGCAGGTTTACGGTGCCACTGGACCTCCAGCTCAGGGACGTACTCTGCTGGGGTGGTGCTACACCAGTAATGCCCAGCGGGGCCCCCACAGAGCACGCTTCGCTTGCACTGTCTGCTGCCGTTACCCTTAACGACGCTCTCAGCGACTTATACTTATACTGTCAGCAGTATAATTAACTTACTCCTTCACTCGCCTCATCGGAGTGAAGGCTCTCCCGCTCTCCTTCAAAATCTCTTCCATTCAGAAAGCCCTAACAAATAATAAAAAAGCTTACTACCTTGTTTGTTGATTTGCCAGGGGTGTCACCGAGAATAATTGCCTGCGCATCCTCCACCATAACTGTAAGGGGTTTACAGTCAAAGACCCAGAACCGGATATGAAGAATGAAGACCAGGAGTCAGAATTATAAAAAATTAAAGAAAAGTTTTACTGAAGATAGTTTGCAGTTTCATCAGCAGAAGTCAGCTTCAATACTCACACAGGAGTTCGTAGGCCGCCCCGCTTACAGTTACAAAGATCACAGCAGTTATACCATTTTCAAGGTCTAAGCTACGTCATTGCTTACAGGTTGAATGGTTCTCATTGGCTTAGAAATAGATAAACACAGTAATTTTCCACACACATACAGACAGACGGAAGCATATCTCCATCGATTATGGAGCTGACACATTCGGACCCACGTCATGACCTTCCAGGTCGCAGATTTGGATTGTTGAGCGCCAGCATGTCTCGAACAACAATTCACTCAATCTCCAATAATGCCAGTGGTTCTGTAACCAAGAAGACTAACACACACACCGACACACAGCTTTTCCAAGGTTGGATTTAGCCAGGCTCAAACTATAAACATGAGAGTCATCTCAAAACATCAAGATAATGCGTTCTTTCTCTTAACTTTAGTATAACTGGAAAGTAAGGCTTTAACAAAGAAATGGTCCATTAAACTATAGGTTTTAACACGTTGAAGATCTTTCTCAAACACAAAACAAGTCCCTATTTCATTTCTGGAAGCTAGGATAAATAAGCAAGCACTTTTACTGCATTCAGATATCAAATACATACATTAAAGAATACATGAAAAGAATATTTCAGTGATTATACTGGTAACTTCTATAACAAAGTGAAATCTCAGAAGCCTAGAGAAATCATTCAACTCATTTAATATTTAGAAAGAAAAATATTGATTAATAATTTGATTATAATTACTCATCATTACATATACATTGAAGCAGCAGTGGATTTCAATCCACCCCCATCAAGTGAGTGAGTGAGTGAGTGATGCCAGTGCCGGATGAATGCCAGCTGTGCCAGACATATGCCAAATCTGGGCCAAATTTGTTTGCTGACTGGGATAAAGCTCATTTAGCTTATTTAATTATGTGTGTTTCTATGTAAAATGATATTCATGCCTCATATGACAGGCGATGATGTATGATATTATATCTTATATTGTAGAATAGTATATCCTGTTCTGGCCCAGATTTGGCATGAAGCCGGCACTGGCATGAGGCATGTGAACCAAACATGGCCCGGTTATGGGGAGATGGTACCGTCTTTAAGGCGGCAAACAGGATATGGGCCAGTGGTTAAGTGTATTATTTGGCCCACATGTAAAATATAGAAATGTGGCCCACATATGTGTGGCCAGACTTTTCCCAAAGTTAAAATATAATTTCAGATATTTCATAATATTTTCATACACACCGCTGTTTCCCCTATTCCTGTTTGCAGCGTGTGTTTATTGCTCTCTATCAACCAGGCTTAATTCATAATCATTTTAATTATGCAACACCAAACTTTAAATACATTAGGCTAATCATTTAGCAAACATTTTTTTCGAAAGAGATAAATGGACAACAGAAGTGAGTAAACCAACATAAGATGAATATGTACTAACACCGTTAGTCTAACACAGTACACAAAGAAGTGTGTGTGTGTGTGTGTGTGTATATATTATATATATATATATATATATATATATATATATATATATATATATATATATATATATATATTATATATATATATATATATATATATATATATATATATATATATATATATATATAAGACGTTACTGTAAATTTACAGGTATTCTTTCAGTATTTCCATAATACAGTATTAGGCTGTATCTTTTACAGAACATCTGTAAATATACAGCACATTTCTGTTTTCATCCTGATAAATTCATAATACATTATCATACTGTGTAAATGCATTGCATTGTGGGATTGTTTTTTTTTTCGCGCTCAATTCAAATCAAAACGTGACGCGAACAGACAGTAGGCCTACAGGAAAACTTGTCAGCGGGACTCAACTGAACAGCATAATCATTCCTGTTATCAAGATAAACAGAATTTGTGAGCAATTCGTAAGCTTTTGTGAGCTTCAGTTCGTGTTTCAAACATTAGTTGCCTGTGACGCAGCAGGAAATGGAGGACGTTAACGGCATGAAGACGGGTGGAAGAATTTTTCATCTGAAACGTTAACTTGCCCGTGTGACTGACGATAAGTGGGGTTTAGAGTTTGAGAAGATGGAAAATTGTTCAACTGAGTGATACGGTAAGCCAATATATATTTTTTGGGTTCGCATTTCTACGAATTTGGTTTGATTTTGCGAACGCGGTTTACGACCGCGCAAACAATTCACTCTGTCCCACCTGTTTACCAAGTAACTTAAGTATTTCACATAATAGGCGACATTTACCATGTTATATATTGATGTGATTTTTCGTTTCAGGCTTTCTAATCTGATGACGGTCCATTGCTAACGTAAGTGTGTTTAAATAACATAGTGTTACAGTTATAGTCTATCTATGTGGTAACAAAAAATGCTATGGCGTCAGATCAGTTCTGTGATCGTGCTTTTGAATCGTTGTCATTTTGCCAGCACATGAAAATCCATGTTCCTAATGCTGTTTTCAAATGTGGTAGGCCTATTCCTGATTGCTATGCCATGGTCCTACAACTACTCGCCCACTTCAAATAGAAGAGACGGTGCTATCCTTCAAGCAGATAAGTAGCAGCTACAGATTATTCAACAAATCTCATTCATTTAATGTTATAATATTTTTTATGTTTTGGTTCGGTTGATCATGGTTGTGCTGTTCTTTTAAAAAAATTGTTTCAGGAATTTGCAACTCTTGATTGATGCTGCTTCCTATTCATTGCCTTTATATGGATGAGCACAAGCGTGACATATTACACTAAACTGTGTCACAAACCTTTATTTTGGGGGGGGGGGTTTTGTGCACAAAAAGTTTGGGCAGAAAAACTATCAGTTATTGATCACAACATCCAACATGCATTTTTTTTTTCATGTTCAGTTTTATCCAAACAAACTAGTCGTTAAATAGATATCTGGTTTCTATTTACACATCATCTGTGCTGTCTCTCTCTCTGTCAAAATATATACACTCAGTCCATAATTTTGCATTGTCTTTTTTTTCTTTTCTGCCTTTTAGATGCTTTCTTGTCATCAATCCTGAACGTGGATCAAAAACAAAGAAAGGACAAGTAACTTCAAAGAAAACTGGCCAAATTGTGCAAAAAAAAGGAACACCCCTGCCTACAGGTTTCCTTACTTCTGTGAAAACTTGCAGACTTTGAATGGGATTTTGTTTGCACTATTATGGACTTTAAAACAGAAACAGCAATTCACTGCAATTATAAAGCTAGGAAGATCCAGGACTGAAAGAAGAATGTATTCGTCTGAAAGAAGAATGTCATCATATACATTTAGGATGTTTGTTAATTGTTTTATGTGAAACAATAAAAAATTGTTAAGAATACTGTTGTTTTTCAGACGTTCTTTAGCTGGGCCAAGGGTGTGTATAAAGTGGCTAGATCAAGGTTTAGTTGAGGCTGATATGTAGAATAAATTGTTTGGGCCACAAATGGCCCATGGCATAGCCATTTCTCAGCCAAATGTATGACTATAGCTGGCCCTATTCTGGCCCTTTGTAGGGCCAAATGTATGACTATAGCTGGCCCTTTGTAGGGCCAAATGTATGACTATAGCTGGCCCTATTCTGGCCCTTTGTAGGGCCAAATGTATGACTATAGCTGGCCCTTTGTAGGGCCAAATGTATGACTATAGCTGGCCCTATTCTGGCCCTTTGTAGGGCCAGATGTATGACTATAGCTGGCCCTATTCTGGGCCAGAATAGGGCCAGCTATTAGTCATACATTTGGCTGAGATATGGCTATGCCATGGGCCATTTATGGCCCGAGTTCTGGCAACCAGACCTGGTCCAGTCATGTACCGTAATTCATTGCGGTACATGGGCCAAGTGAAAGTGGGTCGTGTGGCCCATCACTGGGCCACCTCAATTTTGCTATGTGGGTACTTTCAACAAAGAGACCATAAATAACCCCAAAAGCGAGATTCTTTCCACGTTAATAACAGACGGTTTAAATATCAGTAATACATATTATTTATGTAACACATGTTGCCTTAATAAAAAATGCTCATTTCTTCAGCATTGCGTGATACTATATCAAAGTTATTTCCGTAATTTTGACAGAAAATAAATCGTGAAAACAAACCTGGAAATAAGAGACGTAGGATTGAGGAGAAAAATGAGAGATTCTTCGTGCATTCCAGTGAATTATTAATGGGATATATCGTAAACTAAATCGGGAGAACAGACCACAAATGTGCAGTAGCCTACAGGCTATATGTTGTAGTTTTTTCATACTATTACAGCGAAATGAAAAGGGAAAAAAGAAAATAATCACGAGGAAACGAAAGCAGCGACTGAAACGAGCTCTTGCCATAGATATTCTTGTTATAACGTCATGTTAAAAATACCAAGTGTTACGTTATTCTCATGATGTCTGAAAATAAATCATGAAGGAAAATTGACAGCTCATTCAGTCAAACTGACAAGTCAGTTTTATTTGTAAGGCAATCTAATGATTTGAAATTATTCGTTTCAGTCTTTTTGAATGGAAGTTCCCCAAACCGGAAGTGCCACCCATAATTCAAAACGCAGTAAACTCGTCAGGAATAAGGTGGATAGGAGAGGAAGAATTATCTAAACTCTTTAAATCATCTAAATCAACATGTATGTTAGACCCTATACCGACTAAGCTACTGAAAGAGATGCTTTCACAGGTCATAGGTCCTCTTCTTAATATCATTAATTCGTATTTGTCACTAGGATATGTAGCCTACTTAACTTTTAAGTTATTATTAAACCTCTTATTTAAAAAAATGTAGCTTGATCCCAGAGAATTAGTCAATTACAGGCCGATCTCAAATCTACCCTTTTGTCAAAGATACTAGAAAAGCCACTATGTTCCTTTTTTAGAACGAAATGTTATTCTTTTTCCAGTCAGGATTTAGACTGTACCAAAGTTTCTGAGACTGCTCTCATTAGAGTCACAAATGATTTGCACTTATCTGATCGTGGTTGTATCTCTCTATCAGTGTTACTTGAACTTAGTGCTGCCTTTTACACTATCGACCACAGCATTCTTTTAAATAGACTCGAAAATGATGTTGGCATTAGTGGAATTGCACTACCACGGTTTAAATCATATGATGTAGTCAGCCGAATCCGAGCCATATCCAGATCAGATGGAGGACCTGCGCCTAGACACGACCACAACGCATGATGTAGTCAGCCGGATCTGGACCGTATCCGGATCGGATGGAGGACCTGCGCCTAGACACGACCACAACGCATGATGTAGTCAGCCGGATCTGGGCCGTATCCGGATCAGATGGAGGCCCTGCGCCTAGACACGACCACAACGCATGATGTAGTCCAGGCCGGATCTGGGCCGTAATCCGGATCAGATATGGAAGACCTGCACCTAGACACGACCAAAACGCATCCCTGAAGTGTCAGCAGAGATTGTGTGTCAACTAGACTCTCCCCTGTGAAGGCCTCATCAACACGACAGCTATCAACAAACCCGTCTCCATACCGGCGTGACTCTGATCTTCAACCAAATAGAACTGGATAATATTCTGATTGTTCCAATCCAATCTGACTTCTGACCTGTAATGCGGCCTGAATCATATTTATACACTGTTCGGTCATTGGCCAGAGGAGAACTGGCCCCCCGACTGAGCCTGAGTTCTCCCATGGTTTTCTTCTTCTGCCAACTGATGTGGTTTTGGTTCCTTACCACTGTCGCCTTTTTTCGCCTTTTTTCACCGTTGTTGCCATTGGCTTGGCTTGCTTAGTTGGGGACATCAAGTTTAACATTTAATTTAATTTTCAAAAATAATATTGATCTGCCTGCATTGACACCATTTATATGAGACCTGAACTGAGCTGGACAATGACATCACGGTTTTCTCCAGAGCAGAAATATAGAAATTAACTAAATTAATAATTTTTTACAACATAAATGAAACAACACTGAACTATACTTAAGCTGGACTGTGACACTATTTTCATTTGGAAACAAACGTTTTTTGCATTATTTTCCTGTTATCTTTGTAAAGCTGCTTTGAAACAATCTGTATTGTAAAAAAGCGTTGTATAAATAAATGTGGCTTGACAAATCCTTGATTCGCCATCCCATCTTTGAATAGAGAAAAGAAAGGTTTATAGAGCCAGTCAATTTTTGTTATGTAGGCTATGTGAACTTTAGCTAGTAGGAAACACAAATTAATAATGTAATATTTCCCTATCTTCTCTTTTGAGTAGTCAAACAATCCGAAGAAAGCATCTATAAAACATAAAGAAAAGTCACTTACAAAATAAAATTGGATAACATTAACAGAACTGACCAAAATGTCTCTGTGTGAATGACATCTTCCTCAGAAGAGTGACAAAAACCGCAATTCACTTCAATTACTTTCCATTTCTCCCTAAATTCTCTACAATATTAATCAAATACGCTATGGTATTACATAAGGAATGGTTATTATCTCTGGAAGAGAGCTCTGAATTATAATTTTTTGTTTTTCTATCAGAAAAGCATTTCCGATTATTGTGTCAGTAAGATTCATAAGTACAAGGCCATGGAAATGTAGTCCCTTGCAACAGTAAATACATGCAGAGGGAATGGGATTGAAAACAAGAGCATATTCATTAGCAGGAATTTCTGTAAAAAAATCTGAATACTTATAAAGTCTGCTATGCAAGATGAGAAGCTTTCCAACTAAAAAAAATGTTTTTGAAACAGTTGTCAAAGAAGAGTGATTTAATCTTGTTCCAAGTAATATCTGTGCAAATAAAATTTGTGTTTGTACAATATAGGGCCCAGGCCAAGAGCATCTGCTTGTTGGAGAAAATTCAGGCCACCAACTTTATAGAGAAAACATAATTTGGGATAATATTCCAAAATGAAGAGGGATTATTAAGGACATTTTAAAGCCAATTCATTTGAAAAGTGTTTAAGGTAGTAAAATCTAAAAATCAAATCCTCCCTGTTTTATTGGATTCTATAGCCTAATAAAGTGGGTTTTATTTTTTCCAAAGAAAATTACTGAACTTGCACTTTTACATGTTCCTTTATCAACCTCCAGGAAGAGAGCTGCATACGTTATATACGTCTCGACAATCCTTCAGCTTTAGCAACTAAAATTCTTCCTCTTTGCAGCCAAGATTTGAGTTTCCTTTGGGTTTTCAATATTAGAGGATCAAAATTTAGTTTACATCTGTTTTTTTTTTTTTGGTCTTTATTAATTACAATTCCTAAGTAGCCTATATAACTTCCCATAGGACTGTTGCTCTGGGGGCACATCTGAGAACAGGGCATTGTTCATTTCCCCAACCCACTGAATCGTGAGTCTCTCTGGGGGAGTCGACTCCAGGATGATTCGATCTGTGTTTGTCTTCGCGTTGTCAGCCATATTAGCGCCCTCCTCCATCTCGACCACCGCTAACTTCAGGACATGCACGCGTCAGGCCGGTTATAAGGACGAAGAGGCATAACGGTTTTTATCTGTTTGAAAGACCACTTTCAAATCCGTACAATGGAGGCCGTCAAGGCGTTTAACGGCGAGGTTTGTATGACATTGATTTGTATGAATGTAGACACGATAAACTCGAGTGTAGGCCTCTGTTGTCATCATGCCGGTGTCATGGTGCAGGCCATATATTTTACATAATTTCAAAATTTAATCTTTAAAATTTTTATAGGTCTGTGTGAATCTTCGCGTGCATTTTGAAAACTGAAAGAGTAACTTAATTGCAATAAATTCAGATTAGTGCAGTGTTTGGCGGTTTTTCCCGTCATCTTAGTGGAAAACATGTTGATCAAAAATATTAAACAAAAAATAGTCCGGCAGCTAAAAGTAATCTTTATGCATTTTCTTAACTATAGTGTTTTTTTTTTGCTTAAGTATATTAAATCATATGTAGGAAGTGCTGGTAATATTGCGCTGATGTTTCCGCTTCGTGTAAGTGCTGGCGAGCGGCTGAGCTTAGCTATCTAGACAACAGGGCATCATAGGCCGCTCAAACTGAACTGCTTTTTACGGGATAACAAGCATGTTTCAAATCACTACGAAAATGTTGCAACCCCGGGAAAGTCATGTGATGCCCAAAGATATTGTAGTTTGTCTCAATGGGTTTTGAGATAATGCCTTTGTTTTTAAAACTAAATTGCTAACAGTTAGGCTAGCAGTTGCTATACGATTAGCCGTGCTAGTGAACATACCATCTAAACCTGTTTTAATGTAGCAGCTAGCAGACTTCACTTTTCTCTGAACAAGTTCAGTGAGATCATATCTTTATCAATTAGTTTGTGTTTCAGTGTGAATTTTCATTCTCGTGGGCTAGTTTATCTGCATTTGAAATAAGGAATTATAATCAACCAATGAGTTGTATGTTTTATGGTTTAGCAGTGTAAATCATATACGTTTAGAGAAAAAACTAAAAGAGTCCCAAAAAAGGAGACTTGTGTAAAAGGACAATGTGATTTTATTGCAGATGTTAGTTTGCAGTATCCCTGTAATACATCTTGTAGTTACAACATAATAGCAACAAACCGAAATGTATGATATTAGTACTTGTTAGTTAGTAGATATTAGTTACTGAATGCAAATATAGTACAAATATACATTAGGGTTGCGTGATATATTGGCCGATATTTGTTCATTTTTAATGTTATCCTTATCAGCCGAATAAAGCCGATATAAATAATGGATTATTTCCTTCACCTACACTTCAGATGCACACTGCACACACAGATAGTTTTGAATTTCTTGAAATATGATTGGTATAACTTCAAAAAGGGAAGTGCAACATGCAAGTCTGTCATATAGGCTACATAACATTATAATGAGGAGAACATTATAAATGTGTGCTTGGGACATGACTTTTAATTGAGACTTTTGTTCTTGTAATCCAGCTCTCAAAAAGTATATAAAAATTTGGATTTAGATTTATCGACCAATATATAGCCTATAATTGGCCGATATAAATAATATATCGGCCAATTTTCAAATGTAAATAATTTCAGATACAAATTTCTATTATAAATAATTATTGTTTATCGGGATCGGCAAAAATGTTCGTATTGGTGGATCACTAATATACATGTAATGCATACATGCATCCAGCAGATCACATTAGACTAAATTAATAATTTGCATTATAAAGAAAGAATGTTAAATCACAAATTCACCATGTTTTTTTTTGTTTGTTTTTTTCAGCTGTACTCACTGAATGAATACAAACCCCCTATCTCCAAAGCAAAGATGACCCAGATTACAAAATCTGCAATTAAAGCGATAAAGGTAAGTTTAATTACAAGGTAACATAACATTAAGGCCAAGTTTTAACGGAGTCCCCCAACTGATTACTCTATTCTCATTTTAGATTTTTCCCAAAGAACACATGTTTATTAAAACCATTAAAAGCATCATGTGTTAATTACCCCCCACCACTCCAGATAATTCCCGTTTAAGTTGCCATTTCTATTACATTTAATGTAAAATACCAGTAAATAAAGCAAAATGTTTATAACACTATTAACATAGCTATAGGTTATTTTAGTTCCCTTTACTCCACAACAAATCCATTCAATTTAACGGTATTCAGAACAGAACAAGAATGACATCAGGACAAAAAAATTATAAAGTAAAGTGAAACTGAAACAAACTGGTGTTGGGCTAATGGAGACAACCACGCTCATTCAGCACGAATCCAAATGTTTCTATGTTCATGATGCATTTGGATGCTAACTATTATTTATTATGTATATTAGGCTTTGTACTTCACTTGTGTTCCAATATCCATGTAATACATAATCCTTCACACGCGCAAAAATGAGCTTGGCACACAGTATGCTCTTTTAGCGGGTTTGGTTTTCTTTCCCAGGGTTCGTACGGTCATGAAAACCTGGGAAAGTCATGGAATTTTACAAAAGCAATTTCCAGGCCTGGAAAAGTTTTGGAAAAATAAATAAACTCAGAAAGTTTTGGAAAAGTCATGGAAATTAGCTTCAAAATATTTATGTAAGAGAACGTTTGGCCTTTGTAATAATATTGGTTAAATAAACTAAAACTACAATACTTAACGTTCATTCGAACTATCCGACTGCAGCATTGCATCATATTTTGTTTTGCAGCGTTGAGTATTATAACCAATGACACACGTTTCTGTTGATCTTATGAATGTGATGGCCAATCAGAGGTGTTTAGATTAGTCATCGCTGAAACAGTGTTTTGTTCAGTGGCAGTGCACGCGTGTGCTCTCTGACTGAAACTCCCGAATTCTCCCATCATAAACAATAAAGTGCAGATGCAATGTGAAGAGCTTCATGTCGCAGTGTAGTTTGTTCCTGTGATTTTAACTGGAGGTGTGTGTGAGAGCTTAAAGGGATACTCCACTGGTTTTTCATATTAAACTATGTTATTCCCTTAACTAAGACGAGTACATACTTCTCTCGTCTCAGTGCGTGCACTATATCTCTCTGTATTGCCGCAAAACTATGTTAGCACTTAGCTAGCACAGTGCATTAAATATGGGCCAAAAAGAGAAGCGACCAAACACTTCCTCGTTTTCCATATTTAAACACAGTTACTCGAGTAGTGTAACTCGACCTAGGCTGGTAACACAAAATAAAACGTTGCACTTTTCTAAGCCTTTAAAATTGATGTAAATAACAGGGGGCAATATAGTCATCAATTTTAAACGCTTAGAAAATCACAACGTTTTATTTTGTGTCACCATCCTAGGTCGAGTTACACTACTCGAGTAACTGTGTTTAAATATGGATAACGAGGAAGTGTTTGGTCGCTTCTCTTTTTGGCCCATATTTAATGCACTGTGCTAGCTAAGTGCTAACATAGTTTTGCGGCAATACAGAGAGATATAATGCACGCACTGAGACGAGAGAGGTATGTATCAACTCGTCTTAGTTAAGGGAATAACATAGTTTAATATGAAAAACCAGTGGAGTATCCCTTTAAAGTCGCGATAAGACCCAAGTTATGGACCTCTTCACGATCAGTCACGTTCTCTGCTCCCTTTCTGTATAGTTTATTCCAGTTAATATCATATATTCATCATGCTGATAAGATTGTCTTCATTTTCTAATGCGAAAAAATCATTAAAATAATTCATTAATGGTTCTTCGATTTTATCTGTGTAGCCAGAATATGACGTGCAGTGTCCCCAAACGCGAAAACCTTTTATTAATCAATATTAATAATCATTATTACAATATCTAGAGCATTAATTTACAATTATGACCCTGTAAAGAGTTCCTGTTAATTTTTTAATTTGAGTAACATTACACAGTGTAAATAAACATTTATGCTATTTCAGATGCAGCGTCTGTTTCACCTTAGCAGAGTAAAGATGGCTTTAGTTAATAACATTTTATTGGTAGTAGTCTATATAGTATTCTGATTGATTTAAGTAATTAAATGTAAGTATTTGACAAGATAAAAAATCATAAAAAATGCAAGGCAATTGATTTCCAATTTAATGGAAAGTTAATTTCTGACCCTGACATTGGGTAACGTCTGGCAGTTGCACTTTGTACGTTGGTCTAAATTGCAGAAAAAATTAACTTGACTGTTTTTGGGGAATTCAAATAGGGATTAGGGCTGGGTATTGGCAAGGGCCTCACGATACGATACGCATCACGATACATGGGTCACGATACGGTATATCACGATACGATACATATTGCGATATATTGCAATAATTTAAAAAAAAATGTAAATGAATATCCAACTTGCTATGTTCCACCTGGTATGTGACAGCAGACAAAAAACTTATATTTTAATATATTCGCAAAGGTATATGCGTTGTACAGTCACTGAACAGTGAACACACTGAAATGTATGAAGTGCAGATCACTAAAAACTAAAAATGTAGATGCCACAAAAATTACATAAAAATAAAGTGCATCAAGTACATCATTACTGCCCGACTTACTTTTAAAACCAAAGTGCTTCCACTCGTCGTTACCGGTTCGGTAATCACGGTTCGGTATGTACCTCGGTTTTAAAGTCGCGGTTCGGTACGTTTTCGATACAGCAAAAAGAAAGAAATGCCAGAGAAATTTCCTATTTATTAAAAGAAAAAAATATTTTTTTAGTGTGAGTTTTCCTACATCTTGAAACTCAGGTTTAAATGGGGGTAATTTTTGAAGGATGAATAAATAATGTTTTGGTCATCACATTAAAAATGACATTTAAATATATATTTATTTATATAATATTTATTTAATATTTGAGTTTTGAAGTGCTGGCAAAAGATGTGTGAAGTACTTGAAAGCATTTCACTATTCCAGGCCAGCCAAACTGGTTACACTTAGTGTTACTATGGTGAATGTTGCTGATCTGTGGACTGTGGACTAGCCTAGTTCATTCACGGCACAATGTTTCTCCTGGTTTCCACGTCAGCGCTATTGAGATATAATAGAGATCTACGGTTAATAACGGAGAAATGTGAATGCTTCTCTAGATCTCGCAGCGATGTTATTACTTCAGTGGCGAATTCAAATGCTTTCTTTACTGGATCTCTTAGCGCTGTGTAGTAACAGTGTCCCTTGATCGAGATCGGCTCGCGCTCATAGAGCTTGCGCTGCACAGATCTATGTTGCTGGTCCCGAACTTATAAACGTGAAGTACAATATAATGAGTAGCGCAGTTTCGTTCCGCTTTCATTACGTTTGCCATGTGATGTTGCGCAACGTTGTGGTGGTCCCGCTCGCGCCAGCGCGGATTTTGTCAGCCTCAAACCGAAACGGTTCAATACGAATACATGTACCGTTACACCCCTAGCACACGTACACACACACACACACACACGCGCACGCGCGCGCGCGCCACACACACACACACACACACACACACACACACACACAGCACTGATGACCGGTGTCTGCGCACGAGTGAGACCGGTGTCTGCGTGCAACATCTACAGGAACGGAGGTTGTAGTTCACCAGGTCACACCCCGTTTGAAACGTGATTTAAATTTTTTTTTTTTTACATCGATTTTTGAGCTGGAAATCGATATTGTATATCACGAATATAAAAATCGCGATATATTGCTGTATCGATTTTTTAGCACACCCCTAATAGGGATGTTATTTTAATGATTGATGGTTATCCAATGAGGAGATAACCAGGAGCCAAGGCTGTTTTAAAGTCGTCTTGGTTACCAAATTTTGTGTCCCAAAAGTTTGTCTCTCTGCCACTTTGTAAAGTTACTGGAAAGTGGACACTTTTTTATTTATTTATTTATTTAACATTGTTGCCTCCCATTGATGCATGTTAACCCCATGCTATACAGTAGGGTTAAACGATTAATTGCATTATTATATCCCGCTACGATAAAACGAGATTTAACCACAAAGGCTGCGATTACACTCTAGTCATGTGACACCGAGAGTAAAGCAGTCTCACGCTACGCATATAGGCCTACAGGAAAGATCAGTTTATGTTTAATCTATCTAATGTTGTGTTGGTCATACTATACAATAGGGGTGGGTTAACCAGCGATGCGCAATGACGATGTGTGTGCTTTAGAAACACCCGTATTCTGCTTGCTTCCGATTCCACTTCCACACACACACACACACACTCAAACCTTCAGTAAAATAATATTTCATAAAGTTCGGAAAGGTTGAAGTGAATAAAGGACATTCTCATTGCACAGCATATGCATATAGAAACGTGCGCTTTGGTTGATATTACGCGTAATATATTCCACTTATCATTTGGTTGATATTCCACCGATAGCATTTTTTCAGAACCAATCCGATCCAATACCAAAAAATCTGAGTATTAAACGTGTTAAACATCATTAAGAAAAACAACAAATGAAAAAATGTCATGATCATAATCTATGACAAAATACTATTATGAACTAGATTAGTTGAAAATTCAGCAGCAAAAGTTACTCTACAAAAATCATGAGCACAATAATTAAGTGAAAAAACATTATTTAGTGGAGATGGAGAACAAATAAAAGTGAATAAGTGTAGCACTAAATCGGTTAAAATGCTCTTTTTATTGTTGTAAAATACATTCATGAAAAACAAGTCAATATATTTTTATAATATATACTATAAAATTAAAAGACATTTCTTTTAAATGTATAGCGCATCTGTTTTAATGAGGCAGAACAAGAAAGGCAATTAATAATCTTTCATTACCCAAAAGTATTATAATATGAAATGCTCCCGTACAGAGCGGCACAAAGCGTTTATCCGGATCCCGTGTGCAGAATGAAGTGCTTGAAGAAACTTTCGAAAAGTTCAAAGCAAAAAGGGAAGAGATATTGATGCGTAGTTCCGGTGTATTTTATCAATGCAATAGTTTGATCCTTTTCTTTTTAACAGTTTAAATATTTCACTTACTGTGCGCATGAAGAACAATTAGCATATAGCGCTCTCTACTCAGTGTTGTGATCTAAAAGACACCCGGGAGAAAGTTACACGAACAGCAATAAACTCCAGAAAGATGTGAAACCATAGACCTTTATTTCCAGATCAAGTATAATAATAGTAACATTGAATGAACTTGGAGAGAGTTTCATCGTGTTGACTGGTGATGTTTGAGTGCTGAATGAAGAATGACTGACAGCCGCAGCGGAGGGAAGCACTTAGGATACTTGAGTGTAACGACTTCAGTATTCATCTCTACGTCACACGAAACTATGGAATGGCTTTAGAACACTTATTATATAGTGCACGAAAAGTGCCACTGACAGAAGGCTGCTTTCTATTTCAAACACTCGTGCATGTGTATTTTGCCTCAAAAGTTAAGGAAAAGTCATGGAAATTTATTGTTAGAAATTTACAAACCCTTACTTTTCCATTTTTTTGCAAGTGAGGGTCAACAGAGTGTTTTCAGAGAGAAAGAGCCTGCTCACACAGTCTTCTGATCGGGAGTGATTTATAATTGATTTTGTTACATCTCTAGTCGTGTTGTGAACCGATAAATTGCTTGTCGCTGGAGTCTTATCGCATTGCGTCTGGTTAGGACATGGTGTGAGCAGTTATTCAGTTTAAAAGTCTTAAAATAAGTTGTATTAAATTTATGGTAATAAAGTCTTAAAAATCTGAAATAGTTTTTAAAAAGTCCTAATTATTATTTCAAGAGGTCTTTAATTTGGCAACGGAAATCTCAATAATATGCTTATGGCATGTTCTCGCAGATGAACAGGGATCCTGGACATCTTTCTTATGTTATGTTTCTTCTGCAGGCATTGATCTTAATTGTCTATCACCTGTAAACTGGTGTCTTAAAGGGTGTCTTCTGTCATTTACTCGTTGTTCCAAACCTGCATGAGTTTCTTTCTTCTGTTGATCATAAAAAAAGTTTGAGTAAAAAATGTGAGTAACCAGACAGTTTACGGTAGCCATTGACTTCCATAGTTTTTTTTCCTACTGTGGATGTCAATGCTACCGTAAACTGTCCGGTAACCAACATTCTTCAAAAAATATTTTATGTTCAACAGAAGAAAAAAACTCATACAGATAAGGGTGAGTAAATGGCAGAATTTTCATTTTTGGGTGAACTAACGCTTTAAGGACTGCTCCTCACAGTTGCATGTGCAATAATAGTTTGTTTTTCAGCCTCATTCAATTAACCATGTTGTTTAAAGTTGCTGTATGCATTTTTTTTACTGTACTAATGCATAAAAATACCATATGTTTGCAGAGTTTTAAGAGAATATGTGATATTTAAGTTCACATACTCGTTTCTCAGAAAAGGCTAAATCTGCTAATGGGTAATTAAATGTAACAAATCATGTAAAAATATGATCATCTTTTGTTGAAACATTAAACAACATTTATCTAACTTTGATTTTTGCCTTAATCTTTTAAACATCTGACAGGGGATTTTTATGAATTGTAGTTTGATCACAATCTTCTCAATTACTTACACCAGATGACTACAGGGTCTCATCTCAGGATCACTTGTTTAACAGATTATCTATTGCCAAAATTATGAAAAAAGAGCAGTCAAGCATAGAAAATATTCAAATCAGTAATGTCATAATCAGAATGTATTAGTTTGGCAAGAAAAATGTCCGTCAAAATATAACGTTCAACTTCCTGTTTCTGTCAGGAACCAGCACTTGATTTTTCAATTGGATTGGCTTTTATTCTTTTAATGTCAATGAGTGAATATCAAATGTGTACTCTCGTGTGTTATGTATTATGCACATTACACATCTGTCTCTGAAAGACGGCATGTTTCAGCAGCTTAGGCTACCATCTTCTCCTTCTCGGAAAGCGATGATGTAGTCAAAATATCCAGTAGTGTGTGTTTTCCAGGAAATGTATGTATTCCCTGGACCTCTGCTTCTCGTAAATACTCATATGTATTGTGCACATTATTTGGCGTGTGCAAAACACACATTTCAACCAGTAGCTGTCAATATTACATATTGCATCTTTAAACCCTTCCCAATGAAGATCTCTAAAACTTATTTGGATTTTACAAATGTATCTGTATACATATCAAAACAATCCAATCAGGTTTTGTTGGTACTAAGGCTGTCGCGTGAAGGAATTTCCCTTGCGGTGATTTCGAGTGGCTCAGTAGCGCAATATGCCATTTAATTTTGATTTATTTATTTGTAGCTATATAAATAATATAGCAGACAAATGAGGACATATTCAGTAACCGAAACCGAACGGCATTTACAATATCCGTTTACAATATTTACTCTTTATTAGGGTTTAAAACTGGTTACAGTAATACACACTGGTGTGAAAAGGGACAACTTACTTCCAAAGGAAAACACTCACTCTTACTGTTAAAGTGAAAGAAGGAAAAAAAAACCTTTTAAGATTTTTTTTACTGTCATAAGATATGTGATCATAACATATCTGCTGTATGTGGACTCATAAGTAGTTGTCCTTAGGCCCTTTTTAGTTTTTATTAATTTTACTTTTATATGATAGGTGTTTTTATACCTTTTAAAAGTGTGCTTTTGTATGAACTATTGTGTAAATGTTTTGTAGAACAGAAAATGCAACTAAATAAACACTTTAATAAATATATTGTCTTAAAAGTAGGGATGCACCAATACCACTTTTTCCAGAATGAGTATGAGACTGGGGCTGGGTATTGGCATGTGCCTCACGATTCTGCACGATATGATATATTACAATACATATTGCATTTTTTTTTTTATCCAAAATGTAAAAAATAATAGAGCAGAAAATAAAACTTGCTGTGTACCATCTGAGGTATTCTGGTATGTGCATCACATTATATTGATAACTCAGCAGAAAAATAAAAACTTCCATTCCGATTTATTAGCAAAGCTATTGTATTGTCACTGAACACTTTTAAATATGCATTATTTTCCTGTTATCACTGTAAAGCTACTTTAAAAAAATCTCAGTTTTGTGAAAAGGGCTAAATAAATAAAGGTGCATTGACTATGCTCTACTATGCTGTAAATATTTTTTTTATATTTTGATAACTTGTCTGCGAGTCGGGATCACAGCTAATTCTGTTAGTAATTACTCGCCCTCATGTTGTTCCAACCCTGTAAAGGCCTCATTATGCTTCTGTGTCAACTCCACGGCGTAGCTACGGCGTCGTTGCCGTTTTATGGTTCTGCGTCAGGTTGCGTTGCATCGCTGTGCATCTGACCAATCACAGCCCTTGCGATCTGCACCGCCTCGACGCGTAGTTACAATTTTTTGGAGGTGCACGTCGAGCTACGGCGTAGGGGTCGGAGAGGGGTTCGCGGCGACGCAGAGGGCTCTGCGGGGGTACGCCGCCGATTCGACGCAGAAGCCTAAAACAGGCTTAAGACTTTCATTCATCTTCGGAACAAAAATGAAGATATTTTTGATGAAATCTGAGAGCTGTCTCACTCCTTCATTGGCTGCTAGATAATTGCATCTGCCGGCACAGAAAAAGTTCGAATTAAAGTTGAACTTTTAAATACAATACCTGTATTTTAATTGCATTAGTAATAAAAAAAAAAGAGTATAGATCCCAAAGGAATATGAATCATAATAGTTGGTTTAATTTGTTTTCTGTCGTTATTATATTTTTAGTTCAGTTATATATTATGTATCCATTGTGAAACTACAGGACTTTCTTCTTTTTCCCAAGAACAGGTGATTTAAGTTTAGTCTCCAGCAAACAAAGATTTGGCAACAATCCTTCATATTTGGTGATTCTAAAATTTAGAGGATAAATGTGCAGTATGCACAACTTGGGATAAAGAGGTCCTTTCACAAGATGAGGGCAGGAATGTTATGTTATGCTTTATTTATTCTGTGATCATCTATATCTTTTTGTAGTCATGGTCTGTATAGCACTACAATGATGAGGACTGGAGAACACACAAACTGCGGATTAACCTTTTTTTTCTATCCTCTTCACTAATTCTGATGGTTGAGGAACATATGTTTACTGATAACTAAACTAGTTAATTATGCTAAGATTTACACTGTGTGGAAAGTAGCCGTTTAGATAATTATTTAGTGCTCTTGTCTCAGTCTTGGCTGTCAATGCACATTTTATATATGGCTTGTTAAGGTGATTTTAAATAGTTAATGATGCTGGTTAATTGCTTAAAATAATTTGACATGTTTATCCGTAAGAACCAAGGCTTTTGAAGTTGTTTTGTCTTTTGGGATATAAATAATAATAAAACATCATTTTTTTTGTTTGATTGTAAAATATTGTATTAAATCTCTACTGAATCAAGTATTGGGCAGAATTATATATACTAATTGTTATATGATTTGTTTAATAGTTGTATAAGGCGGCGCGTAAAAGGGCATTTATGGCTGTTTTAGCTACTAACCTGATTTATAAAGTGGAGATTTGAAGACCGATCATGTGAAGTAGTTTTCAGGTTTTTGTTTGTAGAGTTTCATACATTGTGGCAACACGGTGTAGTTGAGTGTATTGTGACATGACATGAAATAATGAAAGGATGTGTTTAGTTAAAAAAAAGTAAAAGTTTGGTGATTCAATCACAAGTTGTCAGCGCTACATAAAAGAGGAAACCTCTTGTGAGACACCGCTGAAACCCATACAAATGAATTAAAGGCACAATATGTAGGATTTTTGGATTGAAACCACTCGTTATATATTTTATATTAGTTATATATTAGTTTTATGTTTTGTCGACTTGCCTTATCCCAAATGTTTCCAACAATGTTTTAATCCAGAGAAATTCACAATTTTACATGCATTGCTTCGCCTGTCAATGACATCATATCCGCGTGACCTTTGATTTCAGGTTTTACTCCCGTAGAAACCATGGATCTCCAAAAATGCTTTAATATATTATGTTTTATTAGACCAATAAACAACTATTTGGAGACATCTATCGACAGAAAACAAATCATTGTTATTCAACAGAAGTCTTATTGGTATAATCTCTTGTATTCTTGATATACAGCGAGTATATAACATGTTTGTACCATGCCTCAGAGACAATGCTAATTTGTCAAGTGGCTAACATAGCCACAGTAACAGCATTTTCTCCATCTTATAACATTTTAAATTATTTGCATGCTATTTGCCAACACAAGTCATCCAGCTTTTGTTAATGATATTGTAGTATCGACCTAGCTTACTGGAGTGTGCAACAAGTCTCATACCAGCCACCGAGCAAACGCACAGAGTAACGTTATAACATAACTTGTTAGTATGATTGTTTGACCAAGTAAAACAGCGCTGAGTTACCCCACAATATTAATTCAAGTAAAGTGACCTGTATGAGTAGTAATTCAGCATTAGGGCTGTCACTTTTTATTCGATATTCGAATATGCATTCGAACATGACGTGAAATAACCGAAATCGAACTATAAATAAACTATCCGGTTTTTAAAGTGCCATGTTTTGCGCATTTTTTACAGTCTATCGTTTGCTTTTTATTTATTGTTTGCCATCTCATCCAGTAGTGGCCGCTCTAAACGTATTGTAGCGTAGAACCATGAGTCCAAATCAAGCGAATAATAGCCAATATAGCCAGCTTGTTTTGAAAATGGAAGATAAAGACAAGACGAAAGAAACCGCGCTATAATTCCTGCCTATTACACACACACGCGCGCACGACCCACAGAAAAGACGCGTGTAAGATCCATCTCTGTGTGGTCAGATCGCGTCTCTGTCAGCAACTTCTTTAAGTGGTCTTAAAGTGTCAAAGAACAAAGGTAAGAGAGTAAATTATACTCACCCAGACCTGGCGCCAGGAGGATTATTATACTGGTATGAATGTGTGTATTCATGAATCATGAACGTACTCCGCTATCTTTTAACACATCTCCGGCGAACGGCTTCTTCACGCAAAAGAAAAACTCTTCATGAAGCGCAGTTAAATTCAGTGACCATGTGTTTCCTGATGGATCGAGGTTGTTCGTGAACTTAATTTTACTTTATGTGTATGTTTATGTATGTCTCTGTATTGTATGAAACGCATTAGATATAGTGAATTTAACAGTGTTTACATATGAGCATAGTGCATTGTTATATTGTTGTAGATATTCGAATATATTCGAATATTTTGCTTGATATTCGATATCCGTTCGAATGTGATTTTTCTCAAAAGTGACAGCCCTATTCAGCATGAGCATCTATTTCATTACAATGTTAATTTAAGTAATCAAATGTAACTGTAACAATGTTCAAGTTCAGGGAAGGAGGAGGCAGACATTAAGCGTTACTTTAATCCTAACTAAAGGACCAGCATCTGCTGACTGCTGCATAAGCACAAACAAATAAATAAAATATCGACCCTTCCCTGCTTTTTGTCACAGTAACATTAATACAACTTTAATACATTAGCTATACATCCATGAACATGATTTCTGCCCGAGTCCCGTCGGATTGCTTTCCGTCGGCTGTGGAGGTGAAAACGACACTTTCCATGACTCCACACTTATCAAGCTACGCCTTTGTTTTGAATAAGCGACCTCTAGCAAAATTACATATTGTGCCTTTAAAAACTGTGACCGCTTCACCTTTGTATTGTAAATGCTGATCTGTCAGGAATGCAAACCGCAGTGAAGCACCACCTACTCACCCCACTCAACTAATGTAATCATTATGGGATGTGTTACATAGGAAGTGTACCATACCAAAACATACTTTGAAATGAATGTCTGTGGCAAATGAGAAATAGAGATGAAAAGCCTAGTCTTGTGTTTGTGTCCATTCGTGTGACACTTGGCCCTTGGGGTGGGCAATATGAAAAATCACGATATAAAAATGAGGTATATGACACAAGCGTTGGCAAGCATGAGTAATAATACCATCAGCTTTGAACAATTCAGGTATTCTGGTCCTGGAGGACCCTCAACTCTGCACGTTTTGAGGGCGTTTTTACACTAGCAAGTTTTCATGTGAACCGTGCCCTGTTCTGAACTAACCTGTCAATGTAAAAGCTGCCATGTGGACCTGGGAGCGCGCCGAGGTACCGAACCCGAGACTGCCTGTGCCTGTGACAAAACTGTGCCGCGATTCGCTTGAATGTGAAAGCAACACTGAGTCAGGTGCGCGCTTGTTCAGGAACTAAAGTAACCTGCGCATGCGTTTTAGACGATTACAATGTATTTAGTTCCATAAAAAACATGTAAGGCATGATAGTTATTAGTGCTGGGTATTGACACAAATTTCACAATTCGATTCGATTTCGATTCACAAGCTTGCAATTCGATTGATTTCGATTCCGATTCGATTCAATATTGATCATTTTGGATATCAGTTACAATAAATGTCAAATTTTCTCAAGGAAATCAAATCTCTTAACTAATGCTGTAAACTATGGGAGTCTAGTTGTAGCCTACCAGGCTTCATTAGCTTAATATGAAGGTAATAATGTTTATAACTGTTTTGTAGCTATAAAAACACTTAAATTACACTTTTATTTATTTTTATAATAATAAGATTATATGAAATATAAACATTTAAATGGTGGCTATCATAAAAACTTGCCAGATCTATTCAAATATGCATTAAATATTGAAGAACATTAAGATTATAATGCATATTTAATATGATATTGAAGAACATTAAGATTATAATGCATATGTAATATGGTGCATATATTTAGCAAAATGCTCCTCTCTAGAGTTATTTTTTCTAGTTGACTAACGAGTTTATGGTCACATGTGGTTTTTCTGAGGTAAATATGACATGACATTGATTACAAGCTGTTTATCTGACGTCTTTTCCACGGTTGAAACGCTGATTAAGCGAATCAATGTGACATGATACGGATTTCGATAAGTTGTACTCTATCTTTTAACACACTTTCTGATGCTCATTCATGTTTATTTCGCGCTGTAACTGGTATTATTAAGCCAGAAGAGAGATCAGCGCTGCTGCTTCTCTGTAGCTGCGCCAGAGCGATCTCACGCCACAGCGCCAAAAACGGTATTTATGTTTTTGAATTTTGAAAGAAAATGGACGTAATTTGAAAATTGAGACTTTGTTTCATATCAATAGTAACCAGGGACAAAGATTTTTGCGATTTTTTTTGGATGCGCGCAGCCGTGCTACAATGTTGCATTCATTAAATGAAACAGGATGACTAATCGATTCTTGAGATTTAAGAATCGATATCGGTTCGTAAAAATGAGAATCGATTAATATCGAGAAATCGATATTTATTACCCAGCCCTAATAGTTATACAATAAAACACATGTGAGGGATGATAGTAATACAATAAAACACATGATAGTTGTACAATAAAACATGTAAGGGATGATGGTAATCTAATAAAACATATGTGAGGGATGAGTGTTGATCTACCTTGGATGCGAGCGAGAGTGAGCCTGCAGTGTATTCCTGCATAGCGTGTGCAATCAGGAAAACAAATTAATAGCAAGCCACTGTTTCCTCAAAAGAGCCTGTTTAAAAACTGTGTAAAAACGCCCTGAAAGTCCCTCTTTCTGACACATGTCATGTCCTGCAGTTTCTTCTGATCAGTTGAATGTTTGACTGGGGACACAAGGGAAATGTGCAGTGTTGGGGGTCCTTCAGGAACAGGGTGGAGAAACACGGCACTAGAGTTACTGATTTGGAGCACACAATATATAAAGTAGAATTGACCACTCAAGTACTTTATTTAAAAGTTCTCTTTACATTTTCCACTTATTCTTTGTATAAATCATGGCACAAGCTCAGGCCATTTACAGGTTATCTGTATCAGTTTTCTAACTGAGTATTTTTGTTGTTGTTGGTGTTTCTGGGACATTGCAGTTGTTGCATACTTGGTATATTGAACTCCTAATGTATTGTTTGTTTTTCTGTGAATAACACCTCTTTCCCCTTCCCTCAGCAGCTCTCCCAGCTCCCCCAAAGCACTGAAAGTCAAGCAGGAGGATGGGGCGAGAGAGAGTTTCAAAGAGATAAGGGAACCCCTAACCAGCTTAGGTAGGAGATGGGCTGTTTCAAAAGGAGGATGGAAGAAGCCACATGAGAAATAACTCAATGCTCTTTAATATAGGCAGGAGTGTTAGGGGGCCCTTATGGTTCCCAGGGTTCACTGCTTCAGTGATGTCATCACACCTGTATTTATGTATTGCGCGTGTAGACCAATGCCGTTTGAAGGGTGTTTTTAATGGAAGTGCGAAGTTTTATGCCTGCAGGTGTTAGTCTTTTATTGCTGTTATGACAACTTCTGTGTAAAAAGTTTGTCTTAACTTGAGTTTATTCAGAGATTTGACGCTTTCATTTAAAATAGTTTAGGCTACTATTTTGTTTGACCAAGTGAGATGTAGTTCTTGAGTGTTGGATGTCCGAGGATGATGTGTTGGTTGTCGTAATGAACATCAAGCTCACTAGACGAAATGATGCACGATATTGGGTTCACGAGAACAAGACGAGACTATTTTAATGCTGTTTTTAAGAAATCTTTAATGACAAAATATGACTGGAAAAATACTGAAAGTCACAAAATGCAAAACGATGAAGATGCATTTTGAAATGTATGGCTGTTACTAACAATTATTTTGACCGGTCGATTATTTTGACGGATATTCAAGAGTATACAGATTTTTTTTTTATGGTAATAAAAAGTGTGCCTTTTTAAAATAGCTTAAAATGCATATATAATAACAATTAAGGATGCACAATAAGGTCACCATATCGGTATCAGCCCATATATAATCAATTTTAATGTTATCGATACCGACCCGATAAGAAAATTTGCAAGTCTGTCATATAGGCTACATAAAATAATCGCATTCACAGCAGACTTACACCTTCATGACTTTAAGTTTGCGTGTGCATTCACAGCCTTTTGTTTTGTGCAAATGTAAGTTGCATTATTGCTTATTTTGTGTGTGTGTGTGTATATGATTTATCTCATATAGGATGCATTTGTTTAAGAATTAACACGGTAGTAAAACGCACCGGTGATCAGCTTAAGTGCCTGCAGCTCAGCAATGCACGACATTAATAACTATAATTGGGACTATCATAATTAACATTATAAAGAGAACACTATTGTAGTAAAACCTTGTGAATTATTTGGGTTTAGTTGCTGTATTTCAGCTCGTTGTGTTACGGGAAGAGCGCATCCACAACAGGAGTGACACATTGTGAATAGCACTTAACTTAGTTTGTTTACTTGTGCATTTGCAGCATTTTGTGTAGATATAAGATGTAATACTATGTTAATGTTGCATAAATGTCTGATTAATCTCATATAGGATGCATTTGGTTGACATAATTAAATGGCTAAAGTTCATTAAAGGAGTATTTCACTTTGAAATGAAAATTACCCCATGATTAACTCTCCTTCAAGCCATCTTAGGTGTTTGACTTTCTTCTTCAGACTAATACAATCGGAGTTATATAAAAAATATCCTGGCTCTTCCAGGATTATCAAATTCACCAGCTTGATAATGGCAGTGAATTGCAACCAATCAGATTGAAACTCAAAAAAGTGCATCAAACCATCATAAACAAACTCCACGCGGCTCCGGGCCGTTAATAAAGGACTTCTGAATCAAATATTTTGAAAAATGTATATTTTTCTTACGCAAACTCACTGCTTCGATTCAGGAGGCCTTTATTAACCCCCCGGAGCCGCGTGGAGTTCGTTTATGATGGATGGATGCACTTTTTTGACCTTTAAACTGTTGGTTGCAATTCACTGGCATTATCAAGCTTGGAAGAGCCAGGATATTGTTTTAATATAACTCCACATGTATTCGTCTGAAAGAAGGCATATACACCTAGGATGGCTTGAGAGAGAGTAAATCGTGAGGTAATTTTCATTTGAAAGTGAACTACTCCTTTAAGCTCTACAGCTTCAGTGCAGCTCAAACAGCAATGCGGTTATTTGGAACAGTAATATTAATTTTAGATGTTTCTTTTTCAAAAACATTGCACTTTTATTTTCATCAGCAAGATGGCTTCGTTAAATAATTTCATTAGGCCTATTGTCTTTGCAGAGGCCATTTTATTTATCCATGGCATTTTGATTCTTTAAGTGATGTTGTCCAAAGACTTGTTTGCATTATTGCCATTATTTATTTTTAAAGCAATAGATTTTTTTTATATATATATAAAGAAAGTTGGCCATAGGAATGTAAAATTAATTTTAAAACGTACACTGGTTGAAACTAGGCTACTGCAGGTTTACTGTATATGTTTGATTTACGTTGAAGTTTTTGGGACATGTCTTTTTATGATGAGACTTTTGTTTTTGTAACCAGGCTCTTAAAAAGGATATAAATAGGGCTGGGCGATTTTATCGATTAACTCGAATGTGTAGTTTACGCGAGTTTACGCCGATTTTTTTGAATGAAAATCGGTTTTCTCTTTAACAACCGCCGACGCGCCCATATGGGCTCCCGTAGTTCCGACCGCGCTCAGCGCTTGCCATGATAGAGATACACAAACAACATGGCAAATGAACAAAACCGCGGCAGCAGAAGCACACCCGCCGAAAACATTTACAAACTGAATCTGCAGGGCCGCCAACTCTCACGAGTTCACGAGAGACACGCTCTCACACACACATCCATTTCCTCACGCAGAGAAACATCGCGAAGCAAAGAGGACACTGACACCGACATACAAGACAGAGCAGGTTACTGTTGATATGAAACAGATTCTCGTCTCTCAGATTCTGTTAATTTTATTACGAAATTCAAACAATAAACACCGTTTTGGCGCTTGTAAATGTGACGTGAAAGATCGCTGACAGATCTCAGTTCAAGCGGCACATGAATCGATCATCTGTTACTCTTCACTACTAACTTACCCAAATGTAGCTAATAAAATCAATCCATCAGTGTTTTTCAACCGCGGAAAGATGTCCATAAAACAGCTGGAGAACAACATGTGTCACGTAACGTTACATTTACCTCAGGATGCCTTTTAATGACCCATAGCACGCATGTTAGTTGGACTTAAAATAATTGCTATAGAGAGGAGTATTTGGCTAAATATGATAACTATATTACACATTTATTATATTTTACCTATATCATTAAAATATTATTACACATTTATTATATTTTACCTATATCATTAAAATATTATAACGTAGTTTGTTATTATAAAAAACGCATTGTTTAATTTGAGTTAGTTTTAACCTTTAATAATACCAGCTGACAGGGCTCTCTGTTTACAGCATTAGGTGATTTATTTTTGGAGAACAATTAACATAACACATTAACATATCTACTGTACCTAATATTTATCCAAAGGAATTGATATTGAATCAATATCAGAATCAAAATCACATGAATTGAATTGAAATTGTGAAATTTGTGTTAAGCAATAATAAAAACAGTACCAGTCTTTATGCATGTAAACATTGTGTTTACATAGTTAATAAACTTGATAAAATGATGTTTAGTTACCAAATAATTTGACAATCACAATAAACTTCTTGTGATGCAAGTTTTTTTTTTTCTTTACACATCCCCCCCAATCCACCCATTTTATGTTATGTTACATTTACACTAGGCTATTTACAATGACAGGACCCTCTGGTCTTTTTGGCTTGTTGTTTCTGATTGCACTTTAATCCAGATAATATCCCAGAAGGGAATATCAAAACAAAATAAAGTAAAAACTTGTTTTGAACAATTTCTTTGTCATCTGAGGATTGATTTTAAGTAGGGAGAGAAAAAAATCGATTTAAATCGTAAATCGGATTTTTTGTCAAAAAATTGGGGATTTTTTTTTTGGGCCATATCGCCCAGCCCTAGATATAAATTTAGATCTATTGGCCAATATAGCAGTTATTGGCTTTCAAATATAAAACATCGGTATTTCCCAAATTTCGAGGCAATAATAATGGGTTCAAATAAAGTATCTCAACCAAATATGCTTAATCATATGGTTTTATTGGAGAACACTGTTAAAATACATAATGTAATATACATAATATAAATATAATCAACTTAATGTACATTAGCCATTATAACCAATTCCGGCAGTGTGCACCAACATGCAGGTAATTGTTACACTTTAAAGCAGGGGTCTTCAACTTTTTTTAGGGAAAGAACCCCTTAGGCGATAGAAACACGGAGCAGGGACCTCGATAAAAAATGTCATACATATTAAGCATATAGGCTTCGATGTTAATAGAAACCAACCATATTTTGATATTTACATTAAGACAATAGATTAGAACTCTGCATTATTGTTGTTGCACAGTTTTTATCGTAAAATTGAGATTTTATGCATCAAGAAACATGCATGAAATTAGTGAGGGTTCTCTAGTAAAGTGCAGATGTAATATGTTAGCAATGGCTCCACCATTACAAGAATAGCAATGTACAGCCAGACATCTAAGATTATTTACAAGTAGGGTTGGGAACCGAGAACCGGTTCTTATACAGAACCGAACAATGTTTTTGAAAAATACCGGAACCGTGACAAATTCCTAAGTTTCGGTTCCGAAAACAGTTCTAGTGGGCGAAGTGCTGGGAGCTTATCCTTTAATAACGACGTGACGCGTCTCACCTCATGTTGAAATTAATGAATGCACTGAAAAGCCCTCGCGCTACTCAAATACGTTTTGTCTCAGATATCAACAGAGAGAGAGAATAAAGACTGTAGAGCTGCACGATTAATCTTTCAAATGTCTCGATTCAAACACCCACGCGATCTTATTCCTAAATGACAAAAACTTCACACCGGAACATTTAAATCGGTTTGTGCTATCGTTGATGGGAGAGCAGTCAATATTAAACAGCTTTACTTTCAGTCTTTTCAAACACACAGTATCGATATTCTGTTACGAATATTCAAATGATCACTGAAGTACTGAGATAAGTGTATAGTTCGATTATAAACACTGATGTCTACGGTAGCAACCAAAACAGAGTAGGATAAATCACCTTTTGAGTCGCTGTCTTCAAATAACGAGTGTATTGATTACATCTGATGCTTCGAAACATTCATAAAGACGACTGTTAAAGCTGCAGTCCTTAACTTTTTTATGTTCCGAATTTAGTACATTTATATGAGCGTTTTTTTATATGAGTACATCATGAATGCCTTATTTCAAACCGTGTTTTTGTCTTATCCTGAATGACTACTGTAAGCCTGTAATAAATGTTTAGACTCGGACTACTTTACACCGGTCGGCTGCGGAGTAGCCCAGTGCCTGCGTGACTCAACCACGTCATAGACATAAACAGAGAGAAGTAGCCAGAGCACTCAATCATCCAGTAATGAAACAAGTGAAGTCATTATTAATCAATCATTCAAACCGATTTTAAAATATTCTGTTTCACCTGTCTGGATCTTACATGTGTTCAAGCATATTCTACCCCTTCTGAGAGGGTATTCTCCACTGCTGGAGATACAATAAGCTATAGGAGAGGTCCCAAATTATCATAGAAAATACAGAAATTGTTATTTTCCTTCAGAAAGATGTATTATTTTTGCAAAAACTGCTAAATAATATGTTGAATTTGTCAAAAATATTTGAAATTTCATGCATCTATTTTGACATGCCATATTTTGTCCTGTGCTAGTTATCTCTGTCAGTTGCAATTTCTGAATATTTGCAGCATGTAATTGGCCATCCATCCTCTTAGCAGCATGAAAAACAACACTTTTATTCAATGGATTACAGTGCTATGCATAAGTTTAGACACCCATGCTAAAGTTGACTAAAAAGAGGAATAAAAAATCATCTTTTGGAAATTGACCTTAATGCCTTAATTTAAAAAATTAGGAAAAATCCAACCTTTAAGGACACCAATTTTCTTTGTGAATGAATAATGTATCGTAAATAAATAAATGTTCTTCCTTAAAATACAGGGTGCATAAGTTTGGACACCCCTATGTTAAATTCCCATAGAGGCAGGCAGATTTTAATTTTTAAAGGCCCGTTACTTCATGGATCCAGGATACTATACATCCTGATAAAGTTCCCTTGGCCTTTGGAATTAAAATAGCCCCACATCATCACATAGCCTTCACCATACCTAGAGATTGGCATGGCGTACTTTCCATAAGATCATCTCTCAATGCATTTGGCTATAGCAATTAGGCTAACTGAAATAAAACCATGCCAATCTCTAGGTATGGCGAAGGCTATGTGATGATGTGGGGCTATTTTAATTCCAAAGGCCAAGGGAACTTTATCAGGATGCATAGAATCCTGGATCCATGAAGTAACTGGCCTTTAAAAATAAAAATCTGCCTGCCTCTATGGGAATTTAACATAGGGGTGTCCAAACTTATGCACCCCGTATTTTAAGGAAGAACATTTATTTATTTACGATACATTATTCATTCACAAAGAAAATTGGTGTCCTTAAAGGTTGGATTTTTCCTAATTTTTTAAATTAAGGCATTAAGGTCAATTTCCAAAAGATGATTTTTTATTCCTCTTTTTAGTCAACTTTAGTATGGGTGTCTAAACTTATGCATAGCACTGTATATAGGCTATAACCTCAAAAGCGTGCAAAGTCTGCTCCCTTTACAATCACTAAAAAGCTGTCACTCATCTCAGTTCGCGATCTCTCAAAGTTCCATTCAAATCATTAAAGTTGTCTACAGTGCATAATGAATCTCTTACTTGCATCGTTTCTTTGTTTGTTAATGAGAGGATTCGCGAGTGTTCAGAACTCTCCACTGAACAAAACCGGTTTTTACCAGTTAGTGGATGACTAAATTAAACTCAAAATGAATCTCTGATTGGCCTTTGTGTTCAAGCAATCAACAAACATGTCTGTGACTGGTTACATTTCTCACAGCTGGATAAACTCGTTGTATATTGGAACATTTAACGTTCTCCTGACGTCCTCTAATATCACCTGATATTACAGTATTAACTGAGGGTGCTCTTGTTTGAGGGTGCTTCTATTGAAATTTTACTCTTTTTTTTTCTCCATGTTTATTACAAAGTTATTTGTGGTCAAACATTAATTGGTGGACCCCCTGCTGTACTCCCGGTTGAAGATCCTTGCTGTACATGATCCAATTCTTTTTTAATATTGGCCAAACAACATTTAATTCAAATGTCCACTTAATCTTTAATACTTTTGCCAATTCTTTACAATAGAAATGCTGAAGCCACTGTAATTTCTTGAACAATAATATGTGGACATCAAAACATGTAAACTCAGAACGGGGGTTTAAACTTTAAAATTTTGACATTGTGATGAACAACAATTAGCATATTTAGAAGCACATTGATGTATTATCCTGTGTTGTTGAAGGTTTATTAATGATTTGTTACAAATCTGGTGGAATGGTGCACATTACATTCCCAGATAACGTTACCCAAACTCACAGCATATGCAGATGTGGAGTTTAACCCAGCTTCTGAGACCCGCATCACACATGTAAATGATAACAGTGCAGTGAAACAGTGCATTAGACTTTATATGCGTTCCCAAATGAACATTATTGGAAACCCAAAAAACGGCACATGCAGAGACTGAGTTCACATGGAGGAGCGTTTACTGTGAATAGAGCGTCTCTGGAAGAAACAAGAGTCACGCTTCACTATGAAACCCACAGCTAGCACACGTTTATTTAATAGAATCGCAGTGTTTGTGATTTCATTATATAGCACTTTGCTATATTATGATTTTTAAATGGTTTTAATATATTGTGCGGCCTTAGAAAATGAGGAAATGTGACCGCTAAACTAATCATCTTCAGTTAAACTTTCTGAGTATTAATTATCATAAGCAGTAAAAGACAGAACAATATAGTGCAAGCACAGTAAAAGGTTTTGCCATAAACTCAACTGTCATGCTGATATCATGAGACAGCTTTTCACCTCGTCACATGGTACGAGATGTAGTCGCACCCCTATAAACTATTGCCGATTCTGAAACCGATACGTCACTTGCTCATTTGTTTGAACTTTTATCATTTGATTAGCCTATTGTTTAGATCCTGTTTTTAATTAGCAACGTTCAAAAACACGCTTTAAAGGATGCAGGTTAGTTTGTTGAAATGTTTGACTTTGTCCATATTTTTTCTGAAGAAAGACCAGAATAAATGATGAGAGATGAAATTATTAAATGGCATTTTTACCCCCTGTAATTTTCAAATCTCAGGTGAAGATTGTCATTATCACCCTGCTCTATGAATATTTGCGGAGTAATCCAATATTTTGTATAGTAGAAATGGTGCATTATAGCTTGAGTTGCTAGTTTTCTTTTAATAAAGTTGCAGATATGTACAGCTGGCTAATCGGAGGTCTGTATTAAAAGGGTTTATTGTGTTTTAGGGCTGGAACTAATGATTATTTTTTCAATATATTAATCTATCGATTATTTTTTTGATTAATCCATTAATCTAATGATTATTTTGTATGGTTAATCAATTGCTTATTTTCTGAATAGTCAATTAATCCTTTGGTTAATTTACCAATAATTTACTAACAAATAATAACCGTAACTAATCTATGCATGAACTTTTAGTCTTTTAGATAATGATATTATTTATCACGAAAGATAAGGTTTATACAGTGTAAGACTAATTAGGAAAGGTGTTTACTATGGCTGCTGTGTTCAGTATTTTTGGGGGATTTAAAGCAGCAATTACATATAAGTGTGAATCCTGAAATGATTTGTTCATTCAGGAGATTAAAGTAGCTGCTTGAATATGTTCATACAGCTGTATGATCAAACATATGAAGTCACAATCTCCTTCTTACTAACCAGAGTGGTAACCATAGCAACAGTGTCAAACGTGAAGTTTTACAACAATTGACAGTGCGTCAATCTTATTCATTTGACATTCAAAACTTATGCCTGGCTCACACTTCAGGAGTTTTAGGCCGATTTATGCCCGATTTTCCCCTCCCGAGAATCGGAGAAAAAATCTTGTGGAGGACCTCGATCGGTTCCGATGTTCGGTGCAGATTATCTGGTAATGTGAGGCGTTCTCAGATCGAATCTTGCACCCCCCCCCCCCGATCTGCTCTCACACAAATCGGGCTCGCCCCGATCATATCAAACATGTTTGATATTTATCGGGATGAGCAAGATTGTGATTACGTCAGTAGGCCTACTGTCACAATAACCAATAAGAAACTAGTAACGTAGGGCTTTGGTGATTTCCATTGAGGTAATTTTGAGTGACAACAGCGTGAAATGCGGTATTATCTTTATTTATTTATGTATTTATTGCTAAATAAATAAGTGTTACTTACGCTGTTGTCAGCAGGCACGAGGACTAGTAAAGTTACATGTTCAGTAATGAAACCGAAACAAAAAAAAGTGGAGTAAACAGAAGTCAAAATAAGGGTCCACATAACAGAACATAAACCTGACACTAAGCTTGTTAGATCTTTGTTATATAACAGTTAGTTCTAATCCTCGAATCTCACTTTATGTTTTTTGCTTTCTGCTGATATTTCACCAGTATCGTCGCTCGTCTGCGTGTTATAGACTTTCACTCAGTGTGCAGTTACACTGTTACGACACTAGGTGGCGGCAAGGCACTGCCTTTGAGGGAGTCATTAAACTGTTCATTCAACGAAATGTAAAAAAATTCGGATTCATTCTAAGATTTAATGAAACAAGCTGTTAGTGTTAATTATTTTAATATTTAATTTTAACTTTGAGCTCCACTTTATAAGGCTCAGCTGAGCAGCAATCCGGCGCATGGGTAAAGCTGAAGCTGATGCGTCATTAAATCAATAGCATTCATTGTATTGACCAGAGCTGACGCCATTCATTAGAAATATCCTTAAATGTTAAAAGGATTTTTTTTTTTTTTTAAAGATTTTGCTTTCCTTGGTCAAAGGCAACCTTTTCACGAATATGACTTGACATGAAGGACAGATATTTACATCCACTTTTCTGCTTCCGTTCTGTTGCGTGAGGTCATGTGATCATGGTGGAATCATATCAAGGCGCTTCCTCTGGCCCGATAATCTTAATAATATTGTGTAGTGTGTGATGCGCCGCGATTTTCAAATCTTTAGTGTGAGCATGTTTAAGATTTGAGGGAAGAAAATCTGTAAAGATTCTCCTTAAGTGTGTGCTGCAACCAGATTTCAAAATCGGTTAGGATTTTAAAACTCCTGTAGTGTGAGCCAGGCATTAGTCAAAAACATTCTATTCCACATCCTGCCCAATGCTGTCCTTCATACAGACGTGCCAACTGAAGGCTATGAAAACATATAGTAAATATAGTATCTATGCTATATATAAAAAAAAACTATAAAGCAAAAGGACTGTTTAAATCCCTTTTAATTAAAAATTAAAGAAAATATCAAAGATAATATAAATAAACAAACAAATTTGTAATACTAAGAAAACCTTGTAATACCTATGTAACTACGCGTCGAGGCGACGTAGACCGCAAGGGCTGTGATTGGTCAGATGCACCGCGATGCAACGCAACCTGACGCAGAACCATAAAACGGCCACGACGCCGTAGGAGTGACGACGTAGCTACGCCGTGGAGTTGACGCAGAAGCATAATGAGGCCTTAACTGTAATTTATTTATCCTGTAATCACTATTACACGCTGTTATCACTTTACAGAACTACTCTGATAAAATACTTGAATTACATGTTTACCTGTTTGTTTGACGTGCATGCGCTCGCTGTGTCGAAGGGTTGTGTGGAAAATCCTTATATGGACATTATTTGGCTGTGTTTTATGCAAATGACTGACTTTGGGCACGTGGTCGCTCTTTTAGAATACTCCAAATTCGTTCGACTGAGGTGAAGAAAAAGTCCATGTGCATATGCACGTTGTGACATTAGGCAGATATTTTTCGGAAGTTCTCGTGTGCATATAAATTAGAGAAAGAGTTTTAAAGTTTACGTTTTTTTTATTAAATCTCGTCACCATTTCTGAACAATCTTACGATTAGGCAATATACACAAGCTTATGAGCACAACAATCTTACATATTGTTTAAGGTTTTCAACTAAAAGAAAACCTTAAGATATGTGTAAACAAAATATATAAAGCACTTAAGTTCAAACTGCGCGAACGGAAAAAACGCTAATAAAGCAGACTGCGCCAATTATCGTACAGTCAGCAAATGGTTGTTTATATTGTTTCATGTGAGAAAATATCCACATGCTCGAGTGAGAAAACGTGGTGCGCTGAGAGACGTTGCAGAGACACAGATAACCGTGCACTAAGCAAAGTTTATAACAGCACTTCAGTTTTCTGTTCTTAAAGGAGTAGTTCACTTTTAAAAAACTTTCGCTGATAATTTACTCACCCCCATGTCATCCAAGATGTCCATGTCTTTCTTTCTTCAGTCGAAAAGAAATTAAGGTTTTTGATGAAAACATTCCAGGATTTTCTCCATATAATGGACTTTATTGGGAACCAAACGGTTAAATGTCCAAATGAGAGTTTCAGTGCAGCTTCAAAGGGGTTAAAACGACACCAGAGATGAATAAGGGTCTTATCTAGGACCCTTCGAGTCATGACTCGAAAAAAGTTTGCTAATTTTGATGAACGAGTTCCAACAGGAGAGTCACAACGCTCATCACAGAACAGCGCAAGGCGAGCATTTGTGCTTATAAAACGTAAACTTGTTATTTATTTTTTAAATGAGCGATCGTTTCGGTAGATAAGACCCTTATTCATCGTCTGGTGTCGTTTAAAGCCCTTTAAAGCTGCACTGAAACTGTCTTTTGGACCTTGAACCGTTTGGTTCCCAATGAAGTCCATTATATGGAGAAAATCCTGGAATGTTTTCATCAAAAACCTTAATTTCTTTTCGACTGAAGAAAGAAAGACTGGACATCTTGGATGACATGGGGGTGAGTAAATTATCAGCAAAAGTTTTTTTAAAAGTGAACTACTCCTTTAAACCTGTCTCACTCAACGAAACTTATCAGATAGTAAAATAGAGACATATGCTTTCTTTAAGTTATCATTCCGGCTCAGGGGTACAGCACTCTTGGATTGGATGTGAATGAGTAATCATGATATCATCACCACAAAGAGCAGTTTCATTAATTCATTTGATTTAAAGACATTTTTTGTAGTATTATTTAGTAAGATAATTTCATCTAAGTAATTCCAAACTTCGCGAGGCAGATGACGACATTGTGATCAAATACAATCAACTTTTGATTTCGACAATCACAGCGCCAGCCAGTGCATTTACTTATAACTGCGAGTTAGTGCTTGGGATTTATGATGGATTCACTGCATTAACGGCCAGAAAAGCAACGTAGTAAAATTCGAATAGTATTATATTTTTCAAATAATAATTATAGATCCAATATTCATGCACACCCCTAGTATAAATACGAATGTTCCATGCAATTATTAGTACAAGACCAAGACATTTTAATTAATCGACAAAAAATTTCTTCTCACCATCCATCTCAAGATGAATGTTATGTTTTGTTATTATTTAGCAATTTAGGTCTGTATCACTTTCCAGTCAAATATTTAACTCTTTTTTTTTTTTAAACTCAATTTGTGAATGACTTACAAGTGCAAGTTGGGAGAAATAGGTGTTTTGTTTATTCATTCTTTGAGTTGAGGAACGAATGTGCAATGCTGGGTAAATTTCTTACAAATTACATTAATTTGTTTGGATTTAAATAGGCAAATGCTTTAGTCTATGATTGGATCATTATTGCAGTGATTATAATGTTTCTAGCATGTTATATGTTTGGCAACCGTTCTTCTACCCTAATTGATAGAGTGTGTAGCTTTTCATTTCTTAAACAACCATGTAGGAAGACACATCATGGCCGTATTCCAGGATGACAAAGCCAGGATTCATCAGGCTCAAATTTAGTGGTTGACGGATATATCGGCCGATATTTGGCATTTTTTTAAATTTGCATCGGCCGATTAGTTTTTATGATGGGCCAATTTGTTGGAAGCAGGACTTTTATTTTGACAGGCATCCTAATATCTTGAGACGTGTGCATTTGTAGCCTACATAAAATTGTTACTGCGAGTGACGGTCGGTCTGTGCGAAGTGAGTGAATGCGAACAGAAGATCAGCTTCACAGGAGACGCGATATAAAACTTTAAATCCTTCATTTTAAAATATGCTGTGCTATATCCGGTTGGCCACTGTCTCATATCGTTTTCACTGTGCTGTATGTAAAATTAGCGTTACCTTGTCTTTATTTGAAAAAATATGACTACAGTGTGCACGAAATTACCAGATTACTGAGTGCCCTCACTGCCCTGTTACAGTGTTTATTACTTTCTTTTTATGCACATGACTACAATGATCAATGCTTCAAAAATGAATTGTTAATAGAAACCTTTGACACTCTTTGCAGAGCACTTACACAGCTAAACACGGGAGCATTTGAAAGCAGCCGCCTATCAGCGGGTACCACCAAGTATACAGAATACTGCAGAAATTAAAAAAAATCATCACTTTGGGAAAAAAATCATTACCGATGTACCGGTATACTTTTGGCAACCCTACAGTTTCTGTATCTGAATCATTACATAACCGAAATCACAGATTAGGCATTAGAGTTAACACTGTTTTAGGGCTAGAACGATGCGAATCATTCTATGCCAATTCCGATGAATCGACACATTCTATGCAAATCGACTAATCTAAATAAAGGAAACATTATTTGATAGCTTTCTGTAGGCCTACATAATTTAATCTCAATTTCAATAATATATCATGTACCAAGTGATTAGATACTCTTAAAGTAACACTAAGTAGTTTTTCAACCTTCACAATATATTTCCAAGACCCTTGTGATGGTACATCGACCTAAAATAAGTTAAATGACTCGTCTAACATAGCCTGACGTGGTCTGTATCGCTTTTACTGGCACTATGTAACTTCGCGTTTCGGGTAGGAACCCGTGCACAAAAAAGAACTACACACTCGACTGCTTTACGTCAAGCACTACAATAGTCATTATTTCGTTTTTCTTCGTTTCTGATGTCGCAATACATCATCCTTTCATGAAATCATGTAATATACTCTTGTCTGTGGACATCGTTCATTCTAAAGCCGGTGCTGGATAAACAGCGAGCGTGGTGCGACGGTAGGCTAGATATTTACGACAGCGGCAATGGAGAATTTTGTTTCCAACCAGTAGGGCGACCGAAGAGGAAAATTTACTTAGTGTTACTTTAATACCTCCCATTGAAATTGCATCTGAATCAGTCACAATATAAATTAATCTGACTAAAGATTAATAAAAATAGCCAACGCAATTTTTCACTATCAGTGTGATAAAATGCTCACTAGGAATTCTCACTTTTATTTATCAGAACTGTATCATAATGTCTTTAGTAGGGATGCTCTGATCAGTATCGGCTGATTCTATGACTCGCTCTGGAGTCCCTAAAATAGGCCAATCTCACCAAACGATTGCAAATTGATGACGTCAGGACTTTAGCGCCGCGGTCATGTCATCACAAGTGTGCAGTTACGGTCTCAAGAAACAATGCGTTTTTAAGCCTTGCGATTTAAGAACAAGTGATATGAAAGCGCTCACGCATTGTGAGCAGCGAAACCGTGCTCATCCGGTGCGTAGCGCTAACACCGCTGTTACGTACAGCGTGTGAGTATCTTGCTGGACTTGGAACGGTCACAAACACACTTATGTGTGAAAATGTCCGTCTTTGTGAGTATCTTCGTAAAAGTCCCCCTGTAGTCAATTCCTACAATAGCAATTTTATCCCTTAAAACTCATCCTTGATCACCAAAATGACATATTTAAATGGTTTTTTTTTTCCTGTGAAAAAAAACCTATTAATGCCTTAAAATAGCTTGAATGTAACTCCTATACGCTTGCTTCATTTAAAGGGTACCTATTATGGCATTCAAAATGTTCCTAATAATGTTCTGGGAGTCCCCAACAACAGTTTTACATGCATGCAATGACAAAAAAACATTTTTGTTGTCTTATAATATGCATTTATTTTTACCTGATTTGCTCACCGACTCCCTAATGATTCGTTTGACGACTCATTTGTCCAAACCCCTCCTTTGCGTGACGCTAATCTGCGGTGATTGGTCAGATGACGCAGTCAGTTATATTTTGCGTTAGCCCAAAGCTTAAACATATTGATAAAGCACTGCAGTACTACAATACGCTTCACATAATTTCACATATTTCAAAAAACAAAAAAAATGACATTGGAGACCTAGAAGCTGCTGAGCGTAACTCTCACTCTCACACACACACACACACACACACGCACGCGCACACACACACACACACACACACACACACACACACACACACACACACACACACACACATACACACATAAAAGCAACAATTATTAATAGTACTTACAGGTTGTGATTCGGAGGAGGAAGCTGATCCAAATAAACTTGGTATTGAACCTTCCTATATCAGCCGACTCGCAAATCCACACTTGAAAGCATTTGTGTTTGTGAAGTGATCGTCATTAAAATAACGCGAACACAGCTCAAGGTGGCTATACTTGTGTGGTTTAGTTGTAAATATAAACTCTAGCCACTGAGTCTTCACATGCTTGTCCCTGGGCAGTGAAAAAAAAAGTTTGCTTTTGATTCGCACTTCAGAACAGCGTCTCGTCGACATGTTGTTGTCAGGTTTCTCTGTCTGCTCGGCGCGCGCACTGAGTGGGCGTGTCGAATTCAAATAACTTGTACAAGTGACGTACGAAAGCTAGAGAAAAGCATCGTTTGTCTATCGATTCATATCAGCGACTCAGAGTCGACTCTTACTTTTGAGAGACAATAACTTTGTATACATGAACTTTCATATTTAAAACTTTGCAGGATGTTTTTGTTCACTTAGATCCATGTTACACACTACATGAAAGGTAATTTTCAAAATTCCATGATAGGTACCCTTTAATATAAGTGGATTCATTAAGCCTCCACTCACTCACACCAGTTTAGAGATCCACTCGGTCAACTTTTACAGAAGTTACTGTAGTAAATGCTGCACAAAGGTAAAGCTCTTTGCATCGTCGGACACATAACGGTGATTATTATTTTGCTTGACAACATTATCAAACAGCTAATGATGTGTTGCTAATGTTACGCACATCATGTTCCCTATCTCAGTCTGCTTTCTAAAATTCAGTATCCTTAGAAAAGCTTTGAACAATTTAGAGCGGCAGTGGAGAAAGGCATATTGTTCATCATGACATCGTAATATACATAATATACACAACAGTGGTGGGCCGTCAGGGCCAGCAAGGCCTTCTCTGCTGGCCTAAACACTATCAGAATTACTGACTTGCACTTTAATATATTTTTTCCATGAATGAGTATTAAATTATTCCCAATAGTTCATTCTCTTAATTTCATAGCTTTTCTCTTGGTCGCGCTGCTTCCAGTAGTGTGTTTTTATGTTAGAGCTTTTATCCAATCATATTTCAGCCATCATGCGTTGCCATGGCCAAATAAATCTGCCTTCAGGCCTTCAGAATCGATAGTGCAGGCGCCTGTAACTTAAAATGAATGGCAATGAAACTGTTGCTTTAACCAATCAGATAATCAGTCAGATTTAATCAGCCAATCAGATTTCGCTTTGACTGCAGCGGGGCCATCTAGCAGGCGTACAATAACGTCTGCATGTTCTCGTTCTTTGATTGGATGCTCAGAGCGCGTACTATTACTGGTAGTATCCGCATCTGTAGCGAACTGCATAAACTAAAATATATTCCTGTAGATTTAATAGTTTTTCAACCCAAAAATTTATGTTTCTTTCCCTCCTCGACCCCCAGCAGTTTCAAACCTACCGGAAAAAGTCCCTTATTCAGCCTGAGTTTAACTCAGAGTCACGGAACACTGCTCGATCTGTCCGCTGGTTAAAACAGAACAGACTAATGTAAGTTATGCCACGAATGATTTTGAAGGCAAAAGTCCCGCTGATCTTATTGATTTCGTTCAAAACTCTGTGTGAGCATGGGCAGCTGTACACATCGTCATGTGTTGCGGTGACGTGACTGTGTCCACTGCTTCTGTCGAGCAGACACTCAGCCCTAAAGCGAAGTAAAACTTATGCTTATATAGAAATATGACGGGACAGACACGACATTGTGGAACTGCAACGCAGTTAGAACCTGTATAACAGTAATTGAAGTCTGCTTGAGGAAAGAAATAAGGATGGATTTTGTGTAAAAACTAATCAGTAGTTTTGGTGATAATGCTTTTTCCCCCGTGGCGAATATGCTTTTCTTAATTTTTCTTTTAGATTTATGATCGAAACGTAATTTTTTTCAAACATCCATACTATTGTAGCGTCTGAAAATGGACTATTAACCCTTGAACGACAACATAAGGGAGGCTCCGTTTCTGAACTTATAATCGGATTCGGAACGCAAGAACCACTGTACACAAACGCACCAGCCGATCTCACGCGCTCGTTTCTCTCTACCGGCCTTTCCCGAACTCACAGCATTAACCCTGTAACTGCCGGTGCAAAATAAAAACAACAATTATAGAGAGTCTTTGCGCTGCTACACTATTAAAAGTTATTGATTCAGATAGGACAGAAGGCCTAGGTGTGAAATGCACGGTCCGCCACTGATACACAATATACACAATACACCTTATGGGTTGTAATTATGTTCAGCCCTGTTTTTAAAGGCCTATTTAAAAATGTATATTTGTTGTGCTTATTTGTTTGATTGTCAATTAAACAATCTTTAGCATTACTATAAATAACATCTGTGGTATTACTTATCTGGAAAAAACACTGACATTCAAGAGAGTTTAATTATTACTTGTAAAAAGCTTGAATCATTGGGATTGATATTGTCGATCATGATGACAAAAAATTAATCGAATTGGCCTCAAATCCTGATCGTAGTGTCCCTGGTCTTTGGTAGGGTTAGATATTGTTTTTGGTAGGGTTTGATATAGGGTTAGTTATTGTTGGATGTTTGCAATCTGCTGCTGTTGCAGCTGGTCAAGCAATTGTTTGTGCTTCGTTTCTGTTTGATATAATTGTAAAGCTGATATTCTGGTCTATAACTCCTCCCTGAATTTCCCGCCACACTGTATCTTGCTCTCTCATTTGCTGTAGGTCACTGCAATGTAATTTTCAGTCAGCACACATTCACACCGCAGGATTTTGAATCGCCGACAGGTCCAGATATTTAGCATCGTTGATTCTCTCAGATTGTGTCTTTGATAATGCACACTTTGACTGTCACTCAAGGATTACACAGGATTAATTTGCCTCCAATTATGGGCATGTGTTGGCGATTATCTATTCCTCGAGTGAAAATCACGTCTAAAATCGTGCAGTGTGAACTCGGCATAAGGGTATATTTCTCATGAATGGCGTCAGCGCTGGTGAATGCATTAAATCAATGGCCATTGATCTCTATGAAGCGAAGCATCAGTTTCAGCGTTGCCCCATGCGGCGCATTGCTGCTTAGCCGAGCCCCGTAAAGTGGAGATAAAAGTTAAAATAATTTCCTTGTTTCATCACATCAATCTTTGAATGAATCTGTGTTTTTGAAACTGTTAGTTGAACGAACGGTTTAAAGACTCACTCAAAAACAGTCCCTTGCCGACAGCTCAGGCAGTATGGGTAAACGTACCTATTAAAGCGATACTCCACCCAAAAATGAAAATTCTGTCATCATTTACCAGGGATGTGATTTTTCCGGATTAATCCGGAATTCCGGATTTTCCGACCTGAAAATGTGACCTACGTGAATCATGCAGATCTGTAAAAAAAAATAGAAGGGGGGTGGGGGGTGTCAAGCGAAAAGGAGAGCATGAGGAAATCTACAGGCTGACGTAGTAGTAATACTATATGAAGCTATAGTATAATGTGAGATAGAAATTTATATTTAAGTCATTAAATTCAAGTTCACGTAAACTTTTCCCTCCGCTGCGTCTGTCAGTCATTCTTCATTCAGCATCAAACAGCGCGCCGCGTTCGGTTACAACAGTCAACAGCGATGAAACTCTCTCCAAGATGATTCAATGTTAATATTATTATACTTGATCTGTAGATAAAGCTCTATGTTTTCGGATAAAATGACTATCTTGCTGGACTGTATTGCTGTACCTTAATCATCTTCCTTTCTACCAGTGTGTCTGTTAACTTGGATCACAGCACTGGAGAGCACTATAGCCTCCACTTGTTCTTCACGCGCGCACAGTAAAATTTAAAACTGTTAAAAGAAAAGGCTCAATAAACGAATTGCATAGATAGATACTGTATAATACACTACGTGTCGATATGTATTTCCTTTGTGCTTTTAACTTTTCAATGCGGACTCGGAAGAGCTGCGTGCTGTGACTCCGTGTTGCTTCAAGCGCATCATTCTCAGCGTCACAGTATATTTTCCTGCTTTTTTGTCCTTAGCCAATCACATGCCTGATTTACTCACCCTCAAGTTGTTGCAAACCTGGGGTGCGTTTCCCAAAACCATCGTTGCTAACCTGTTAGCAACTTGGATGGTTGGCAATAGGGAAATTGCATTGCAACCATCAAAGTTGTTAACTTAGTTAGCAACGATGGTTTTGGGAAACGCACCCCAGGTTTGCAACAACTTGAGGGTGAGTAAATGATGACAAAATTTTAATTTTTGGGTGGAGTATCGTTTAAGCTCACCAAAATCTACATTGAGACAGTACAAAGTTATGTTAAAATAAAATATTATTCTAAAATAAAATATAAACACAATTATATTTCATTTTATTTTAAATGAATAAAGCATTTCAATTAAGATGTACATCATCAAACACAAAAAGGCTGGCTGTGCTTAATGGGTACGTTTTTGTACCCTTTAAGCACACCCCTGTTGCCAATAAGCTCAACTTAATATTTCTAAACTAAAACAACTTGTTTTTATTAAATTTTGTTTATTTTTAACAACCTTTTTAAAGAATAATTAAAACATGTTTTAATTGAATTGAAGGTACAGAGTCAAGCACCAGATATAAAAGATCAGATCTGGTAAATCCCAAGCCCCTGGGAAAGGATCTACACAAAAAGAAATTAAATTAATACATTCACACACATATACAGACAACCTGAGGTTTCCCTTTCTTTAATATCTTTAATTTATTTATTTATTTGATAGGGACAATGCACATTAATGAACATCTGCATAGAAACAACAAAAACAGACGTAAACATGCCGGATTATAGCCACAGGGCTAATTTACATCCGTAGTCCCTAGACAAATTACAAAAATACAGAAATAACAACAAACAAAATGACAAAAATGAAAGATACAAGCAGAATAAAAAAATCACTTAGTGGTCACAAGACTGCTGCTCTCCAATACGCTTTCTGTCTCTGCACTAAACACACTGCCCTTGATGCGCATCAACACTGATGTGCTCCTTTACTCTCTGTCTACTCCAAACTTCCTGGACAGATAAAAAGGCTACTTATGCCTCTTTCATCTTTGGGCATAAACTAGTATTGTCAAAAGTACAGACTTCGGTACCAAGTAGGTACTGAATTTTTTTCAAATATGGTGCTACCAGAATTCCCCCCTAGAATTTTGAGCGCTGTTGAATGGATTCTTAAACGCCTCTGATTGGCCATTGTGTTCACACGCTCAACAGATGTGTCTGTAATTGGCTACTCAACGCTTCAAATACATGTTTTCTTCACCGAACGCTGACACAGATACAAATTGGAGTGTTTGAAAGCTGGTGTCTATCAGCACTAATATATCCATTGATAAACCGATCCGCTGATAGACGCCTGCTTTCAAACACTCTGTGTATCTGTGTAAATGCTCCGAAGTCGGTACTTTTGACAACAGCAGGCGTCTATCAGCTGACCAGTCCCGCTTTCAAAACACTTCCATGTGCTCTCAAACGCTGCAGTGATTTGATCATTGTAGCCAATCACAGACATATCCGATGAGCACTTTTACAATTTTTACAATTCTGCTCACCAGCGCTCAAAGCGTCACAATTTTTAAATTGTTTCAAAAGTTAATGCACTTCAAAAAAATTATTTCTTTTTAATAAAAGATGCAATGCTTGATTTGCTTTAATTTTGCGTATTGTTCTTGCTTGTGCCCACTTGTAGGTATAGTACTTTTTCCCTCTAACATCAGGTATTGTCTCTAGAATTTGAATATAATTCGAATTTTGCTAATATTTAAGAAAGAAATTAGAAATTAGCTTTTCAGCCATTTTGGCAGGTTGTGCTTGCTTTTACTTCTGCACTGTGCTGAGACTCTGCAGCTCATACTGTATGGGGAACACGCTTTCAGTTTATAATTGAAGTATCCTTTGTCCAACTTGACTAAATATTTTTTATTTCTATATTTAAAAAAAATCTAAACGTCAGTGGGGGCTGTGGTGGGCAAATAATGTAATTGATGTACCGCCGAACAGCGGTAACTGCAAAACAGAAACTTTTACAAGCTTTTGAACACCGTGTTATACTAACCACAGCAAGTCTAGTTGCCTTGTAACTAATTTTGCCTTTTTTGTTTCTTTAAGCAAACTTATTTGTTGTTTATTTACTCTATTACAGGCCAAACTGCCTTCAATTTCAAATGGATACAGAGATTTTTTTGTTTGGAGGCAACCACTGCATTTTAATCATGATCCTAACAAAGATGCTACACCCATATATAATGAGCAGTTGCTTTTTATTTTAATTTAATTGTTTAATTTCAAGATTTAAAGCAAAAACAGAGGGGTCTGGGTTTAACTTTGTGAAAATATGCTAAAAATGAAATGGCAGACGGACTAATGGAAAGTGCAATTTCACTCTCTGTCAGTAGGTGGCGGTTAGTCCTTTCCCTTCTAAGGTACATTCATTAAAAAAAAACACCCCCAATTCAATATTTATGTATTTTTTCCAATATTTCTAGCATCGCAAACAGTGAGCTTGCTGTGCCTGGTACAGGGCAATTCCATGCAAAGGTCATCTTTACCATGAAAAAATAAAGTTTTAACCAAAAGAACAAAACCCATTTTAAGTTGTCCATCTCGGTCTGTAATATACTGTATTGATGTGCTTTAACAAAAATTAAGAAAATTGCCTTGTTTATCCACCAGATATGAGGTGAATCAAAGACCCCCCTTTTTAAACTTTATTTTAACAGTAAGCATTTTGCAGAAAGATGGAGGCATGCCTGAGAAATAAATATACTAATTTGGTCATAACAGCACTGCCTGTTGAGTTTATAAGGGCTATAATAAAGAGGTCTTGACGCTTCAGTGAACTGTCACGTCCATAACGTTTTAAAGGTTTAGTTAATTTAATAATCTTCAGAATCATTTCAGACAGTCTTCTTAATGTGAAAACACAGCCATTATGCGTCAACAAAAGTGCCTCGATGGCTTGATTGTTGATTTTTCCAAACAGATTCTATGTATTTCAGATGCGTCACATCCATAACAGGGTTTTTGTCACATCCATAACGTTGGTTTTTCCTCATAATACACTTCATAAAAATATATATATATTTTAAACATTGATATTTTTATGTTCAGCTAAGACCCCTTCATCATGTGGATAGCAGTATTTATACATTGGATTTAAAAGTTCACAGACTTTAAAGGAAATTGAACAGTATACCAAAAACTCTGTCATTTCCCATCACATCCATAATGCATGCAAATTTTCCTTTTTTGGGGGTGCTTAAATATATTTTAGAAAAACATATTTTTCCTGTCAATTCCCCAGATGGGGTGCTCTGAGAATATGCATTTCCAATTTAAATATTGCAAGTTTTTTTTTTTTCTGAGACATTTCACCTGTCATTATGAGTTCAAATGTCACATCCATAACGCTGGAATTACCCTACAGTATTTTCTCGGGGTGGGAATCTTAAGGCACTTAACGATTCAATCGATTACAATTCGGGTAGTAACAATCTGATTCCCAAAACGATTCTTAACATACATTTTTGGTAACTAATTATCCTGCTGTACCGATGGGGTAACACTTTACTTGAAGGGGTGTGCATAAGACTAACATGACACCATCATAATCATGACATATGTTATGAATATATGAAGGAAGTTTTATGCATGTTTGTGACAACTGTCATTAAGTGTCATTCGCTCAATTATGACATTAATGCAAATATGACATTGTTTGAGATGTCTTTGTTATGACACCTTGACATAAACCATAACATAACCTGCAGTGTCTTTGTTATGACACCTTGACATAAACCAATACATCATAACCTGCAGTGTCTTTGTCATGACAACTTGACATTACTAAGACAACACACCCTATCATAAACATGACATAGCAGATTAATTATCAAACTTAAGAAACCACTTAGCTTTATTGGTTAACATTACATTAAACTGTCAGGTGGTTGGTTTTGACATTGGCTGTCATAAAGCCATTATAACATTTTAATGACAAATTTATTTATACCACTGTAGTTGAGGTCACGAATAATATTCATAACACAGTTAAATGGCCTCATGACAGCCATGTCAAAACCAACCACAGGACAGTTTAACTTAATTTAATGTCAGTTGTCATGACAAAGACACTGTTATGACATCTTGAAAACCATAACATCATAACCTGTCAAAGACATCTTAAACAATGTCATATTTGCATTAAAAATGTCATTATTGAGCGAAAGACACTTAATGACAGTTGTCATAAACATGCATAAACCCTTCTTTCATATTCATGACATATGTCATGTCATGGTTATGAAGGTGTCATTGCCAGTCTTATGCACACCCCTTCAAGTAAAGTGTTACCCAATAAACAGTTCTCAATTTACAACTAAAGGGGGTCGCACACCGGACGCGCAGCTCAGCGCCGCGTCGCGCAGTGCCATGTCTTTTAAATTCGAACACATTATTCTCTATGAGAGTACACACACCGGCGGCGCCTGTCCGCGGCGCCCAGCAACGGCTCAGGACCGTGTTCAAAATCCTGCTGCGCCACAGGGCGCCCTTTACATAGTTTTATATTAAATTTACATTTATGTTTCTCAAATCATATTAATGTATATACGGACTTCACACTGTGCTGCAATATACATTTAGTTTTATATTTATTTACAGAAATCAGAAAATTGCTGATGTTATCGGATTTTCAGGTGAGAGTTGTCCTAGACGTGACGTGGCGCGGCGCGGCGCTGAGCTGCGCGTCCGGTGTGCGACCCCCTTAAGTGTGACAATTTTTCAATTTCCTGCAAACAATTAGCTTGTTGGTTGAATGCGCAAATTAATCCACACAGATTATCAAATAGAAATTGGAATTGTTAAATTGGAACCGAGATCTGCCAAACTAGTACAAACTATACAAAAAAGTATTGACTATATGCACTGATTTTACATCTATTAAGTGATTTAGAGGTAGAAATTTGAGTAAAAAGAGCAAAATATAAAAGTCATTATGCTACACGTTAACATGGCAAGAACCCCAGACTGCTTCCATATAATTTAACTTTAAAATATTTTTTTCAACTTTGGAGGGTAAGGCAAGTTCAGTTTCACTTGATCTTTCTTTTCCCTAGCTCTGCAGACTGGCTGGCTGGTTTGGTTTATTTCTTCTGTGATAGACTGGTAGATTAATCCATACTGATTAAAAATGTCCAGAGCTTATCATTATCATCAACATATGTTATCACAATCTCAATATATTGTTGAGAGCCTAGCCCAGTGGTTCTCAATTTTTTGTCACGCCCCCCTTTAAACCTTAAAAAAAATCTCCATGAAAAAATGTCCAATGAAAAACACCTGCAATAGTTTAACTTTGTAATGTCATTTCATATAACAGTAAGAGAGAATAATAATACAGAACTAATAAACAAAAACATTTAAATATTTCTGTGATGCTTTGGATGAACAATATATAAAAGCGCAATATATATTCGTCTTCTCACTATCGCTGCTTGTGATTCGGTCCGCTGAAGAGCTGCTTTTCTATAGCAAGCAGTTTCTATGTTTTACTTCTATGTTGTACTATGTTCTATCCAGCTTCAGTGTAATTGCGTTCGATGCCGCTTTATTAAGGCAGAACGCTAACTAGGGCTGGGCGATAAAACGATAATTATCGCAATATAATTATTTTTTCGCTAAAACGATATCAAGAGTTCGCTAAATGTTCGAGATCTAGATCTAGAGCAGATGCGTTTACTAGGCATAATAAAAAAAAAGTTTGGTTCCGGTTGTTGTCAGTTGAGGTCATGGGTCGGTAGGGATTTTTTTTTTTTTTTTTTTTTTTTTTTTTTTTTTTCTCAGTGGCAGCAAGGGATAGGTGGGAAATTATTCATGGCGCGACCTTAAGCCTTTTCATGTGCTTGCCCTCCGAACAAGTAAATCTGTCATTCACTTGTCCGAGTAAAAAAGTTGCTTGTCTGGATTTTTTTTATTTATTTTTTTTTATTCTGAAGCAATATTCTCATCAGTGTTCAATCAGCTTTGATATTTAAATCGGCATATTGTAATATCTGCACCTTATTAAATGCCCTATAGTGTCTTATTATTCTAAATAATTGAATTTATTGATCAAATTTAAAATGAAAGATGAAGCATACCGTTACCCTAGGTAGGGCTGATCAAATTAAATCATTTACACTGAAAAATTACAATTGCATAAAATAATGTTATGAAATTGATTTAAATGTACAAATAAGAAACAGTGGAAATAAGTATACTAGGCCCCTTTAAACATAACACTAAACTGCCAATAGGTGGCAGCAGGCGGCCGTATTAATGAGTGAGTCATTGATTCATTCATTCATTCAAACGATTTGTTTAAACGGTTGATTCATTCAAGAATGAGACAGATGTTCATGAATGGGTCATTGAATCTTTGACTCAACCGATTCGGTCAAAATGCTGAATCATTCAGTAATGAAAACAGTGAGTGTTCCTGTGAGATGCGCCGTGGTTCTGCTGTGATTTTTGTTTGGAGCTATTTTCGCTGCTGAAACAGAACAAAAACAGCCAATATTGCATCTAAAATGTAAGTGACTAAATTTTAATTGTTTATTGAACTGTTGTAGGAAATCAATGTCACATTTTCAATCGTGATGGTATTCAGGAAAAATAGAGGCTGCTTAACACATATGTTAAAATATAAAAACTCTATTTAGATTTTTTTATAGGCAGTATGTTGTTAACTGAGTGTGTGTGTGCTGCGCTCATGTGTGTAGATTTCTCCTCGAGAGGCTGCGCGAGCGTCAACAGCGCAACCTCACCGTCAGTAGGCTAATACATTTATTATCCACAATCGATCGCAACTTACGATAAATTTAATAAAATCATAATCATTCTCTCGGTTTAGTGATTCCCTAGTTATTTTGTTTGTTTGTTATTGATGTTCTAATCAGGCTACATGTCCGTTCGGGCAAGTAAAATTCTCTTTTACTTGTCCTTCAAAAATCCATTTGTCCCGGACAAGCGGACAGGTTAGACGGGCTCTGGAGATACGAAGCGCGGCAGGTTAGAGTGTTTTGGATTGCATAAAATAATAAAAGAAACGAACAAATACATGGCGAAACTTTACACTGTAGGTGGTGTGTGCGTGCCTAATGCATGCATTTGTTTGTATGTGTGCGTATATGAATAAAAGTGTCCTAAATGACAAAAAAAAGACTTGTAGTACAGTTCAGTTTGACGAACGATGTGTGAATGACCATGTATAGCTGCCTCGTTTGTTTTGCTGCATCTTGCATCGCGAGCTATAAAAATACAGTGCTGTACAAAAACGTAAATGTAGTTCGCCTCAAAGTTTTTTTTTTTTTGCATTTATTTAATTTTTATTATTTCTTCCCCAAGCTCATAAAATAAATTTGGGTCGCGCATAAATAGACAGGGTCGGTCGGAAACCGGAACCAAACTAATTTTTTTTTATGCCCTATGATCGGCCTCGCTCACGAGATCCAGTGAAGAAGCGCTTGAATTCAGCGAAGAACACAAATGTCTTAGTGATTCAAACCAGTTTAAAAGCAGATGAAACAGCGCTGACAAACAGCTGAAACACTGTGCGCAATGATACAGCCAGAAGGCTTTTCCGTCTACAAATTCCCATCATTCACTAATGCTGTTCAAAAAAATCGTTTTACATTTTGAATCGCGATTCAAAATCGATTCATAGAATTAATGGCCACGTGCAGGGGCGGAGTGGCAAACGGGACAGTCGGGACTTTTCCCGGTGGTCCGGTAAGTGTTTCGATGCCGGGAGGGTCGGTCTGATAATAGCTATACATTACAAGTTCTTGCTGCCCGCTGGTCAAACTGTGCAGCGCCTCTGCTCAACCCGTAAATAAATGCATCGACCCGCAAATTTTGTTTGAGTTCTTAAATGGTCTAGTGGTAGATCTTTTGCCAAGCGTGTCAGAAGTTATGTGTGAAGGTTTTTTTTCTCTCTCATTAAAACCGAATATGTTCATCAGTGGTTACAGTCTATATCAGGGGTCTCCAACCTTTTTTCATTTGAGAGCTACTTTTTAAAAACGAAAGTGGCCGAGAGCTACTCATGTAATACAATACTTAAATCTCTTAAATAATGTCTCATAACTCTCATATTGGCAACTACCGGTAAAAGAGTTTTTGTACGCCTGTATGTCACCCTTAAATGTCGAGAGAAGAACTGATTTTTTTTTATAGAAAATTGTACTTTGCATAATATACTGTAAAAACACACAATTATAGTTGATTTTATAGTGCATCATAACTAGAACTGAAATGGCATGAAAATTTCATTTCATGATTATATATCATAATGATCACGGTTATCTCAGAATCCTGTTCAAAAGTAATAATACTACACAATAAAATCAATTCACCAAGTTTTATGTCGAAAACCAGCAAATAAAATTAGCATCAATATGCACTTTGTTTACATAAACATTAAAATAATAACATTAAAATGATGGCCAGATTTTAAAGCAGTGTCTTGCAACATGCAATACTAACATGTACAAGTTCAAATAAAGTTGACAAAAAAGGTTTTATAAAAAGATAAACCTCACATATTTCAGCCTTTAAATCATTTTTATAAAAGAATGAGTCAAAGATAAATTACTGACATTTACATTAATGCACATTAGCTTATCTTTTATCATTAATAGTTAGGGTTGCCACCTGTTGTCCTTCTTTTTAATAACCTGTCCCGGGAAATGTATGCACTCTCCGGGACACTGAATGTCCCGGTTTTCGAAAGCTACGTGAATATGTATGTTCAAACCGTGTTGCGCGCCGCGCGCACGGCAAATGAAAGACCTTGCGTGTGTGTGCTAGTGTGCGTGTGTGTCTCAAGAAGCGCGAGCCCCTAAAAGACTTGCATGCGCATATAAGAAGCGTTGAGATTTAATCTCGCTTCGCCTAGAAAAAATGAGCGCGTCGGTTCAATTTTGAATGCGCTTGCCGCGCGCCTACATTTGAAATAACGAACTTGAGCACGCAAAAGATGCGATATGTCAACGGCCCCTTGGCGAGCTACCAACAATCAGGCCACGAGCTACCGGTAGCTCGCGAGCGACGTGTTGGAGACCCCTGGTCTATATCAAGCAGGGACACGTTTGTGTGCATTTTGTTTTGTGATTTCACCGGAGTCTCTGCAACGGCGATAGATTGAAGAGCGCGTCCGAGTGAAGACTGCGCGCCACAGTGAGAATACTGTATCCATGACACTGATCGCAGCGAACACGAGCGCTCCGCTTGAGTTCAAAAACAACACATTTAAGCAACAGATCTCTTATTTAATATCGAACTAAATGAATGCTACGCTAGTTAACTGGAGATGTTTTATTTATTTGTATTAGGGACATCTTTGCCTCAATGTTTCAAGAAGTGGTGTGGGACATCAATCCTGAGAAAAAGGATCGAGTTCACATTTCAACAGTCAGCCTGATAGCTGAAGTACTCTTTAGATCTGACTACAGCACTTTAAAGCTAAATGTAAAAGCTTTTTATTTAAGTTTTATTTTAAACTTGAATTAAATGTATTTGAAAGCCGGCCAAAGCTTGGCACTTTTTAGTTGCAAACGTTTTTATTTTTGTATAAAGAAATATAAAGTAATATCAAACTATATACATTTAAAAGAAAAGAAACACAACATATTAAGTCTACTGCAATCAATCACATCGGAAAAAGTAAACTACATTTACATACTGCGAATCGTTTTTTGAATTGAGAATATTTTTTTAATCGAATCTTGAGCCTAAAAATCGACATCGAATCGTGACATTTTCTGTATTTTGCACCCCTATCATTTACCATGGATTTACTGCAACGTTAGCCTAGTAATATTAACTGCCCTGTCAAGTGCAGCAGTCATTCTATTCTACATCCCTCACCGATCAAAAAAGGCTTTGGCGGGACAATTTCCTTTTGCGGCCGCCAAAAAGCGGACGATCTGACGGGTTTTTAGAAGATTAAATACAACCCGAAACTAAAAAACAGACCCGGCCTCTATTGGCGCTTTTCTACTGCATGGTACAGCTCAGTACAGTTCGGCTCGGCGCGGCACGGTTCGGCTCGCTTGCTTTTCCACATCGTGGTACGACTCGGCTCGCTTTAGCTCGGTTTGCTTTTCCACTGCAGTTAGTACCGCTTCAAAGTGGGTGGGATTATAGACTGATCTTTATAGTTTATTCGCTCCTCGGTCGGCAACCAACGAGATGAACGTCTGCACTTCGTCCACTGAACACGAATCAGCCAAGTTTTTTTTTCTTTATTTTTTCTTCAAGCAAGCAGTTTTAAAACAGGTGCTACAGCGGTGACTGTTACTGGCTATTTAAATCCAGCGGGTTTGATGTCTCGCACTACAATGACGCTGGTAGTGACGATTCTGTCTGACCAATCAGTGATCTGCAGTGTTTCACGTCACATTTTAGTACCGGTACGGTACGCTTGGAACCTCAACAGAGGTGGTACCATTTAAAGCGAGCCGTTCCGTACCGTACCATGCAGTGGAAAGCGGCACAAGTGAGCCGTACCGAAAATTACCCCCCCCCAAAGTTTTGTCCCAAAAGTTTTGGTGCTAAATAGGAAAAGGATCTACCGCCAGAAGTCGATTTTGATATTCTAGGTATTATCAACTGGCCAGAATTTTGAGATCGCAATAGACGTGAAGGACTATAATGTGTTAAGAGCTCGCTCAAGTCCTGGGGAGCTAAACCATTTAGCTAGGGCTTGAATTTCGGCATGCAACTGTTGGTATTGCGTATGATTTTACTCATTCCCACAGGTTTTGCACTTATAAGGCAGGAAATTCACGCAAACAATCAGCTTGTTGGTTGAATGAGCAAATGAATCCACACAGATTATCAAATAGTAATTTGAAGTCTTTATGCTAGACATAATTTCACATGGAGCGAGAGAGATATTAAGCAGCGATTAATCTCTCTCTTTCAAAATGCGCACATTGCTCACATCACCTCATCGTGAGTACAAGCCAGCTCCATGCTGCAATACAAGACTTTTTCTGAAAGTCCATGAAAAAGTTCTCGGTTTGGTACTTGCACACTTTCTGAGAGACAGTTTTCTGTGCGCTCATACCCAGAGCGCAGCGCACACACATAAAGCCGCCTCTCAAACAGCTTGCAAGAACCAAAGTGATTTTTCATGGATTTCATGGACTTTAACGGTCAGAAATGCACAAAATTGTCAAAATGCCAGTCTTGGTGAGTACAGTCGGTGATGTCTTGACGTGAACGTAAACCGCTGAGAAAAACAAATGCATGTGTATCAGTATATTGGATCTGTGCATTCGTTCTCAAAGTGACAGCAGCCTAATATACGTGCTTCTGTCTGTCAATGTTAATCCAACAACAAATGATAGCCACAAGAATAAATCTTATACAATGAAACATTGGACCTGAAAACCTTAAAGTACTCTGTATTTTATTTGTATTTTTATTGTATTATATTTATTTGTGCTTCTATTTGTGATTTATTTGTTCTTGTTTACTTGTTTTTTATAAATTCAATTCAAGGTTGAAATCAAGTGTCCTTGTGCTGTGTAAACTCATGCAGCACAAAATGACCCCATTGTAAAACACAAAAACATAGTGAGCGAACATTTAGGTGATAGAAATGTTTTTTTCTTTTATTCTCCCCCTCAAGTTTCAAAAATAAAATTCAGGCCATGAGAGTGTCAGATCTTATATATTGGAAACATGATCTTATATGTTGGAAACATGATCTTATATGTTGGAAACATTATCTTATATTTTGGAAACATTATCTTAATACCTTGAAATTAGGGGTGTGCGATATCACGTTTTTTGACTGTGGACGATTAAAATGCCTCCACGGTCTGCTTTTGAAGAAATATTGTAGTATCGTGCTACAGTGCATTCTATCAATTGCAGTTCTGGCGCCTCCATCTCAACGCAACGTACATTCACACATCACATGTTAACGCAGCGGTGGAGTTACACTCACGGGACGGGACTCTGCAGTTCATAAAAGTTCATTATTTGCCAGTTAAACAATTAAGTTGTGTGCTGTTGCGCAGTTCCTAACTAACATGTGCTTTTCTGAGCGAGTAGCATACACCCAAAGCACACACTAAAACGTCAAACAGCGCCTGATTACTGGACTAAGTTTATCTTTCAAGTCTTATTGCGCTAATTCTGTCAAATACACACAATGTTTACATAAACACAGTTGGTTAATTTATCTAAAGTGGAAGCCCATATTTGAGAGAAAATAAGGTGCATGTCCATTAGATGTGCCGGTCTTAAAGTGACAGTAGCCCAATAGTAAACATGCTGCCGCTTGTCCTTAAAGGGATAGCTCACCCAAAAATGAAAAAAAATAATTATTTACTCTGTTTTTCCAAACCTGTATTAATTTCTTTCTTGTGCTGAACAAAAAAAAGAAAAGTATATATTTTGAAGAATGTGGCTATCCAAACAGTTGCTGGTCCCAATTGACCTCCATAGGAAAACATATACTATTTAAGTCAGGGACCAGCAACTGTTTGGTTACCCACATTCTTCAAAATAACTTTTATTTTCAACAGAAGAAAGAAACAACTTATTCAGGTTTAAAGCAACTTTAGAGAGTAAATGATGACAATTTTCATTTTGGGGGAACTAATCCTTTAAATGTTAATAAAACAACAAAACACAAAGAGAAAATCACTCACTGCTCTTGACTGAGAACTTTAAAAGTAGCTTTAATAAGAATCTATGTATAGTTTATACAGTTTATTGTTTATTGTTTATTTATTTGGATCCCCATTAGCTGCCACTAATGTTGCAGCTACTTTTCCTGGGGTCCACATACAAAAACATACATAAAATACATAAAAACATAAATACGTAAAAACATACATAATCCAACCAACATTCAACATACAAGTTACACATAAATCTAAAACCGATACCTACAATGCTTACGAAGAGTATCGTGTATACATAATAACTCAAACTACCACCAGAACAAAACAAAAAAACAAAAAAGCATCATAACACACAAAACACAGTTATACATCAAACCATTTATCTAAGCTCATCAATGTTTGTGTTATTATTCAAGTATTTTTTTAGTAGGCTTTTAAAGCCGGCCTTACTAGGTGCTTCAACAATATAAATTGGTAAATTATTCCACATTTTAATGGCTCTATATATTACAGATCTGCACACAGCATCGTCCTGGGTTTTTTCAAAGCTAGACAACCCTTTGTAGAATGTCGAGTACTATGACTATGTTGGTTTCTCACATACTTTATTTGTGAGTACAGACAATTAGGTTGTTTCTTATAACAGATATTCCTAAAAAAATTCATAAGGTTACATGACAACCTCTCCTCCACTCTAAGCCAAGAGAGACTGGTATGCATACCGTCCGTACTCCACACCCCATGGACAGGCCAGTGCGAGTCTTGCAGCTTTATTTTGAGCTATTTGTAGCTTAAACAGATATTTTTTAGCCACACCTGACCAGACAGGTGAACAGTAATCAAGGTGGGATAAAACCAATGCCTGTGTCACCAGCACTCTAGTGGCAGGGGTAAGAAAAGGGGAACATCTTCTAATCCCTGATATTCCATTACCCATTTTCTTAACAATATTGTCAATATGTTTCTCCCAAGTTAACTGTCCATCCAATGTAATACCAAGCAAATTTACCTCTTCAACTTGTTCAATGTTCGAGTCTGTGAGTGATAGACAGAGCTGATTATCACCCTTACTGACATATCTAGACCTGAACAAGATACTTTTGGTTTTAGTTACATTTAAAACAAGTCTGTTTTCACAAATCCAGTTCACTACAAGTTGTAATTCTGATTGAAGTGTGTTTATTAGTTCGCTTATACTAGCTGATGCAAACTGAACAGTTGTATCATCAGCAAATAAAGTTGCAGAACACTTATTCAAAACATATTGCAAATCATTAATAAATATAGAGAAGAGTAACGGCCCAAGACAACTCCCCTGTGGCACTCCACACTGTAAAGTTTTAGGGAAGGAAAAACTACCATTAAAAAATACATACTGTTTCCTATTTAATAAATAGCTATTCATCCAATTTATGGCTAATGGACTAAACCCATAAGTAGCAAGCTTATTTAACAATAACCCATGGTCTACAATATCAAATGCAGCGCTAAAGTCAAGTAGCACAGTTCCAACCATCATCTTGTTATCAATACAAGTCAGCCATTTATCTGTCATGTCTGTCAGAGCTGTGCACGTAGAATGATCAGCCTTATATGCATGCTGACAATGAGAATTTAAGTCATTTGATACAAAATAATGTAGTATCTGCTCAAACACAACTTTTTCCAGTAACTTACTCAAAACTGGAAGAATACTGATGGGTCTGCTATTTGCAGCTGAAAAACTTTCCCGTTTATTTTTCTGAAGAGGTAAAACCCTAGCAGATTTCCAAACCTGAGGGAATAACCCCTCCTTTAAACTCAAGTTAAAAATATGACATATTGGCAATGATATAATACTTGAAACAGCCTTAATTAACCTCCCATCTAAAGTATCCATACCAGCTGGTTTATGATTATTCAGGTTGTCAAGTAGCTTTTCCACCCTGTGAACTTCTATAGGTTGAAACCCAAAAGAGCATGATTTATTAATCATGATAGAGTTTATTATTATTTGAGATGATATACAACTCCCACTCGGGGAGGGCATTTCATTCCTTAATTTATCAACTTTGTCTGCAAAATGACTACTGAAATGATTAGCGATGTCCTTTGCCTTTGTCAAGAACGCTCCATTCACTTCAATGAAGAAGGATTGTTGATCCTGCCCCTACCCATTATTTCATTTAAGGTTTTCCAAAGTTGATTACCATCATTTTTCCTCTCCTGAATTTTATCTTGATAATACATTTTTTTCTTTTTCCTATTTAACTTAGTAACCTTATTTCTCATTTCACAATACTTTTGCCACTTTTCAGTACCCTTGGAACCAATTGCAGCTCTTTTCATCTCATCTCTTTTACACATCCACTCCCTTAATTCTTCATCAATCCATGATGCTTTGTTTGATCTTACTGTGAATTTTCTTAATGGGGCATGCTGATCAGCCACAAAAAGAAACAATTCTGTAAATAACTTGATGGCTTTTTCAACCTTGTTTAAAGCTAGTACTTGATTCCAGTCAACATTCTTAATATCTCTAACAAAATCCCTTTCACAAAATGTTCTATACAACCTCTTATAAAGTACTTTAGGTCCAGCTTTGGGAGTTTGAGTTTTTCTAACAATAGCCACTAAATTATGATCACTGAACCCTACAGGAACAGATACTGCTTTAGAGCACATTTCACAATTATTTGTAAATATGTGATCAATACAGGTTGCAGATGTTTGCCCATCATAACTACAGTATACTCTAGTTGACTTTTTCACCATCTGAGATAGATTACATGTGAGCGCAGTACTGTATAACTTTTTCCTCAGTGGACATGAATTTGACTGCCAATCTATATTGAAATCACCTAGAACAAATGTTTCTTTACCAGTATCCGTTACCTTAATTAGGACAGAACATAATTCATCTACATTCTGCACATTAGCATTTGGGGGTCTATAGACACAGCCAACTAAAATCGGTTTACAATAAGCAAGATGAACCTCCAACCACAGTGCTTCAATACTAGAAACCATGAAGTCCGATCTAACCTTAGAAGGAATCTGGCTTTGTATATATATTGCAACACCTCCCCCAAAAGTATTCCTGTCATTTCTAAAAATGTTATACCCTGGGATAGCTACCCCCATGTCTGTTATGGATTGATCTAAATGTGTCTCAGAGACAGCAAGTACATTGATATTTTCACTTTTAATTAAAGTAGATATCTCATGAACTTTATTTCTTAAACTCCTAACATTTATAGGAGCTATTCTCACACCTTTTTTTGGTAAGTTCATCGCCATGCCGTCACCTAGTTACTACTAACCCATGACATCACACACAGTTAGAAAAATTGTTAAAAACATTGACTAGGGCCTTCTCTACTCTCATTCCCTGTTCTTAGTCCTTACAATTAGTCGATCATAGCTAATGATGGCATAGTCCCCTCTTGCTCTAGCCTCTTTCATTGCAGGTAGTAGCTCAGCTCTTCTCTTTCTCACCCGTTCGGAAAAGTCCTCATTGATCTAGATTGAGGTATTTTTCAAGTTGGATTTTGCCCTAGCCAGGATTCGCTGTTTATCCTTAAAACGGAGCAGCTTAATTACCACTGGCCTTGGCCTTTCACTTTCCCCTCTGAATTTTCCATTCCTGTGAGCTCGTTCAATTTCCACAGGAGACTCCAGTTTGAGTATTGTTGTGAACAGTTCTTGCACCTTAGACTCAGTTTCAGCCCAGGTTTCATCAGCTTTATCAAGTCTAAGTCCATCAATTACAAGATTATTTCTCCTGCATTGATTCTCAAGGTAATCCACCTGCTCATAGTGTCTATCTACAGCGTGTTCAGATTTCATTTCATTCACTACCTTGGACAAAGTCTTACACTCACTCTGTTGTGCCTTCAGACAGTTATTTACATCGTCAATATCTTTTTGAGAGTAATTCAGACTCACTTTAAGTTCTTGTAACTCACCCAACACTGAGTCCACTCTTTTGTTGGCTGAGTCCAGAATCATCTGAGTGAAACTTCTAAATGCAGTCTCCTGCCTCTTCAACAGATCCTCATAAAAGCTCTTCTGCTGGTCCAGTAATTCCTTAAGAGTGTCCATTGTCACATATTCAGGATCATCATTCAAAGTTGCTTTGTTTGCATTTCTGCCGCGACCAGCCATGATTGCGTTATAGGCCGAAACCAATTCCTTAAATGTCCTTGATTAACTAAGCAATCCACACTACTGACCGTAAGGTAGTGACACCACTCCAACACACCCGCTGCTCTGGTAGCTCCGCAAAATCGCTCCCGTCGTGATGCAAAAGCTCCCCAGGCGTGAAGCTCCAAGTGAGACACCCAGGCGCCGCGCCGTCCCCGACACCGAAGAAATGATGTTCTTTGCAGCCGGGTATAAGGAAGGTATCTCCTCCGTCAGTCGCCACAAGTGCTAGCAGGCTAACATCCACGCTCACCCTCGCCAAACGCCGACACCGATTCCGACACCGACCCAACGCCGATTCACCGGCGCACGATGCAGTTGTGGTCCCAGAGCATGTGTGGTAGTTTTCCTGAGGGCGATGATGGATGGTTTGCTGAAGCGTGCTAAGTTTGCTCCGACTCCCAAAGTTTGCTCCGTGCGTGTGCGATTGGCATGTGTAGATCATGAGGACACTGAAGGTTTAATTGATGCCGAGGCGTAAAACTGGTCACATGATCTGTGTGTGTGTGTGTCTACAGTGATGTCTATGTAGTCTTTTATTTTTATATTTGTTCATTTCTTTCTTGAATGCTACTGTTAAATACACCTACTGTAGCTGAAAAAATAAAGCACTGTTTATTTAATTGTTGTGTAGCCTATTTTTATTTGCGCCATTTTGGCCTAATTGTTTGCCATTCTTTTTTTTATTTCATATTTTGGTACCTTTTAAGGCATTGTTTTTAAAATAAGGAAATAGTTTGGCTGTAATGCTCAGTCACTTGCAAAATAGTAAAACCGACTTGAAAGAGAATCGTGATAGAATCGTGATTTTCCTGAAAACAAAATTTTAATGATATTTTTGCCATATCGCCCACCCCTACTTGAAATGTCCTCTGTTATGATATGCTAAAATTCAACTAAAACTACCTTTATGTAGCCTAGCATTTATCAAATTGTATTTGAATAGATTTCATTACCAATTAATTGAGAATACATGGAACATTTGCATCTAAAACATGTTTTCCATGAAGCATATAGCTATACGTAGAAAAATTAATCTTCATGCTCCACTAATGTTTGTCAGATAACCCATATGAAATGGAAACATTTGTTTCCGTTGAATACATGTGACAGTCACAGAGATACTGAAGAACATGTTTGTTAATGTCCTTTCTCACATGTCCAGCTCTGGGTCTGGATTTAATTGTTTATGTGAATATATCATTTCAATGTCCATCTCCAATTCATACAATTAATGTAAATATGTCTCTTGATCTTCACATTAAAGGTTAAGCATTTCTTTTTTGTGATCTCTTTCAGTTCTACAAACATGTGGTCCAAAGTGTGGAGAAATTCGTTCAAAAGGTCAGTTCTTTTTGTCTTGCGAATGTAAAATAAATGAATAGATATTCAGAGTTTCTACAGAGTTTGTAAAATGGTTGGAGTGAGCTTGTGTGCCTAAAATATTTATGAAAATACAAAATAAAATGTCCTACATGAAAATAAAGATCATTAATACTTTAACCCTCTAATGCAGAGGTCTTCACTCCTGCTCCTGGAGAGCCACTGTCCTGCAAAGTTTAGTTCCAACCCTAATCAAACACACCTGAATCAGCTCATCAAGCACTTCAGAATCGCTTGAGTATTCAAAGGCAGGTGTGTTGAAGCAGGTTGGAACTAAACTCTGCAGGACAGTGGCTCTCCAGGAGCAGGAGTGAAGACCTCTGCTCTAATGCATACATTTATTTAATCATACATGAAATTTTCTTTGTGCAACTTTCAAGTATTTGTGCAGAAACCTTGTCACCATTTGGTTAAATGTACTGTTTTGAATCCAGAATATCTCTAGATCTTACTAAAAGTATCTTACAAAAGAGATTAACTTGCCAACAAGAGCACCAAAGACGTTTAGCATTAAACAAGATTTTTATCCATGTTTGTGTCAGCCTTATGTGAAAATGGCTTTTGAGCATCCAGTTTCTGTGTTTAGCACAGGCACTGTGTTTCAGATGCAGATTCCCTGAGCACACCGAGATCATTCACAAAGAGAGCTTGGTGTGGTTTACCTAGCTGTGTATAAAGCTTATGATCGTAATTCATATTGCATGGGAAATCACTGGCTGTAAAAATGATATAATGTTTGAGTATTTTGAGCCTGGACCATTTGCACCCTTTTTCATTATTTATTACTTCTACTACTTTCACTTTTGTGTGTGTAGTGCAAGCCAGAGTACAAAGTTCCTGGTCTGTATGTCATCGACTCCATTGTACGGCAGTCTCGTCACCAGTTTGGTCAAGAGAAAGATGTTTTCGCTCCACGCTTTAGTAAGAACATCATTAGCACGTTCCAAAGCCTCTACCGCTGCCCGACAGATGACAAGGTGTGTTTTTTGTAATCACTGTAATCAAATGGCTCTTGTCTAGACTATTTTCCCTTTTGCTTATTTGCCAGTTTCAATGTTTGCATTTCAGAGCAAGATTGTCCGTGTGCTCAATCTATGGCAGAAAAACAGTGTCTTTAAGAGTGACATCATCCAGCCTCTCTTGGACATGGCAGCAGGACTCCCGCCCCCCAGTGTTACGCCCGTCTCTGCCAGCAGTGCTGTACCCGTCAACAGCACTACTCCCGGTAAGTTATACACTATGCTTACTACACAGTAATGCATCCTCTCCTCTGTGGAACAATGTACTGTTGGGGCAACAGGTTTTACATTCAGAGAAATCTTTGTTCAAATATGCAGGGACTCTTTGGTGTGCTTATAATGCCCCCCTCCCTACTCATTTACCCACCCTTCTACCCTAAATAATTCGTCTGAGAATGGTTGCAAAAAAAATAATAATCTGGAATATTTTCTTTTAGGGGTAGGCTATATGACCAAAATCTTTTATTATTATGATACGAGTACTTTTATTTCACGATAATAATACTAATATATATTAGGGATGCACCGAATATTCGGCCACCGAAAATTTTCGGCCGAAAATGGCCCAAAAGTGCATTTTCGGTTTTCGGCCGAAAGACTTTTATTACCGAAACAATACGGCCGAAATGTTGTGATGACGTCGGGTTTAATTTATCATCTGAAATCCAAACATTCCGATCGCTACGCTGAATATGAGAGGAACACGGCCCAGAGAGAGAGAGAGAGAGAGCGCGCGTGCGAGAGGTACAGAGAGAGAGAGAGAGAGAGCGCGCGCGAGAGAGAGAGCGCGCGTGCGAAAGGTACAGAGAGAGAGAGAGAGAGCGCGCGAGAGAGAGCGCGCGTGCGAGATGTCCAGAGAGAGAGAGAGAGAGAGAGCGCGTGCGAGAGAGAGCGCGCGGTGCGAGAGGTACAAGAGAGAGAGAGAGAGAGAGAGAGAGCGCTACGGCGCTCTGCAATCAAATACGATTTTAAATAGTATTAGATTTAAAAAAAAATAGAAAAATCAACGTGTGGCGGACCTAAATGCACTTTGAGAGAACATTTAATTTTAAAACCTTTCTGCAGGCCAGTAGGCCTGTACATTATTATTTAATGTACACATGAGTGGGGTCAAGTTACCATTTTAGTTTGAATTTTATTTTATACTGTGCATTGTTGCAATTTGCTAAATAAATATTTGGATAATTTGTAATTGATTTATTCTTTGAAACTTTAATATTAATTTATGCAATTGCAATGCCTTGTTTTCAGTAAAGTTAGTACACAGTCATAGCCATAAATGCAATGGTAGGCCTACTAATAATTGGCATAATTTATTTCGGTGTTTCGGTTTTCGGTTTTCGGCCTTGGTTTCCTCTTTTTCGGTTTTCGGTTTCGGCCAAGAATTTTCATTTCGGTGCATCCCTAATATATATATATCACATTATAGTTATTTTTGCTTTAAATAAGGTTTTCAAATCATCAAAAACTCAAGCTGACTGAAAAATGTCTGTATCAGTATGTAATAAAATAAGAACAAAGAAACTAATTACAAGTATTACAAAACTACAGTAGAATGGGTCTGTCCAAATACCTAGACTTGCGGTCTTGACCACTTGAGAGCACGTGCACGCAGTCCCAGTTCTTAAAAACACCAAATCTCAATGCCCTTGATGCACACAAAACCTGCACTATCTCAAATAACGCTTTTGAGTGGTTTGAGGCTAAGCGTATCCGTTCAGGAACTCCGAACCAATATGTCAATCACACAAGGTTGTCCTACCACTCAAAATTCTGATTGAATTGCTAGCACGTAGTTTATGCTGACACCTTGAGGTGAAAATGTATCATGACAACTGGTTTAAAAGTCTGTTCCATCCATTTTCTCTCATTTGTCATGTCGTTCCATGTCTACCTCACCTAAAAATGTAAGTATTCCTAAAAAGCATTCTTAAATCTGTATATTTTCTCCTACTTCGTAAAGGAACTCCTGCAACTCCTGCCACTCCAGCCAACATAGTGCAACATAGTCTCCCCGACTGGGCGTCTCAGATCTCCAACACCGACACAGTGGCAGCGGTTGCCCAGATCTTACAGAGTCCTCAGGGCCAGCAGGTCAGATTTCTCATCCACTCACAACAGGGTGTTCTCTGCACATCTGTATTTCTGACAAGTGTGTGTGTGTGTGTGTGTAGTTGCAGCAGCTGGTCCAGAGCCTGCAGATGCAGCAGCAGAAGCCTCAGCCCTCTCTGCTACAGGCGCTGGATGCAGGGTTGGTAGTTCAGCTCCAGGCCCTCACCGCTCAGCTCACCGCAGCCGCAGCAGCCAACACACTCAACCCGCTGGAGCAGAGAGTCTCCTCCTTCAACAAGGTGAGGGACTTTTAGGAGCACTACTGGCTGAAAAGGTTTAATCCTTGCATTACACTATCCATTGTGAAGTTGAACTCTCTTTTCTTATTGGCCATTCTGTTGTGTTGTAGAAGCTGTTGGGTCAGTTGTTTCGGGAATGAGTCGGAACACAGCGAGGATACTAAGAAAGATGCTACGTCATCTCAGTTGTATGTTTTTTTTGTATGCCATTTTCAAGAAAAAGCGGTTCCCTGTTTTGTTTATTTTTTTAAGTCATGTTCTTTCTGTCTCTCTCAGGCCTGTGGTGTCAGATTCCATCAATAACTCGATATTTCATCAGCTGGCCGAGCATCTTCAGCAGCAAAACCTTGAGCAGTTTCAGAAACAGCTAATGGAGCACCAGCAGCATCAACAGAAGGTATTTAAAATCATGATTCTTTCTTTACTTAATGTGTTATTACTAGACGCGTTTCCAATACAGATTTGCACAAAACTTTTGTGTTTCTTTTTCTAAATGTCGATAAACTATTGCGGAATGACAGCGTTTCCATTAACCGATGTTATGCGACTAAAACATTATTTTTTCCTCTCGCTATGTCATTCCAAAAATCATGGCAAGGGATGTTGGTAGGTTTATAAATATCCCAGCCACCGCACTAGCCATTATTGTTAAACGTAGGAGACGTAGGCGTGTTATCCAAGCATTAATGGCAAGGAAAGCCCCTTATACTTGCGAGCGGCACATGAGGTGTTTCTCCCTCATATCTGCTTTAAGCTCTTGATTGTGGCATTTCTTTGAGGTTTAGAATCCAGTATTCTTGCAATTCTTTTGTCTTTTATGAATTTAATAAAGAACTCAGTCTCATCTTCTGTCCAAACATACCACGCCATCTACGTCAGATGACCTGTAAATGCACAAAAACTGTTTCCATTGCAGTTTTACGAAATATTCCTTTTTCAAATTGCTTGAAAAATCACCTCATGCGAGCGTGTAAAACTTTTTTTCTGATAAATGGGGAGTTTTTGCTAAATTCATGTGTTTCCATTGGGCGTATTTTCAATTCGCAATTTCAATTTGTGCAATTTGAAGGGTAATGGAAACGCAGCTATTGTAACTCTTTCTCTTACCTTGATACTTATTCATGCACTTTACTTCTGACAGTCCATGTCCATGGAGGCCCAGGATGCCATCTTCGGTCCTGAAAGTTCTGCCCCTCCTGGCCAAAGCAGTGCCCCACCACAGCTCCCAGAACAAGAAGCAAAAATTGATGACTCCATTGATAACCAACAACAGGCAAGATCAGATATCAAACCGTAGTTGGGAGGAAAAGTCAATGTTAGTCATGTATTGACAGAAGTTTAAAGGCGATGTCTCATTAGAGGACTTAGACTCTTCTGTTGCGTGTTTGTCACGCTTACTGATTAATTAATGATGGAAGACAAACATATAGTTGGAACACCATTTTCAAGTGTGTATTTTGCAGGACATGGAACTTGATGAAGGACAGGATACTATAGATGAGGAGCTCTTTGAGGCTGAGGAGAAGAAAACCAGCAGCACGCGTTCAAGGACACGCTCAAGATCTCGGTCCAGGTTGGTGCAGCATTGTTCAGCATTTTGGTGTAGCATTTTTCAGTCACAGGAAAAGAGCTCTCTCGTGAAAACCTCTTTATTCCCAGGTCACCTAAGAGAAGGAGATCAAGATCTCGTTCAGGGTCTCGGAAGCGCAAACACAGGAAGCGGTCACGGTCTCGGTCGAGAGACAGGAAGAGGAAGTCCTCCCGTTCTTATTCTAGTGAGCGACGAGCGCGGGAAAGAGAAAAGGAACGGCAGAAAAAAGGGCTTCCTCCTATCCGCTCAAGGGTTCTCAGTGGTAGGTTTACAGAGGTCCACCTTATGCTTTCTGAATTTATAAGGGTCGTTTTTTTAGAGGTTTAGTCTGTCAACTTTCATGCAAATAAGTTGAAACTTTCTGTACAAACTAACTTGTTGATGGTAAGCATTAACTTGAGTATTGTCATTTACTGAACTTCAAGTTGTTCCAAACCTGTATGAATTTCATTCTTCTGCTGAACACAAAAGAAGATGTTTTGAATAATGTCGGTAACCAAACAGTTGATGGGCCCCATTGACTTTTATAGTAATTATTTTCCATACTTTTGGAAATCAACTGTTTGGTTTCCCATATTCCTCAAAATATCTTTTGTAAAATAAAGAAATTCATACAGGTTTAGAACAACTTGAGGGTGAGTAAATGACGACAGAATTTATTCTCGTCCATAACACATAATTAAGTGTAAGGATGCTTTGTATAAAATCATGTTCATATCATTGGAAAATCTCAAACCTCTGTTTACTGACTACTGCTTTGGTCTTTATGAAATTATGAAGATTTACATGGTGTAAGTCGTTCTGCCAGGCCAGTTGACAGAACTGTTACTTGCACTTTCATGCCAGTGATGTAGTGGCACTGAAAATGTTACATTTGTAAGCCCGTCTAAATCGGCCCAATGAATGTTTTCCTAAATCGTTTTCCTACGATTCATTAATCGTTAGTTGATTGACCTTATCGATCGATTAACTGATAAGCGGCTATTTTCCTGAGATTGTAAATTTCTCATGGTATCAATAGTGTCTTTAACATAAAAAGCAAAATATTGCTTATATACTGAATAAAAATACATGTTATATATCTCAATTGATGTTTGATTGTAACAGTTGGGATACAGTACAGATAATGGCATTTATGTAGTTTAACGAAAATAAATTATGCACAGAAAATTAAAATAGCCTACATAAAAAATAATTGTGCACTGGCTCACCTGTTGCATGTGAAACATTAAGCAACTAAATAATTTTAAATAAAAATCTGTATGGGTAGGCTTAGCCTACACTATATTAAGCCTACAATAATCTATCTGGTAAAAACTTAAATGAAAAACTTCAAACATTAGCAGCAGCATTTATAATCCCCCTTGGTCTGAGAAAGGCAAAATTAAGATTACTAGACCTGAAAATTTTAAATATAGAACTGAACACAACTTAAATCATCCCTGAGGAAGGTGACAGTACAATTAGAGGGCAGGGTTTCCCATACGTTCATTTATTTGTGGCGGCCCGCCACAATATCAACGCTGACCGCCACACATTGATTTTTGATATATATATTTTTTAACAGCCTATTTAAAATAGTATTTGATTGCAGAGCGCCATTCAAGCAACACTACCTCTCTCTCTCTCTCTCTCTCTCTCTCTCTCTCTCTCTCTCTCTCTCTCTCTCTCTATCTTCTATCTATCTATCTATCACTTTCCCATACCTCTCGCGCTCTCTCTCCTTCTTGGAACACCGCGGCACAAATCTGTCCAACACAGCGCTGTCCAGCTTTAAAAAAAGTTATTAGCCAGCATGCAAGGAGACTAGCTAATAAGGAGAGCTAAGTTATTGTTAGAATGCAGCTGGATTTTCGAGGTTAGCACGCTGTATATAGCTGGTAGTCCACTCCGTTTTGACCGCCTCATGACATGTTTGGTTTCTTTTTTGCCGCTTCAATTTTGTGTTGGGTCTCACGCGTGAGAATCTCATGTCACGTTCGCAATGTTCAATTAGCCGACAATTAATTGAATTTAATCGAGTAAATTCTTGTCGACAATTAATCGATAATCGATTAACCGTTTTCATCCCTACTAACAATAATAATTTGCATTCAGTGGTTACACCTTTGAGAGCAGGATGTCATTTGCCTGGAAGACACACACCCTTTGTGTGCGAATTATCTCTAAAATCTTAAATGCCTTATTACCTTTGGGTTTACTTCTTTGGGAATGAGACCTTTGTACCAGTCGCACTGAGACATTATAAATTATACTAAACGTGTAATATTGTATAATAATTATTCACATTAAACAATATAGATTCTTGGGTGAATTTCAGGTGATCTCAGCACGATAGAAAGAGGGAATGGGGAAATGAGGGTTCAAGGGGAAAAGATGTAGATTAGGATTGCTTAGGTGAGACTTGTGCCTCGAATGATGGCGCCAGTTTCACAAGAGAGAGTTCAAATGTTTATTTCCAGAAAGGTCCTTTGTCTCATCAGGGAGTGGTCATTCCTCTGTAGACTGCCTCATGTCTTACACATTTATTAGTCCACAAATGTTAGACAGCCATGCTAGAACCTGCTAGAACACTCAATTCATTCACTAAACAGAGTTACAGATTTCTTCCAAATGTCTTCTACCATAAAATCACATCTGTAACTCATGTTAATTTCCCGATTCCTTTTCAGTTTGCAGCACTACTCTATGGGTAGGCCAAGTGGACAAGAAGGCTACCCAACAAGATCTTACCAACCTTTTCGAAGAGTTTGGCCAGATTGAGTCTATCAATGTGAGTTGAGTTTCTGTAAAGTTGAGCACTGTAACTGAGCACTTGAGAGCATCAAGTAGTTCAAATTTCAGTTAGAGCAGTTGTGCCATCTAGCCAAGAGGCATTTTTGGGGTCTATAAAATTTTTTTGCTGAAGTGTAATTAGAAATACCCTAAACTTGAAGTACTCTTTTGAAAATAAAGGTTCTTTATTTGCATCTGTGTCTCCATAAACAGCCTTTAACATCCATTTTTTTCCAAGATTTCTGTTACACAAAAAAAAATAAAAGAAAACATTGTTTTTTAAGAACTGTTCACTGAAAGGTTCTTTAGGGAACAGGAATTGTTGTTTTGTGTCATCGCTGCAAACCTAAAAAACCTTTGGATCCTTTATTTTTAAGTGTATTTTAGGGAAGTTTGTTTGTCCTTGTTGGTTTTGTTTTATGATTTATTTGATTATTTTTTGATTATTATTATTATTAATACTTTATTTTTCCCCAGATGATTCCTCCCAGAGGCTGTGCTTATATCTGTATGGTCCATCGTCAGGATGCATACCGTGCCCTTCAGAAACTGAGCACAGGCTCCTACAAAATTGGTTCAAAGGTCATTAAAGTATGTGTGAAGAATTTTGGCTGACTTATAATTTTTGTAATGTTCTATAATTTCTTATGGGAATGTGTCTTAAACATGTTGCATTGCTTCCAGATCGCTTGGGCCCTCAACAAAGGGGTGAAACAGGAGTATAAGCAGTTCTGGGATGTGGACCTTGGGGTCACTTATATTCCTTGGGAGAAGGTCAAACTGGATGACCTGGATGACTTTGCAGAGGGAGGCATGATTGACCAGGAGACTGTCAACAATGGTAAGAAGAATGTCCTTGTTTAGGAGCTGAACATTTTAGATTTATGCAACTTGTATATACAGTGGTGCTCAGAATTAATGGTACCCCTGGTAAAAATGATAAAAAATGGCTATAAAAAATAAATCTGGATCGTTTATCCTTTTGATCTTTCATTAAAAAAATTGGCAAAATCCCAACCTTTCATTGAAGTAAAAGATTTGAAAGTGGGGGGGAAATCTCATTATGAAATAAATATTTTTCTCCAAAACACGTTGGCCACAATTATTCATACCCCTAGAATTTTTTATGAATAAAATATCTATGAAGTATATTCCCATTAATATTTACATTTTTTAGCATACCAGGGTGACTAGGAACATGAAATTGTCCAGCTATGACTTCTTGTGTTACAGGAGTTTAAATATGAGGAAGCACAAAGGCCAAATTCCCTTAATCATTCATCACAATGAATAAAACCACAGAACATGGTTCTGATGTGCATCTAAAGATTGTTGAGCATCACAAAATAGAAAGTGGATGTAAGAAAATAGCTAAAGAATTGAAAAATCCCATTTTGACCATCAGGGCAATAATTAAGAAGTTATAATCAACTAAAGATGTTACGAATCTGCCAGGAAGAGGACGTGTGTCTATATTTTCTTAATGGACGGTGAGGAGGAAAGTTTGAGTGGCCAAAGACTCTTCAAGGATCACAGATGGAGAATTGCAGAGATTAGTTGAGTTTTGGGGGTCAGAAAGCCTATAAAAAAAATCAAACAACCCCTACATCACCACATGTTGTTTGGGAGGGTTTTAAGAAAAATGCTCCTCGCTCATCCAAAAACAAACTCCAGCATATTCAGTGGTCAGACACGACTGGATCTTCAAACGGCACAGGGTTCTGTGGTCAGATTAAACTAAAAAAAGAGCTTTTTGCCAGCAAACACACGAGATGGGTTTTGTGCACACAAGGATAAAAAGTAACCCATGTGTACAATTTAATATACCGTTGGATCTTTAATGTTGTGGGCCTATTTTTCTGCTGGAGGTCCTGGACTTCTTATTCAGATACATGGCATTGTGGATTCTATCAAATATCAACAGATAAAAAATCAAAACCTGAGGCATTCTGCTAGAAATCTTATAATAGGCTGTGGTTGGATCTTCCATCAGGACAACGATCCAAAACAAACATCAAAATCAACACAAAAATGTGTTAGGGAGTAGGGCTGCAACTAACGACTATTTTAATAGTTGACTAGTCACCGACTATTGAAACGATTAGTCGACTAATCGAATAATTATTGAATTTTTCTAAAATTTAGCATGAGATTGCTTTAATTCTGTGGAAAATGATAGTAAACACAAGAAAGAAGGTGGTACTTCAATGAAAAATGCATATTTCATATATATATATATATATATATATATATATATATATATATATATATATATATATATATATATATATATATATATATATATATATATATATATATATATATATATATTTTTTTTTTTTTTTTTTTTTTTTTTTTTTTTTTTTTTTTTTACCGAAAATACGCTTATAAAATGTACAATACATCCAAAATAAAACGTATTGGCTTCCATGTTATTTAAATCTTACCGAGGCGAGTCAATCTCAAAGATATTCAGTCAACTCAATTCACGAGAGAGAGAGAGAGAGAGAGAGAGAGAGAGAGAGAGAGAGAGAGAGAGGAGAGAGAGAGAGAGAGAGAGAGAGAGAGAGAGAGAGAGAGAGAGAGAGAGGAGAGAGAGAGAGAGAGAGAGAGAGAGAGAGAGAGAGAGAGAGAGAGAGTGCGCGACCGACCGACCGGGCTGTCAGTCATCTATCACTCACCGGTCAAACTTTTGCGGGACAAACGGATTAGTAAGGCTGACAGAAAACAGCGCGCAAGTTCCAGTCTTCTTGCGCTTGATGTTTAAACTGACAGGACTCGCAAAGTGATAAAAATCCGCGAATCACAAGCATTACTGGCCGGGGAGCTGCTGACTCGTAGCCTACTGATCATCATGAATCACACATATCTGCGATGTGACTGTCGTGGATGCGCACATCGCGATATCAATGCTAAAATTATACATCGTGCAGCCCTACGCAGGTAATCTTTTTATTCGCCGTATCCAGGCTAGAAAGTGCTCCCAAACTTTAGATGTTTTGGTACGCGCAGCTGCTGCGTTGGACGCCGCCATTTCTGTATGTTATCGCTCAGCAGAGAAGCTCATTCGCATGTGTGACTCTCGGAAGAGAGATGCCTCGGTCGGAAAAAACATGTCTGGCGACAACTTCGACAATGAAATTCATTGTCGACTATTTCTATTATCGATTTTTGTCGACAACGTCGACGAATCGTTGCAGCCCTATTAGGGAGCCATGCCATGACCGTCCCAGTTCCCTGACCTGAACCATATAGAAAATGAGTGGGGTGAACTGAAGAGAAGAAGCACCAATATGGATCTGGGAATCTGCAGGATCTGGACAGACTCTGTATGGAGGAATAGTCTCTTATCTCTGGTCAGGTGTTCTCCAAACTCATCAGGCATTATATGAGAAGACTCAGAGCTGTTATCTTGGCAAAAGGAGATTGCAAAAAGGTATTTAATAAAAGGGTATGAATAATTGTGGCCAACGTGTTTTGGAGAAAAACATTTATTTTATAATGTGATTTCCCCCCACTTTTAAATCTTTTACTTCAATGAAAGGTTAGGATTTTGCCAATTTTTTTAATGAAAAATCAAAAGGATAAACGATGCAGATTTATTTTTTATAGCCATTTTTTATCATTTTTACCAGGGGTACCATTAATTCTGAGCACCACTGTATGTAACTTCTACTCAGAACTTAACCTTTGGGGTCTAAGGTGTTTTCGGGCTCTTATGATGTTTTGACATGCCCTGGCATTTGTGTTTTTCTCAGTTATTTATAAACATGTTAATGGCAAAGGTGTAAATTCACTCTATATACAGGGTTCGTACAAGGTGCTTAAAGTGCTTGAAGTACTTGAATTTGACTTTTTGAAATTTAAGTCCTGGAAAACCCTTGAAAACAGCCATATTTTTGAAGAGGTACTTGAAAACTTGAACTTTTAAAAATAGGGATGCACCGATACAGAGCTCATGTTCTCATAAAAATGCCTCGATGCCAACGACCGATAGGCCTACCAGGCAACGCGTGTATAGTAACGCATAGCTGTGGTGCGCGAGCTGATCATCAGAGAAAACCGCGCAGTGGATTGAGCGCGCAGCGGCATAGACACGCGAGCTGGTCGAGCACATCTCTTTAAACAGACATCAGTGGAAGGTTTGTAGTTTAGTCGGATGTCAATGGCAAAGAAAATAAAACAATGCATGTACTAGCTTATTATTAACGTTAACTGAAGAGAGACAGAGCGCAGTTCTGTTGAATGCTCTTGAGTTACTAAATCGTTCACTCAGCACGTGTTATTTGGATGAAAACTAAATCAAGTAAAGTAAAACATGAACTGTTACCTGATTTATGTATAACGAGTGATTCCCTACATTATTACTGGACGTTTGCACTTTGCAGTCAATATAAAGTTCCATGAACGCAAAGATCCAAAGCGCGCGCCCCGCAAACCAGCGTATCATCGCGCGAATACTGAATTGAATTGTCTTTCACGTCTTCCGCTTGTACGGAGGAATTCACACAAAATTATGTAAAAACGCCCATATTTGCGAGTATCCTAGTGAACAAAGTCAGGTATATCCGTCTATGGGTATATCAGGTGAGCGTTGCCATGTTCAAATGGGGGCCGTGCGTTCGGTCTTAAAGGGGCAGCACTTCAATAAACCCACTGCTGTTTTAATGTTAATCAAACAATGAATGGACAAATAAATTACTACTCACTGCTCTTGACTAAATAGTCTGCCCTTTTCAACTTTACAAAAAAATCCATAGATATATTTAATTTATCCAGTAATGAATATGCATTTTGTTCCACATTTGATTACTTTATTTAAATTTCTGTACCCGAACATCTACCCGAAAAACTCTAAAAACACTGTTTTTCATTTGTAGACTTTCTTTGTTTTATTGTATTTATTTGTAAGTTGATTATTCATTCTTATTTTGTTGCATATATTTATATATATTATATTTGAAATATATATTTGATTAACAAATTAAGCAAACTAATATGATTATTACTAATACATTTAAAAATTACAAATGCAGTGAAAATTCAGGGATCGGTAACGGTATCGATTCAGTATCTCGTTCTGCAAAAAGTGGTATCGGTCCATCCCTAATTCAAAATATTGTGATTTTTTTTGTTGCTGAAAAAATACAATTGCTTCACGGCAAATCAACACTGCAGCCCGTCTGAGATAGAGCTATTTCTCATGGCTATGAGCATGATATTAAGTATATGATAAGTATATAATAGCCTACAACTTTCATTCTTCAGGTCAATCATATATATTAATTGGGGAAAAAATCAGTTTCAATATCCTTTTAATGGTTAAGGTGATTTCCCATGCCTGACAGATATGGTCAGTGGATTCACCTCTCTGAAGTGAAACATCAATAAGTAAAAATAATAATAAACATATTGTTTGATAAGTGCCGATTGAAGTCCTTGAAATCCAAAAAAGTAGTGCTTGAAAAGTCCTTGAAAGTCCTGGAATTTCATTTGACAGAGTCTGTACGAACCCTGTATATAGCACAAACGGGCCTACCATGATATGTGAGCAACATGTATGTACATGTTTGTATTTTTAAGAGAATAATGTTTATGCGTGATTATTGAAAAAAATTAAAATGAAAGTTGCTGAAATAAGGCCACAAAACACATATTGATTATTTCTTCACAAGACTTTTGAAAATTGTATCACATAGTCTAGAATATTTGCTCCAAAACTATGTGAGAATCATCCTGACTACTCATTCAGATAATTCAATAAAGTATTTTAAATTTTTAATGACGTGTTTTGTTTGAGAAAGCTTTATGCGAGGAGGCGTGATCTCTCATTAATATGTGTGGCATTCCACACCTGAGAAAGACAAAGACACTCCCCATAATGGCCCTATTAGGAGCTATCAGACCATGTCATTATGAGCCTTGCACAAAGAATCAGGAGATTTAAAAAAGAATGGCTTTTTAGATTGTTTGGATTTATTTAACAACACACACACCACACACACACACACACAACACACACACACACACACACCACACACACACACACACACACACACCACACACACACACCAACCACACACAACAGCTTAGAATAAGTGAACACACCCATGCTAAAGTTACTAAAAACAGGAAAAAATTTAATGCCTTAATTAAAAAAATGAGGAAAACTCCACTTTTAGGACATGATAATGTCCTTGAATTTTTGTGAATGAATAATGTTGCAAATAATAAAATGTTATTCTTTAAAATACAGGGTGCAGATGTCTGGACACTTCTATCACACACCCTTTTTTTTCAGTTCAAAGTTATTGGAAACATCTTGAAAAGAAAATTGTCTTTTTCCATAAATGCCTTAGTTTGATCATACCTATTTCAAAGTTGAGGATTCATTATGTCCGCTGCTATCAGTGTCATGGATACAGTGTCCTTGTGGCGGCGCGCGCGCAGTCTTCACTCTGACGCGCTCTTCAATCTATCGTTGCGAACACTATTCATTCCGGTGAAATCACAAAATAAAATGCACACAAACAGGTGTCCTATATACGTGTGTGCTTGATATAGACTGTAACCACTGATGAACATATTCGGTTTTGATGAGAGAAAAAAAATATCCCGGGGGCAGATATGAACCCGTAACCTCTGACACACTTGGCAAACGACCTAACCACTAGACCACAGAAGAACTCAAACAAAACTTGCAGATTTATTTTTAGTTATTTAAAAAGTTTCCACGAGCGTATAGGCCTACCCTACACAAATGTTGTGAGGTAATATTTACTAGGCAAAATATAGTCTGAAAATGCATTTGAGCTCTATGATCAGAAAAGGAATTATAAAACACTAAACAACTTACTCCGAACTTGAATCCTCGGGGCAGGGCTGGACTGGCCATCGGGCAATTCGGGCATTTGCCCGGTGGGCCGACGTGCTATTTGGGCCGATACATCTCAAACTTAATTTTTTTTTTTTTTTATCCGACCGGCCCATCAAACTCGTACATCGGCGGCCCATTCGTTTAGTTTTGAATAATTGGCGGCGCTGGATCTTTGTACCGGTGTAATGCATTGGACAAAAAAAGTCAGAAGGTTTTGTTTTTCTCTCAGACCGGCCCATGAAACGCGTAGATCAGAACCAATGGGCCATTGGTTATTTTCTTGATTGACACTGGGATGGTCCAATCACATCTTGAAACACCTCACCCTTTGGGCTCTGAGCGAGCGCAAGCCGGCAGTATCTGTTTAAATCGTCAGAGCGATGGAGAAGAAACGCAAGAAAAGTGCAGGGAAATAGCGTGAAAAAAGAATCAGGCTCTTCAAGTGGCTGGTGAGGAGGATCAGGAGAGAAATGAGTGAGTGTAGAGGACTGTGGTGAGCAGAACTAGGCTACTTTACACCTATAGGCTGTGTAGAACCCATTACATTATTTCCACACGTTTGGAAACCATGTTTTCCGCCAAAATAAAAGTTTGATGCAGTTTCTGTCAAAATAAAAGATCACGTGTTTCTCTAAGTATAGAAATTAGTACGAAATTAATTCTGAAAGTTTTTTCTATTTTTCAGTGCATTTGTTTTACAATACATGTATATTACTGTCATGGGATTAATATTATAACTATTATTATGTAGTAGTGTAATGTATACAGACACTATATCACAAATAAAAGAGGTTTGAGTTTTTCTTTGTTCAATTTGCACACTGAATATGGGTTGGAGGTCTTAATTTTTTACTCTAAAAGTGGACCAGATGGCTGAATTTAATATTAAAAAGCACAAAATTTTCTTTCGGGGGAGCATGCCCCCGAACCCCCCTAGACAGATCAAGGTACACCCACCACAGATTTACCAAAAATCCTGTATGAAACACTGGTATTGCTATGCCAATGCAACTTATACTGTAGCTTGCTTTAGTATTTATCACTGTGTAGTGTAGCCTACTTCAATTGTATTTTACAAACAGTAGTTATTTCATCTGTTAAATCTCACTCATTCCTACTCATTATGGCATTATTGGTTTTAAGGAATAGGAGATGATATACATATTCAAGGACGTGCAAAGATCGGTTGTGTTTAAGATCTTGTAGTGTGCCTGGGCCGGTCTGGGCCAAAATGCCTGGGCCGATTTTTCGTCCCAGTCCAGCCCTGCCTCGGGGTCATTGATCGGGGGGGCGTGCCGCGTGTGATGCATAGATTTTACCATGTCAAAAGCGCTGGGGGTGTGGCGGGCTCACCTAATTATCTATAATGAAGGGAGAGCGAAAAAACTGTAACTCTCCTTTGTTTCAAACGGATTACATAAACTGTAAATATATTTTTTTTAAATAAATTACTTAATTTAAAAGAAGAGAATCTCAGCTTCATAAAGAGACATATCTCGTATCTCTGTGACAAGTATTGAGAGAGTTACAGTTAATATTTCGGACGCGTTTCAGAACGGACCTCACAGACAGAGACAAGTTAAAACGCGCATCATGTTTATTTTTCTTTATTTGACGAAAAGCACAACACTTTGTTTTTATTGTGAGTATCCACAAAAAAATAGACACTTAACAGGATCTAATGATGTACAACACTTATATTTAAGATCAAAATCAACAGAGTAATTTGATTCTCTTTTGCACTGATAAGGAAAAAATCCAGCAAAACGCGAGGACGCGGTTTTCGACCTCTAAGGGTTAACCTTATTTTTCTGTTGCAGAATGGGAATCACAGAGGAATACTGAGACAGTCAAAGAGACTCCGAGTCAGGCTGTTACAGCTGAAACCAGTACAACCAGCAGCACACCTAGTGAGGCCTTTACACAGCCTGTCACTATGATGCCCATGCAGGTATGATTTTACCACTCATTCAGGCCTAAAAATACCCTGACAAATGGAGAACAACACACATTTCGGTTTCTTACTCTTTACATCTGATTAAATTGCTAGATTTTAGAAATGGTTGGTGCGGCCATTAAAGATTTAAGCTGGTTACTGAAGTTTGTTGAAGCAATATAAGAGATATTTACACTTAAAGTAATGTAAGAGATACTACCATTGCATTTTTGTTTGTTTTCATTTTGTACCTTGGGGTGTGGAGACAGCTGAATTAATAATGCATTACCGTTTACTTCTCCATGGATGGCTTTGTTCGGTGTAGATTCCAGTGGCACAGACCGTTTCTGCTGTTGGCCTTGTGCCTCCATCCTTCCCTGTCACCATGTCAGTGCCCCCGCCAGGCTTTGGTCCTCCTCCACCCTTCCTGAGGGCAGGGTTCAACACCTCACAGCCTCCCCCAGGTACATGGTTCAAACTTGAACATTCAGTAATTAGGCTTATAACTGTATGATAGATTTTTTATATTTCCATTTGTTAACATTAGTTATCATGAACTAACACTGAAAAATGCTTCCTAAGCATTTATGCACCTAGTTCACTTTAAAATGAAAATCACCCCATGATTTACTCACCCTCAAGCCATCCTAGGTGTATATGACTGTATATGAGTTATATTAAAAAACACCTTTACGCCTCTGACCTTGGAAGTGAATAATGGCAGTGAATTGCAACCATCAGTATGAAGCTCAAAAAAGCATCCATCCATCATAAAAGTGCTCCACACTGCTCCGGGGGGTTAATAAAGGCCTTCTGAAGAAAAACGATGAGTTTATAAAGTTTAAAATATTAATATTTTTCCAACACAAAGTAAAATAACTAGCTTTCGACCAACTGAACATACGGATTCGACTTAAGTCATAAAGCAATCTGCAAGTCATACTTATATTTACGCTACGCCATAAATCACTACGCTACTTCTGACATCATAAGTTGTGCCATTAGACGTAAGTAGACTGCGTATGGCCGTTTGGTCGAAAGCTAGAAATGTAATGTGTTAAATATGAATATTTTTCTTACACAAACTCATCGCTTTGCTTCAGAAAGCCGTCAGATCCAGTAATATTGTTGAATATTAAGTGAATAATGTTTACAAAGAATAATTAAAGCTAACTAACATTAACAATAAGCAATATTTTTGTTAATGCATTAACATAACCTAATGGAACCTTATTGTAAAGTAAATTGTAAAGTATTGTAAAGTGTTACCAAATATTTATAAATCTGTAAATTTCTCTTTCACAGGTTTTATGGCCACGCCAGGAGTAGGACCGTCAGCAGTTGGAACTAGTCTTGCTTCGGCTCAGACATGTATGTTAAACAGCCTCTGAAATAACCAATCCTTTTTCGTATGTTTCCTGTGAAAGCGCTGTCCTTAAGGTTGAATTTTCAAGCTCCTAAACAGGTATTTTATCCCACTCTCACCTTTTATAGCTCTAGTGCAGCCTTCGTTGCAAACCACTCAAGAGAACAGCAAGGATTCTCTGTTTGGAGCCATGATTCCTCCCACCGGTACTATTCCTGGTAGTTTTATTCCATCAGCAATGCCTGGGGCAGGAGTCTTTAACCCTGTGGGAGTACAGCACAGCAGAGCAGCACAGACAAAACTCCTCAGTCTGCAGAATCTATGGAGGCCGAGCTAACACTACAAGGTAAATGGGTTTATAAGCACAATTTACATAATGTGAATACAAGCTAGCACACGGTATGCTTTATTTATTCTATAACATAAAAAGAGGATCTTGTTGAATCTTGCAGAAATACAGTGACAGTTCATAGGACTTGTGTGCTGTATTGCAAACCTGCTGAGATACTTCTGCATGCAGTTTTTGAATCTAATTATTTTAGAGATTGTGTAACTACCAAAAATCAGCTTACTGAAACTACCACATTCTCAATAAAAAAACACACATTTACTAGACCCGTGTGTCTGACTCCAGTGTTTCATTTGTTATGCGAGTTATGTTGAATAAAGCTTTAAAAACCCAATTAATTTCAAAATGTTGCTGGATGCGCTTAAATTTGCAGTAATGAAGCTTTCCTATCACACAGCACACATGTGCACTTCAAAAAACAGACAGAACACAGGATAAGGTTTTTACATACCAGGTAAAACAGGGCAGTTTGGAAAAATGCAGTGTTCAATCCCTTTATGCTTAAGCTGGTTATAACCTTACGCTGATTAAAGAAAACGGTTTAACATGACCAGACCTGTTGTCGTCTTAAAGGATTAGTTCACTTTTTAAAAAGCTTTTTCTGATAATTTACTCACCCCCATGTTCCAGATGTCCATGTCTTTTCTAGTCGAAAAGAAATTAAGGATTTTGATGAAAACATTCCAGGATTTTCTCCATATAATGGACTTCAATAGTAGCCAAAATGGTTCAAGGTCCAAATGACAGTTTCAGTGCAGCTTCAAAGGACTTTAAACATACCAGACGATGAATAAGGGTCTTATCTAGCGAAACGATCGTCATTTCAAAAATAAATAAAAAAGTTTAAGTTTTATAAGCACAAATGCTCGCCTTGCTCTGTTCTCCTGTTCGAACTCGTTCATCAAAATGAACAAATCTTTTTTTGAGTCATTTCGTTCGTTGAATGAACAAAATGACTCGAAAAAAGACTCGTTCAAAATGAACAAATCTTTTTTCGAATCATTTTGTTCGTTGATTGAATAAAATGACTCTAAAAAATATTTGTTCATTTTGATGAACGAGTTGAACAGGAGATTCACGCAAGGCGAGCATTTGTGCTAATAATACTTAAACTGTTTTATTTATTTGCGCATCGAAATGGCGCATCGTTTCGCTAGATAAGACCCTTATTCATCGTCTGGTATGTTTAAAGTCCTTTGAAGCTGCACTGAAACTGTCATTTGGACCTTGAACCATTTTGGCTACTATTGAAGTCCATTATATGGAGAAAAATCCTGGAATGTTTTCATCAAAATCCTTAATTTCTTTTCGACTGAAGAAAGAAAGACATGGACATCTTGGATGACATGGGGGTGAGTAAATTATCAGAAAAAGTTTTTTAAAAAGTGAACTAATCCTTTAAGCATCTTCTGTTTGAGAATGTGCTTGTAAACGTGCTCAGTAAATAACGACTTTGCTCTGTCTCACACACATCTGTTATAAAGCTTCTGTCATGGAATATAACCACAAGTTGTACTATGTTGTTTTTGGGGGGATGGGTGACTTTTTTTAAGGTTCATTTAGTTTTTATCCTTGTACTCTTGGTAAAACATTTCTTGTTTCTTTGTCAGGAATGCAGAATGCCGTGCGCAGTGGAATGGGTCTGCTGGGAATGCACCCGTCTGCATCTCTAACACACCCTCTCTCCGGTCAGAGGATGGCAGGGCTACTTCCCCTGGAACTACGACCCAACCTGCTCCAGGGCCCCGGGGGGCGCTTCCCCCTGATCATGCAGCCCGGTCTCGCACATCAGGCCAACGACATACTGGATGCTTCCCTCCAAGCCCGTGTCCGTGTCCCATTTCCTCATATGGAGCAATTCAACCGCCCCGAGGGCACTTTTGCAAGAGCGCCTAACCCCTCATCTGCTGGGCCTGACAATCTGGCCAAGGCTAATAACGACACCCCACCCAGATCAGATGTAGGGGGCCAACAAGAGCGAGATCAGGACTATCGCTTTCCACCACCGGAAAAGCAGAGCACGGGTTTGTTGAAGACCCCTCCTTTAGAGATGCGTACTGAGCCTGTGCCTGCCAGACCACCTTTACTAGAACGACCTCCGAGAGCAGTCGAGGGTCGGGAGGGTAGAAGAGAAAACATGTCAGGAGGTTTCAGAACAGAAAGTCGCTGGGGGCCACCCAGGGGGGACTTTGATGAGCGAGACATGAGGGCGATGTCTGCTGGACCTCCAAAGGGTTTCCAGGAGGAGCGTTCCAACCCTAACTTTCAGAGTCGTTTCGACGGCCGCGGTGGAAGTTCATCAGGGCCAGCTTGGAACCGTGGAACCGGGCCTTCTTTTAACCCCAACATGCACCAGGACTACGACGATCGACGCAGACCTTGGGAAAGGCAGAAAGATCGAGACGACAGGGAAATGGACTTCAGGGCCGAAATGAACGGCAATCGCCATAACCGGGAGCGAGAACGCGAAAGGGAGAGGGACAGGAATCGGGACCGTGAACGAGCCAGAGTGAGGAATCGCGAGAGAGAGCGGGAGTGCGAAAAGGAGAGGGAGAATGAGAAGGACAAAGAGCGGGAACGCTGGACTCCACTTTCTTCACAATCTCAGCCTCAACCGCTGCTTCCTCAACCCAAGTCTCAGCCGCTTCTCCCTCTGCCGACCCCTCTGCTCGCTCAGCCTCAAGCACAAGAACAAGCGCAGATCAACTCGCCCTCTCCGCCAGTGTCCCAACACCAGCCTCAACCAGAACTGCAGCCAACAAAAACCAGACGCTGAACTGCAACCAGAGGAGAAGCCAGAGCCCAAGTCCCTCAGCCCCCCTAAAGAGACGGCAAGTAGTCAAGAGCAGGAGGAAGCTTCATTTATCAATGGAATGGAAACGGATTCAAAACCTCAATTAAACATTTTGGAGCCCGCGTCCCAGGCTGCTACAGAGCGCTCTCGTAGCCCCTCTCCATCCCGTACCTCCACACCCACCTGCTTCAAGAATGAGCCCTCGAAAGAAGAGAAGACTTCAGAAATGTGTGTTTCCTCCTCTGTGGATGCAGCACTAAACAGACTGGGCCAAAGGAGAACGCTGAGACTGAACCTGAGCTAGAGAAAACTGACACTGAGGAAACATAATCATCACTCAGTAGGTAAAGATCATTTTGTATAGTCATCTCTGTACTCGTTTTGAAAGCTCTCGCAGGACCCACTCACTTCGCTAGAATATTGCAGACACCTTAATGAATGATTGTTGCCTCTCAAGCTTCAAATGTATGTGCATTCTAGGCGGCTCACACTAGAGGATCTAAATGGTAGGTGGGATTTTAATATTTTATTTTATTCCCTGTTTTTAGTTTTTAATGCAACCCCATTGTTTTAAACTAGGTGTGTTTTTTTTTCTCTCATGACACTTGCTTGCCAAAATATTATGTAGCTTAATTGTAAATGCAGGGGGAAAAGAGGTTTGACCTTCCTATGGAAGAGTGTACGGATTCTGGCTGTCTCCTTTGGATTGATTGCAGAATTCTTGAAAACAGCACTGGCTTGTTTCGACTTTTCTTTTCAACACTGCAGCGGCGAAGTTTGAAATGAATGCTTCTGTGGTGTCCAGTGCTTCTTGTCTCTAAAGCAGAATATACGTACATCAAATACAGTGAGAACAGTACTAAGTTTTAGTTGCTTTAAAAGGAACCCTTACAAAAAAAAAAAAAAAAGAATTAAACTACGATGTATTATCCCAATATTAAATGTCTGTGATTTTTCCTTCATCAAACTTCTATGAAAATACATGTGCTCAGAAAAGGCGTTTTAAGGAAAAATGGATGTTGGGTGCAATCTGTTTTGGTTTTAAATAAACATGCTCTGATTGTTAAAACATTCTTTAGGACTGTGTTTTGTATCGTGGAGAGAAACCATCTGCACACAAAACCATTAAAGCCATGAGCCAGTGATAATGGCCCCGGTGTCGTGGATAAGATGAAATGTTTTTGGTTGCGAACTGATCTAAAGTTTGGGCGGCCACCAGATGTTTGACTGTGTGCTGTGAGGTTTGCATTTAGATCTCTCCTCCGTCTTTTACCCAGAAGAGCAGCTTTGCATGCCGCATTAAAGGGATAGTTCACCCAAAAATGAAAATCTGTCATTAATTACTCACACTCGTGTTGTTCCAAACCCGTGAGACTTTCACTCATCTTCAGAACACAAATGAAGATCTTTTAGATGAAATCTGAGAGCTTTCGGTCTCTCTATTGACAACTATGCAACTACCACTAGTTCATAAAGAGATTGTAAAACTGATTCATATGAATCGAGCGGTTTGGTCCAAGTTTTCTGAAGAGAGACAATCGCTTTATATAACAGATTGCAAGAACCAATGAGGTTGCAAGAATTAATGAGGTTCATTCTCGTGTTACGCATCACGTTTTGAGCTTCCGCAAGAACCAATGAGGTTTGTTCTCGCGTGCCAAACAGGTTCTGTTGAGGTTTTATGTTCGCTGATCAATGTTTATATGTAAATAAAATCTTAAATTATATCTGTTCATCATATAAAGCGATTGAGTCTCTTTATAAAAATAGGGCTAAACTGCTCAATTTAAATGGATTAGTTTTACAATGTCAAAGTGGTAGTTGTCAATGGAGGGACAGAAAGCTCTCAGATTTCATCCAAAAGATCTTCATTTGTGTTCTGAAGATGAACGAAAGCCTTATGGGTTTAGAACGACATGAGGGTGAGTAAGGCTACGTCTACATTAATCCGGATAAATTTGAAAACGGAGTTTTCGTTTAAAAACGCTCTCCGTCCACACTAGCGTTTTCAGCCGTTTTCAGACGTTTCAGTGTGGATGAGAAACTTATAAATTCACCTTACTGCGCATGCGTGAAACCTCACAAAAGCTCACTGAGATGATACAGATGGAAAAATAATAATAAGGTATCGCGCAATTCTTCTAACATGATAATTTTATTTAGCAAAATATCTCACCATTCACTGATGCGTCCAGGTCGCACTCAGTCACCATATGTTTGGTCTAAAACGCGACTGCTCTCCTGTATTGACGCAGGACAGCAAATGTGAGTACATTTTCTGTCATCTTTGCAGTAGGCTACTGTGATATGAAGAGTGTGGAAAGTAACATATTTTAGCAACATTGTAAAAGTGAATCGCACATAATTAACAGGCACAATAATACCGGTAAACATGAATATCTATTGGTACAACATGGATCACATGACTAAACTTGCGTCATCGTTTTCAAATACCTCCGGCTTCACAGTCCTCACTACAACGCGAAAACGGAGTTTTCAAATTTATCCACTTTGGAGAGCGTTTTCCAAAAAAAAGCTACGTTTTCGTTGACTTAAAACGTCGTTTCAGTGTGGACGGAAGGCCAAAACGGAGAGAAAAATATACGTTTTCAAATGAAAACGTATTAGTGTGGACATGGCCTAAATGACAAATTTCATTTTGGGTAAACTAACCCTTTATGTCTTGAAAGCATTGGAAATATGTCATGCACACATCAGTTTTGGTACAGCTCTGCTTTGGCACACACTCCAGATGTAACCGCTCGGTGTGTAAGTGCACCAGGTTTTGCTGCAGAATTCACTGCTAGTGTTTAATCACATAACACACAGACATAAATGCTGTCCCTGAACTTAATAGAATGTTAACCGCATTATTTTCTATAATATTGTGAAGTAGATGTGTTTAGAGTAATTTTTTAGGAATAAAGAAAAAGCTAGAAAGCAAATTTATGAGGTTGTTGTTTGTATAATGGTTTAGGAGAAAGCAGGCATACTTTAAATTAGTTCAAACGGAAGCTACTTTCCTAACAAGTTTACTGCACTTTGGACCTTTTAATATATTTATGTAAAATTAGGCCCATTCACAAATTTCCTGAAGTGTAACAATCAGTCAGATTCAGTCTTTCATTAAAACCAAACTGCTCATTGAAATAAAAGTTATTTTCATTGTGCAATGAATATTCAAGTTTCTGAGACATTCATCTAATTACTGAATGTAGGATATTGTGTCAGGAATATGGTATTTTAGTAAAGCATGACCATTTTGTGTCAAGCAGACATACATGCTTTATCAAAACAGTGGTAAATTGGTGGCCCAAATGCAAATAACATGTTCATTATTTGAAAGGTATAGTTCACCCAAAAATGAAAATGGTCCTTTACTCATTCTAATATCATTCCAAACTCATAAAGCTTTGGGTTGTGGAAGAATCATTGGAGCAAAAATCAAAAATATTTTTTAATATTCTCATAATTTTTGTCAGTCTTTGCAACCAATATTTTCATGCTTCAAAAAATAAAAAGCATTGTAAAACTAACAAAACTGTCCATTTGAATCGATCGATTTAATCTAAGCTGAAGTGAAGACAAACCACACTGGTTCTGAAGCATCTTCTGTAGTGAGCATGTTTGTGCTTCAAGTTATATGTTGATCTTTGAAGTTTAAATGTGAATGAATAACCGAAATTCAAAAAACTTTTCATCCTGTAATGCAATTGTCTCTTCAGAAAAATCGGATTAAACTGCTCGATTCATATGAATTAATTTAATGAAGCTTTTATGTATAAACTTTTTAATGTGAGGAAAGTGTATTTTTTCAGCTCTTTAAAACATCAGTTCAGCTTAATTGTTTTTGATGGAACTTTAAATGTGCTTTGTCTGTCAGATCCAACAGCTGTGATTATGAATACCCACAATTCCTATACAATACAGTTGACAAAAAGCAGTGTGTGAAATTAATATGTGTGAAATTGTAGAATTCATAAATCAGTACGTGCAAAGTACCCAAATGAGCTGCTACTAACACCGGAAGTGTGTGTCCAATGGACATCTAACTATACATGAGGCCCCCGGAGACTATTAAAAACTGGTGGGGAAGAAACACTGGTGCCAATAGTCACAATGCCAACATTATGACTGAATTACATTCATATCACACGCATACATTGTGACAATTAAAACAGTATGTTCTATAAAGTCTTTCGTCAGATATAGTACCTATGACTGTATGATTTTGGAAGCAGGAGTAGTATTTTAATTTGATGGCAAAGCTATAAGCCAATTTCAATGACATCACATGATTGATCAGCTCTTTAGCAGTGCACCGCAAATCCATCACACATCACATGTCCATGTGTGTCATGCTTACTTAGCTCCGACTGCTAGAGGGGTGAGGACGGGGAAGGGGGGTGTATTAGCTTTCTTGCTAAAATGTTTAATCAGCAGAAATATTTTTGACTTCATAAAACATTAATGCAATGCAAATATAACAGTGATTGTGAGGTTATAAATCATCATTTTTTAAATGACAAAGTAAACCTAAGCTGCTTCAGTCCAGTAGGTGTTCATCTTGAAATATTGCTAACAATATAAACGTTTGTTCTAAAACTTTTCACGGCAAAAAGGCACATGTACCATGAACTGAAGGGGGATGTTTTTATAATGATAATAAAAGGCCTTTACTTGTTAAAAAAACATGTAGAAGATTTGTACCAGTTTTGATCATATTGATATTTTATAGGCTTTAGTAATCCACGTATCAGATATGATGAATTAGAGCAGGGATATGAGTCCTGGAGTCCTGCAGAGTTTTGCTCTAACCCTGGAAAAAAAGCTCTCCTGTCTGTTGCCTTTGTCTGTGTCAGAAATCACCCCTTATACCCTTAATAGGGCACTGTTTGAGGGAACGGCAATTTGTGTCGTGTCCCAAACCATAGTGGATGTAATCGAGTGCACTCATTCAATCCCACAATGCACCACAATAACAAGTGTACAACCGATGTAAGCTCAACATCTAGAAAATACCCATAATGCACTCTGACGGTCACGGCAAATGAATTCCTGCATCTCGCCAGAAGATTGCGCCTGCAGCTGAATCATCTATCCATCCATTCTCGAAATCTCTGGTCCAATGTCGCTACAGTGTAATATTATATATGTATTAATTGAAATAGTTTATTTTAGGTTTATACATAATCTAAACGAGTTCCCTGTGCCCCTCGAACTGAACATTTTCCCTGTGCCCCTCGAACTGAACGAGTTCCCTGTGCCCCTCGAACTGAACGGGTTCCCGTGCCCCTCGAACTGAACGCGTTCCCTGTGCCCCTCGAACTGAACGCGTTCCCTGTGCCCTCGAACTGAACACGTTCCCGTGCCCCTCGAGCTGAACGCGTTCCCTGTGCCCCTCGAACTGAACGCATTCCCTGTGCCCTTCGAACTGAACGCGTTCCCCGTGCCCTTCGAACTGAACGCGTTCCTCGTGCCCCTCGAACTGAACGCATTCCCTGTGCCCCTCGAACTGAACATTTTCCCTGTGCCCCTCGAACTGAACGCGTTCCCTGTGCCCCTCGAACTGAACGCGTTCCCCGTGCCCTTCGAACTGAACGCGTTCCCCGTGCCCCTCGAACTGAACGCGTTCCCCGTGCCCCTCGAACTGAACGCGTTCCCGTGCCCTTCGAACTGAACGCGTTCCTCGTGCCCCTCGAACTGAACGCATTCCCTGTGCCCCTCGAACTGAACATTTTCCCTGTGCCCCTCGAACTGAACGCGTTCCCTGTGCCCCTCGAACTGAACGCGTTCCCGTGCCCCTCGAACTGAACGCGTTCCCCGTGCCCCTCGAACTGAACGGGTTCCCCGTGCCCCTCGAACTGAACGCGTTCCCTGTGCCCCTCGAACTGAACGCGTTCCTCGTGCCCCTCGAACTGAACGCATTCCCTGTGCCCCTCGAACTGAACATTTTCCCTGTGCCCCTCGAACTGAACGCGTTCCCTGTGCCCCTCGAACTGAACGCGTTCCCCGTGCCCCTCGAACTGAACGCGTTCCCGTGCCCCTCGAACTGAACGGGTTCCCCGTGCCCCTCGAACTGAACGCGTTCCCTGTGCCCCTCGAACTGAACGCGTTCCCTGTGCCCCTCGAACTGAGCGCGTTCCCCGTGCCCCTTGAACTGAACGGGTTCCCCGTGCCCCTCGAACTAACGCGTTCCCGTGCCCCTGAACTGACTGTGTTCTCTGTGCCCCTCGAACTGAACGCGTTCCCCGTGCCCCTCGAACTGAAGTTCCTTGTGCCCCTCGAGCTGAACGCGTTCCCTGTGCCCCTCGAACTGAACGCATTCCCTGTGCCCCTCGAACTGAACGCATTCCCTGTGCCCCTCGAACTGAACATTTTCCCTGTGCCCCTCGAACTGAACGCGTTCCCTGTGCCCCTCGAACTGAACATTTTCCCTGTGCCCCTCGAACTGAACGCGTTCCCTGTGCCCCTCGAACTGAACGCATTCCCTGTGCCCCTCGAACTGAACGCATTCCCTGTGCCCCTCGAACTGAACATTTTCCCTGTGCCCCTCGAACTGAACGCGTTCCCTGTGCCCCTCGAACTGAACGCATTCCCTGTGCCCCTCGAACTGAACGCATTCCCTGTGCCCCTCGAACTGAGCGCGTTCCCCGTGCCCCCTTAACTGAGTGTGTTCTCTGTGCCCCTCGAACTGAATGCGTTCCCCGTGCCCCTCGAACTGAAGTTCCCCGTGCCCCTCGAACTGAAGTTCCCTGTGCCCCTTGAGCTGAACGCGTTCCCTGTGCCCCTCAAACTGAGCGCGTTCCCCGTCAGTGTCCGAATTCACTGTGAACTATATTAGTGGACTAATGTAGGGAATAGTGAATGATTTGAAACACAGCCTTAGTAATCCCAAAAACACTGATGATTCATGTGTTTGATCAGGGTTGGAGTTAAACTCTACAGGACTGGTGTCTATCCCTGCATTAGAGGAATACGAAGCCAGCCTTTAGTGATCCCTACATTCATTGATCAGGGAAGCTTTTGATTTTGAGGACTGGAGAAGTCGAGGGAATGTGTTCAGCTCTCCGCAGGTTCCTCTGCTCAGACTGTCCTCTGAGGACCAATTCTCAGTTCTGGTTAGTTTACAGAGCTTTCATATGCTAGTGCGTCAAACTTTTCTTAAAGATTATGCTCTTACAAAATCTCAATGAAAAAGTACATAGTTCAGCAGTGAACTGCCTGGCCTTCCAGAAACATTGCCTGTAATGCAGATGACATTCAATTTCTTATAAAAATATTTCACATTCTTTAAAGAAACTTTGCATCGTTTCTTGTATTACTGTACATGGTTGAATATTTGTTAAATATTGCCGTATGGTAGGATTTTTTTGACATTGCCTATGAACAAAAACTATCAAATATCAGCATGAATTCAACTGATCCTATTTATTTTCTTGATGCATGTTTCTGGTCTTATGAATGATTCATCTATGCATTTCTTTATAATGACCTTGTAATATTTAGTCAAAATGTCACCTTGCTGACGTATGGAATATGGAGTCGAGCCAGTCCCATTCAGATATGCAATTCACTTTTCCTAACCCAACCTAAGGATACAATCAAGTCTCTCTACACTTTTTTTTTGCTCAATAAGACGTTTCACTCAGTGATGTCAAAACAGTAGTTAGGGTGTTTGCAACTTCCTTTCCAACTTTTTGTTTAGTCCAATAGCGAAGACACCTTTTCTCAAATACTGTCTCCATTGTCCAAAAACAATGGAACAATAGTTTATTGTCCATTCAGGATTTAAAAATTTGATGGTGTTCTCGGTACCCGCATGCACATTTACTGCTGTTTGTGAAGATGACATTGAGTTGTTTCAAATAAAGTTGACCTGTAATATGTGTATCTGACAATTCTGAGCCATTTATAGGCGAGGTTTAAGTTTTGAGTAGTGTTTTTTTTAGGAAATAAACTGTTAGGGAAACTGGTATCACTTACTTATATTTCAATAATTCAACACATTCGCATGTTCGTGGTTTTCTGTTGTTGGTTAACGGTCACATGACATGCAGGTAAACGGATGAAATATTGAATCTTTGTTTAGTACGTTTTTTATTGTTTTTATTTAAAAAAAATAGGGTTGCATGTATTATAATTATTATGTTTTAACTAATTATAAAAATGAAGATTTTTTTTTTTTTTTAAATGTAACATTTTTTTTATTTGACATGACAGTTGTAATTTACAACAATAATATATTTATATTACGCTGCAAGTTACAATAATACTTATACACAACTAATACTTAAGTCCAAAATTCTTCAGTTTCAATCTTTAAAAAAAAAATTTTGCATCTTTCTTTTGCAAGTTTTAGATTGCAACATATATATTAGACACTATTATTACTATTATTTGTTTTTTAAATTCTTGCATGAACTAAATTATTTAGGTAGAAATTACATTATTGTTAGGTTTTTTTTCTGTTGTATTTACTTCACCACATAAACATGTTTATCAGTGCATCAACTAAGATGAATAAATGCTTTAGATGTATTTTTCATTGTAAGTTCTTGTTAACAAATAGAGCCTTGTAAAGTGTTCCAGTTCAGTTCCAGGCTGTGAAAACCACAACCATTTGTGGCGTCATTGACAGCTGTGACCGCGAGTTCAGACCTTGCTATTGGTCAGAACTAGAGACTGTTGTTGGTGGTCCAAAATCAATACGTTTGGTGATTATCTGGATTTAATGTCTGTATATGTTTCACTAAAACAAAAATAGCCTCAGTTATTATCTGAGCTCAATCACACCTCAGAGTAACAAAATCAATTTTAATCTAGATGAATAAACGTTTCACCATATCACGGCCGTTTTGTAATGTTTTGTAGCAGATGCGGAGCATAACCAGTAGAGGTCAGACTGACTCTTCAAGCTTCTTCAGAGATCCTGGAGGTTTTCTGAGGACAGTCCACTGGCCTTCATGCACTATACTGAACCATTAAACCTGCGTTTTGCATGTGTAATCATGCCATCAACCACGTCTCGGTGGACTCAAAGCGTTCCTATCTTATAGATAGCTTTAGCTTCTATTCAGTGACTTTCCATGATTTGAGGACCATGATGGAAAGCTTCCATGACACACACACACACCAGTTGGGTTGTTTTATAGGACACCAACTGGCCAAGTCCATCAGCGGGCAGACTGACTAATGCAGCGCCTCAGGCTTTGACACCTGGTTTTGTGCTCTGGGACAAAAGTCGTATTGTTTCCTCTAGAGATCCTCTGTTTGTTTAAAACAGATGTACATGATTTCAGCCCTCGGGCTTCCTTGACTTCCGGTTTGAACCAAAATTCCTTTATCGACACGACAGCCTAATGTGCCACAAACATGTTTGCCATGTGGTGGTTGAATTGGTCACACTTTACAATAAGGTTCATTAGTTAATAGTAGCCTAGTTAACTACCTATGTTAAAATGAACTAAGAATTAACAATGTTTCAGCATTTATTAGGTAATATTAATTTCAACATTTACTAATACATTATAAAATCAAAGGTTAAATCAAATTTGTTAACATTAGTTAATGCACTGACATGAACAAACAAACAGCTGTATTTTTATTAACTAACATTAACAGATTAATTCTGTAACAAATGTATTGCGCATTGTTAGTTAATACATAATGTTAACTAATGAACCTTATTGTAAAGTTTTATCATTGAATTTGTAAAAGTGAAGCAGCTTTGCAAATATAATTTAACGACAAAGTATGCATAATATATTGTGGCGATCATGTTACGCAATATTTATTTCACATTAAACACAATTAACTAAATTTTACAAAAATAACAAAGCAAGTGAAAACAGAAATTGTCCACTGAGAAGTTTCCAGTAGATTAACTTAATTTACTCCCGATTTAGTCTTACTCAACATGTGACTTGAGAGTGAGCATCACCGAGTGAAGCCCAACATTTGGACAGCAAGATTCTCGTGACTTTAAATCTCTTAGTATGCAGCCTCCCATGTGGTTACTCAATCTGGTCCGTCAGTATTCACTCACTTATGCAGATTAATTATTCATGATCATGCTTATTAATGGGCAAGCATCTGTGCTCCCCTGTGCCCTCCCTCACACTGCGAGCCAAACAAGCGCTCCGATTAGAGAAGGAGCTTTGAGTTTCATCCTCATTTAACAAGCGCCTGGATATGGATCCAGCAAAGCGTGAAATAAGAAAATGAACCCTTTTCCTGTGTGATCTCCTTGGGTCCGGGACTGGATCTCTGTATGAAAATCTGTGACCCGACATATGACCTTTGGCCATGTTCAGAACTCCGAATAAATGCTCAGTTTTGTGTGAATATTTCAACAAAGTTTGTAGTGTGAAGTAGAAGCTTAATACAAATTAACCCTGCACTCTTTCATTTAAACTAAGATCACATTTAGTGAAAAGTGTTCTCTTCCTTTTTAAAGCAAGCTGAATTAAGCCTATTTCATGTTGAAACTTAGGAAACAAAAGGAAAGTTCCTATATGAGGCAGACGGAGGGTAATATCTAATATTTCCAAGTGATTCCTCTACATTGTTTATTCATGACTTGCATTTGAATATTATCTTTCCCACCCTGTTCACTTCCTAACCATGCAACAGAGACGCAGCTATGCAAACGATGTTAATATTCGTGTTAAATGTGCAAGATAAAATGGAAATTTTTAGAGGATTAATGATTAGTATTCAAATATAATAATATTACAATGCATATCATGCATATTATAATGTATTGAGGAAAATATTTGCACCCCATGATGCCCGATAATGACACAAAAAACAATTATCAGCACAAAATTGTTTTAGAAAAGATGAATATTCAGTAATTTTGGGCCTCAATAATCAGAAAAAAGTCACACACAAGAGTTTAAGCTTCATGAGATGTATCCTAGGGTGCTCCTCCGGCAGGATTGAAATAGTAATTCATAGAATTATTTAATAATAATAATAAATACATTTTAAATTTGTGTGTGTGTGTTGCATATGTTTATTATTTATTTATTATTTTTGAAGATCATATACTGTATTATAATATAGGGAAATATAGAGCTCATACTTGAGAGGAAAAACAATCTTCATTTTATTCAGAGGCCCAAATTGAGCAGAAATGTATTGCAGTTGCTGATATTTATATGTCCGGAATGTAAAGATGGAATATAATGTACATCAATGTGATCAGTATATTAGACTAATTACATAAAATAATCACTTTCAATCTCCCAATTTAAATGCTTTGTTTTATGATAAAATGATTGAGAAATGTACAAATAAACATTCCTCAAAAGCCTGATGGATCATATTTGAAACCCATTTTAAAATTACACATTATAAAAAGTGATGTATGGATAATCAAGTAAACCTAAGTTTCCATCTTAAATCATTACAAACCATTTTAAATGTATTCTTGTTTACTATATACGTAAAATACAAGATTTCATAGCAAACAGTGGACAGTTTTAGAATTATGTTAAAAGCACTTGCTAAAAAAAAGTATTAACTATCAATGAGATGACAATATTGTGTACAACAGGTTTTTTAGTTTCGTGATCATGTTGATCATTTAGAGGCCTTCGAAATTTGTGTATCAAAATGTTGTTATGGCTACGGCCATAAGAAATATCAATTCAGCCAAGTGTGTTTACCATCTTTTTGCTGGTACATGCAAAATCTACAATTTGATTTTTGGTATCAGCTAATCCAGCCCTCCTCTCTTTTTGCTTGCTCATAAAATATAGTTTTGTGTTTCATTAAATCTAAACTGTGATTATTCAGATCTTTCTCTCTCTCTCTCTCTCTCTCTCTCTCTCTCTCTCTCTCTCTCTCTCTCGCGCTTTCTCTCTCGCGGTCGCTCTCTCTCTCTCGCTCTCTCTCTCTCGCTCTCTCGCTCTCGCTCTCTCGCTCTCTCTCGCTCTCTCCCCCCCCTCTCTCTTCCCCCCTCCCTCCTTTGGGAATCCTTCTTGCATAAACACTCTGCATGAGAAATGAACCAGCTCACACCAATCTGAACGTGAGAATTGAATGAGAATGACTGACATCAGGGGATGTAACACATCTTTACACACACACACACTTCACAGGAATATGTGGGCGTGATGACCAGGTCTCTAATGCTGGCTATTTTATTGATCGGGGGGAAGACAAAGGGAAAATGTCCCATCAGCTCATGCATACATAATCTAGTCTTCCACCTTTCTGTCCTACACTCACACTCTGAGAAACGCTCCTTCATCACAAATGACAGTTAGGTTACATGAACATTTGCCATACTGACACTGATCGTGCCGCTTGTTTGGAAAAAAAAGATGGTGTTTCTCTGTCTTTCCAAACACCGTATCTCCAGACTCTGTTTACTCTTCAGCACATGAGAAATTGTTTTGCCTTGCGAAAGCAGTGGGAGTCACATTTTCGAGGGTTGGAACACAGTCAAGAAATATCCCTACATTAATCTGCAAAGAACAGACATATTGTTTGATGTACTCTATTGACAACAGATTTCAGTCAGATTGTAATATAATTAACAGCTAAATGTGTGAAACATGAAAGCCATATTTGGATTAATAATAATAAAAATGACTGCAGATGCTTTTATTTCAAAAGGGAGATTTATCCATTTATCATTAACCTTAAAAACGATTTTTCGATTTACGTTTTCGAAACGATTTTGTTTATCTATGAACAGTTCACCCAAAGAAGAAATGAAATATTAGTTGTGGATGTCTAACTGTTTACTGTATACTACCTAACCTTACAAATTATCCTTTGAAAATGAAAAAGATTTCATTTAAATAGTTTATAAGTGCCTTGTTACAATTAGGACATCCAGGTTAACTGGGTTACTGACTAATTAAAAGTTTGCGTTCTCGAGCCGTTGTCATGCAGATGAAGTTTTCTGTTTTCAGTTAAAACGGTGTCGTGTAAGCGGCCCGTAAGTTAATAACTAATGATTTTTACAACAGAAGTGAATCAATCAAAAATTTACTTAAGCTGGACAATAACTTTTTTCTAGAGCTGCAGTAAATGGATGGTAAATCTGTGTGTGTTTACACAGCTTTTTTAAAAATGGCGGGTGCTGGTGTTTTGCGTGCGTTTGGCCAATCAGCGTATACTAACGTCACGGGTAGTTCCTATAGTGCTGGTTTAGACCCTACTCTGAAGTAAGAGCTAAATTACTTCCTCCAAAAGGAGTTCCTAGAACTAAAATCATTCCTAGTACCTGCGGTGCGAACACGCCAAAATCCGGGTACTTCCGCCAATAGTTCTAGGAACTATGAAAAGGTTCCTCGGGTCTGAAAGCCCGTAATGGTGGAGCTGGAGGGCTGACAAGAGCCAGTGGAGGAGGCGGAGCCAGGGAAATGGGCGGAGCCAGTGGATCAGAAAGGCATACTAGTGTGGGGACTGTAGTTCTGTAGTCCACAAGTCTATAAGCAATTCCTTCTGGGACGGACATGGCAGCAGGCTTTGGCTCCACGAGGGACTCTGTGGCAATCTCTCTCTCTGAGATGGACTATTCTGCAGGCTCTCGCTCCAGCTCAGGGTTGTTGGCGGCTGGCGTTACCTCTGGGCTTGGGTTGTTCTCTGAAGGATTTGACATGGAATGAGGGGAATGGGCATGATGGTGGTGGTGGAGTAGATGTCCTCGTAGACCTCCTCCATAATTAAGGGGGAACCAGCCGGCCACAAAGCATACTCGACTTACCAAAAGGTTATTAATTTAGTTAATTTATATAGCAGCTCTGGAGAAAACCACAATGTCATCGTCCAGCTCAGTTCAGTTCTCATATAATGCTGTCAATGCAGGCAGATCAATATTATTGTTGAATATTAAGTGTCCCCAACTAAGCAAGCCAAAAGCCAAAGGCGACAGTGGCAAGGAACCAAAACTTCATCGGGTGACAGAATGGAGAAAAAAACCTTGGGAGAAACCAGACTCAGTTCTCCTCTGGCCAACGCACAAACAGTGTATGATTATGATTCAGGCAGCATTACAGGTCAGAGGTCAGATTGAATCAGAACATTCAGAATATTATCCAGTTCCTTCTGGTTGAAGATCGGAGTCACGCCGGTATGCTTAGTGCAGGAGCCATCTTAATTTAATGAATCACATGGTTACACAGATCACACGATCAACCAAGCCAGACTGTATAACAAATAATCCAAACAAAATATTGGAGAAGAGAGCAACTGCTGAGTTCCCGATAGGCATGGACTGCAGGAGGTGGTTGTCGAGCCCTCTCCAAAAACATATCTGTAGCATATCCTTACTCCAGGGGAACTGATGGCACAGAACTAGTCCTCCACAAAATCTGTGACCCCCTTGATATAGGAGAATACTCAAGAACTCGCCGCCATCAAACTAGTCCAAATAAGGGTGCATAGACAAAAAATTCCAAATAGTAAAACACATCAAGAAGCACACTACCAAAGAAGTCATCAAATGCGAGATAAAAACAATATTTTACTGAAAAAAGGGCAAACGTTTCAGTCACATGTGACATTTGTCAAGGCCGAGCTTACAATAGGTGGTGTGTTAGACATCGGTTGCGGCGGGATGTAAGCGATCGGCGAGAGTTGCCGCGTGCAGGCGGGAGGAGCTTCCCGTAGTGACGCTCGCGCTGTGTTTGCATACTTTACTACAGCTGAAGTGAAATAAATGCAATATTTGCCAAATACACAGATGTTTCAGAGACATTTCCATTCAATACTTGAATACAGCATCTGTTTGTTCAAGAATAAAGTTCAACATAAGCCTATATCAATGAAGTGGGGTCTACATTTTCTTATCAATTTTACATGATCGTTGTCATGCGGTGAATCCGGCCAATCGTGAGACAGTTGTGTCGTCATCAGAGCTTTTGCTACCGCTCTGGAGAAACTGCACTGGCTGAGTCCTCCGGCTGCTCTCGAATCGCTCTCGCTGTGCTTTGATGACATGCGTCAAAGTCACGTGGCGTCAGCGCTGTCTCAAGTCGGACACAATTTCTAACCAGCATGCACTGTTTCAAGTCAGCCACCGATCACTCTGCACAGCGCTGCATGAAGTCGAACAAGTCAAGTCACCTTTATATAGCGCTTTTTACAATACAGATTGTGTTAAAGCAGCTTTACAGTGATAGCAGGAAAATAATGCAACAAAGTTCATTTCTGCTGTACAGCAGATCTAGAAGAAAATAGCGTCATAGTCCAGTTTATGTAAGTTCAGTGATGGTTCATTTTTGTTGTAAAAGCCAAAGGTTATTAATTTAGTTCATTTATATATATAGCATCTCTGGAGAAAACCACAATGTCATCGTCCAGCTCAGTTCAGTTCTCATACAATGGTGTCAATGCAGGCAGATCAATATTATTGTTGAATATTAAGTGTCCCCAACTAAGCAAGCCAAAAGCCAAAGGCGACAGTGGCAAGGAACCAAAGCTTCATCGGGTGACAGAATGGATAGGGGGGAGGGGGGAGGGGGGGGGGGGGGGGGGGGGCATTCAGAATATTATCCAGTTCCTTCTGGTTGAAGTTCGGAGTCACGCCGGTATGCTTAGTGCAGGAGCCATCTTAATTTAATGAATCACATGGTTACACAGATCGCATGGTTAGTACAGCATGCTCCCTGAAAAAAAAGTGACAGAAGGGCAGTATACAAAAGTAATATCTCACAATATAAATAGATAGTTTTAGAGAACAATAACTCTATTTAGGATTAACAAGAAGAAATAATTCATAAGAAACATGACAATTGAAGTTCTTCGTTCAATCCCTTTGGATACACAATCCATATAATAAATCCACTTAGCTTCATATTGTAACAGTGTTTTTTTTTTAGAATCACCACCTCTTCTTAAACTAGTCAGTCCCTTAAAGTGTGCACACTATGTGCTCAATATAATATATACTGCACAATATAATATATACTGAAACAATAGTCATGCTATTCCAATCACAGCCACAGACCCAAGTGTTTAGATATAGTCATTTAGTAATTAGTGCAATACTTAAAACAAGTTAACCTGTGCTGCTCATAAAATCCTCATTAAAGACACCAAACTTCTCAACTAAGAATAAAGGATCATTTTAATACTACTACCTCACATTTGGATACATTTTTATTATTATTAATAGAATGTTGATTAGGTCTGAAATGAAGATGCAGTTTTAACATGCTAATTAAATGTGAGCAGTAGGCCTATATTAAATATTTTTACATAATTTATGACCTCTACTTTTGTGGCTGTTCAGATGTTGTTTGGATTAGAAAGTGATTTGAGGTTTTCTATGAGGAGGCAGAGAAAACCTGAGCTCTATTTATCATGTCAATTCACATGCGTGTACTATTTTGTATAAATCAGATCATCTTGTGCACAAAGCCCAGCATTCAACACAAGTTGAACACAGTATGACTAAAAACCTTTGAAACACATCTGCTTTCATTGTCATGATATACCTCTGTTTCTATGATTCTTTGAGGGCATTGAAATAGGATAACTACATATTTGTTTGAAGAATGTGCAGAAGATAACTGTAGCTCAGACATAGACCTTTTGTTTCAGCATGAGTTCTGATCTAATAAACAATGTACACATGCATGTGATGAGCATCTGACCCAGAATAAATAGTGCTATCCAGAGAAATTGTGGATGAAAAACAAAGATTTCATAACCATTAATCGGGTGCAATCCTGACCTGGAACTCCCAGACGGGTATATAAGAGGTTGTTTATTATATCTATTTATTGCAGAAACAATTGATTAAATGGCAACTTTATTCAGTTTTACATGTACTGGCAAAGCACAATCATTTTGTAATCTGCAACTTACATTGTAAATCATAAATGACAAGGAATTTCCTCATAACCACACTGAAGTGATAAACTGAAGCGGTTAACATTTGAGTGAATCAACAGTGAGATATATGGGAGCAAACATAATGTTTCATGTGCAATAACCGAAGGAGGATTTTGAAATAGACCTTACACCACTGATAACCTCAAAACCTTCTCCAAAATATAAAAACTGCACGTCACAAACCCCTTTTTTTTAGTTTTTTTTTTTTTTTACAAAGAGTCAGTTTAGGAGTCAGTAGCTACCTGTCACCAAACAACCATTTAAATCACCCTGATAATGTAACCCAGCAACCAAACACGCCTTACTCGGATAAACATCGTGAACCCCACGCCTCCTGAAATGTGATTGGATCTTTTCAGCACAGAATCTACTTAGGCTTGCGACTGCTTCAATCTGATTGGTAGACTGTGCTGTCTGTTAAGTTTAGGGGCGTGGCAATCCGTTCACGAGGCGTAGTGAGAGTTGAGGAGCTGGAGTGTGCGTGCTCAATCTTTACAGAGGAGAACTGGATTTAAACTTTGAGTCGTTGCTCTCAGAAATAGCACATAGAAGCATCCAGTCGCTGTGTTTATATGGTAAGTAAAAGTTATCTGTGTCTTTGTTTGCAGTGGTGATTGTTTTTTTTCACGTGGCTTTATCTCGAGCGGATTTCTGTTTAACTTGAGAACAAACTATTAAGATGATTTTTTTTTCATTTTCTTTCATTTCCTTTTCATGTATGCTTACATGGTTTAAATATTTATATGAAGTGCTAAATGTTTTATATATTTATATTGTCTAAAATAGCACAGAAGTGAACAGACACCTTTCTTCTACATTTAAAAAGTGTTCAACCGCTCAGTGAATTGTTTTTGTCAGCTTGCAACAAACGGAATAAAACGCTTTTTGCCGTTATATAAGAAAATTTGTTCTAAAAAAGTAAGTTAGACATATAATCTAAAAAGCAAAAAACTTAAAAATGTCCGTAAAAGTAACATCAACTAACAATGAGCAATACATTTGTTACAGTGGGCTATTTATTAATAGTTGGTAATAGTAGTTAATAAAAATAATGCTGTTAATAGTTTGTTCAAAAATGTTAGTTCACAGTGCATTAACTAATGTCAACAAATATTGTTGATTGATTTTAATAATATACTGTATTAGTAAAGGCTGATATTAATATGAACTAAATGCTGTAGAAGTATTGTTCATTCTTAGTTCATGTTAACTAAGGTAGTTAACTAATGTTAACCAATAAACCTTATTGTAAAGTGTTACCGTGTTGTCTAATGTTTGATGAAAATACTGGAATATTCTTGTTTAAGGAAATAATGATGACATGGAGAATAGTTATAGTATATTATGTGTTATGCCTATTGCAAATAAAGTGATAAACGGATGGTAGTACTAAATGATATAGTGACTTGTTCTGAAGAAAATGATAAGCAAACTGTAATATTCAAACTGCAATTATTTGGCTGTGAAATAACTTGATGGCAGATGTGTTTTGATCATGTTCTCTTTAGGTGACATATCTAGGTTGCAGTACACATGCCTTATTTGTACTAGTCTTTCTTGTTTTACCATGTGAGAAATGTGACTTTTTTTATTGCAGGAAAGGTGGACGTCAGTCTTGCATGCTAGCATCATTAAAGTTAATCTTTGGTGGAACGGGAAGATCTAGTCTAGTGGAAGGTGTGGTGATGAATTTGAGAGTGTAAAATAATAGTTTACAACATCAATAGTGTGGTCTAATATGGGATTTAGGACCTCACTGAACTAAATTGAAGATATATCTCCCTTTTCTTGTGTCGTTACAGTTCTCGTGTGATATTTGGACTATGCAATGTCTATTTAAATTGTGGAGTTTATAGAAGTTATAAACGTTACATATCTTGAGCTGCCGTTTTAAAACGTGAATAGTTCAATTCACTGCCCAAGGAACATTTCAAACCTATTTTTACAACTCGCCCTCAAAGTTCCTGGCCCTAATTCTGTGAAGCAAACCGCTCTTCGGAAAACCATATATCATGTCCACCCTTTACACATTTTCCCCATATAAGGTGGTGTGTGCTGTAAAATCTCTATTGTACAGTGGGTGTGTGTGGATTCTGCGGACAGTCATTATGAATTTCTATTTGAATGCTTTTGATGTTTACTATTTCTAAGTCCTGTTAACAAGCCTGTTAAAATGAGAAGGCTTTTGTTATCCTGTGAGTCTTTTATGTTTTGAGTCATTAGCGGGTAATCTTGGTCATGTTGATGATGTGTTTCTGTCTTTGGAGATTATTTTTGGTTCAGAAGTAGCCTAACTGCACAAGGGCAGCCTCTGTGCACGTGGCCGGTGTGTTTAGAGCGGGCTATAAAAAGCAGGTGAGGTAAGACGGGTGTTGAATGTGTCCTGGAGCCAGTGAGCCACTGTCTAGAGTCGTCAACGCTTTCCTCCTAACCATCTTTCCAGGCTGTCCAAGAACAGACTGCCAAATCACAGTCATGTTTGTCTGACAAGAAACATATTTTCTTTCATCTTTTTTTGCTTCAGACTGTCCACTGACATCATCTTGAAGAAAACAAATCCCTTTATAAATTCTGGTTTGTGATTTACCAGAGAGACATAGTAAATAAGGACTAAATGAAAGTTTTCGGAATATATTAATACGGCTATTCTTTCATGTTACATCTAAGGGGTTTGTCTTGTCAGCATGATTTATAAAACAATTTCTGTCGGTGCAATGTGAATTGGCCTTTAAATGAGTTATTAGAGATTAATGTCACTGGACACTGGTAGGTATTGTGAGGTGCAGAAGTAGCTGTGTTAAAGTAACACTAAGTAGTTTTTCAACCTTCATAATATATTTCCAAGACCCTTGTGATGGTACATCGACTTAAAATAAGTTAAATGACTCATCTACCATAGCCTGACGGGGTCTGTATCGCTTTTACTGGCACTATGTAACTTCGGGTTTCGGGTAGGAACCCGTGCACAAAAAAGAACTACTAAATTCGACTGCTTTACGTCAAGCGCTACAATAGTCATTATTTCGTTTTTCTTCGTTTCTGATGTCGCAATACATCATCCTTTCATGAAATCATGTAACATACTCTACTGTCTGTGGACATCGTTCATTCTAAAGCCGGTGCTGGATAAACAGCGAGCGTGTGTGCGACGTGTGTGCGACGGTAGCTAAATATTTACGACAGCGCAATGGACAATTTCATTTCCAACCAGTAGGGCGACCGAAGAGGAAAAGTTACTTGGTGTTCCTTTAAGGGATAGTTCACCAAAAAATGTTGTCCATATCCATACCTGCATAGCCATCTTTCTTCAGGAGAACAGAAAGGAAAAGATATTTTGAAGAATGTTGCTAACCAACCAAACAGTTTTGGTGCCAATTGACTTTCATTCCACAAAATATTTTCTTTTCTTTTTTTCAAAGAAGAAACAAAGTAAAACAGTTTGGTAACAACATAATGGTAAACAATGACAACATTTTTGGGTGAACTGTCCATTTAATGAAACAATAAGGAAAGGAACTCTATTGGAAGTAGTTAGGGTTGTCACTGTACAATTAACACGGTAACATTTTGTGGCTCTCAGTACCAATTTCAGGACAATTGTTGAATTAGCCTAGGTACTAAAAAATGTTGTCCTCGTCCCTTGATTAGCACTGTCAATCACTGCAGTTTCCGATTCAATCACACATTTAAAAATGTTTGTCTCTCTAGAAACTTGGCAGAGATTCAGTGTTAAAATGTAATGGCTAGATGCTTAGTAACAGACAGCCAATCGTGTGCCTTATAGTCGTGTGCTTTACACAGTTCACTGTGTGTGTGTGTGTGTGTGTGTGTGTGTGTGTGTGTGTGTGTGTGTGTGTGTGTGTGTGTGTGTGTGTGTGTGTGTGTGTGTGTGTGTGTGTGTGTGTGTGTGTGTGTGTGTGTGTGTGTGTGTGTGTGTGTGTGTGTGTGTGTGTGAGGAGAGAGAGAGAGGAGGAGCAGGGAATGAGAAAGTGATTGATCTGTCCAATGTGCATCCAGCTGACATTTGGTTGTGCTGCCGTTCTTTCAACACTAATCATAAGAGTAAACACAGCTGGGACAGGAAGCTCTGAAATAAAGTGCTGCATTTCTAGGACAGCCTCTTTTGTTCTCAGTGATGGATATGTGGAGTAAAGCCACAAGCCAGAGGTTCATCCCTTTAAATCCCTTTTCTTGCCTTTTGTCTTAATCAAACTATATTGACTGATTATATTGCCTTGACTGACTGCGGGCTTGAGAAACACTTCGAAACAGTTCATTTGAATGGAGCAAACGTCTGGTATTGGTAGGGGAGCCTGTATGTATGAAGACTTTCTAGGTTAGACCTTATTTAACCAGTTTCCACTGCATAATTGGATGCATTTTCAGTGATCTAATTACAGTGGTCAATCAAAGTGCATTACTGTTTCCACCTGGTATTAACACACATTTCAATGACACCCGCCTCTTATTTCATTACATTCTACTTCAATTTTGCAGGATCACCGAGTACAGCGTATATTGAATGAATGAACCCATGTGACCCATGCTGTGCCAAGAGACTCACAGCAGAGTGAAGAACCGACAATTGAATGCGATGCATTGCAGACGCGACTCTCGACAAGTATAGCTTTAATAATGGCCTCAGCAACTTAACTTCTGTTATGTTTGAAAATAACAGAGGCATAACTTCAGAAGGACTATAACGTCAAATAGTTAAATAAAATAGTATTTCCAAAAGTTTTTGCTATGGTACTGAAAATGGTACAGAGAAGAACTATGAAACTTTACTGGTATTGGAACTAACTACTGAAACTTTGCTATCGTGACAACACATTGTGATTGTGATGTGAAAGCATGTTTGTGGCCGACATTCACTTGTCATTTGAGAAGCTTTCGCCTAATCCATGTCAGCTCAGCCTCTGTTGCCTTAAGACGTGCCAGGAGAACAAAGCCTTAGATGCACAGGTTATAGAGAGAGATGGCAAACCATAGGGTGTTCAGGAGCATTCGCCCCTCCTCTAGATGCTTAAGTAGCGGGGATTGTCATTCCTCGCGTCCGGGACTGGATTTGAGTGTGTGATTTGCCCTGAGGGATTCGATTCTGAGGGTCATCACTATCACACCATGCCTCAGACACAACAAGCCTTTTGTTGCCCTCTCCAGATGGGCCCTTTTGGACTAAAATGTGAGGGGGTTGTGGTGTTTCACTGCATATACTGCCACCATTTGTTTTCACCGCTTATAAGTTGTTATTACTTATTACTAATTACTTATTGGTTTCGTTAGAGCTTTCTAGAAAAGAATTTGAACTAATAGATCTGCCTTCTCAAAGGACTCAAGGATTGTTACTCGGTCGGTTCATTCCAGTCCAGCACCATGTACTTTAAGTAGAACAGCGTTGAGCCAAACACACCTTGTATTGTAATGAATAATCCACCTGTTATCTGACTGGACGCAGTTTAAGAAGGCATCCAGTTATCCTTCTTTACAAACTCTGTTCCTCACATTTTGGGTTAACCTCCATATGGCTCCTGACAGGAAAATGAGTAATTTTCAGAACTAAAGATTTATTTGTCCTTATAAAAAGTGCTTTAACCCTGTGGTCTAACGGCGCATGGAGACTTGTGCCAGTCTGGAAACTTTAGGCTCAGTTGTTATTATTTTGGTTTAAAACTGATTCACTGGTTCCTAATGATGCTGTTAATTATAGCCATGAACTGGGTTGTGCCATCTTGTTTTCAACTCTGCACTGTAGGCTATGTTCTTGGCGAAATTTAAGTTGCTTAATCATATAATTTATTCTGTGATTCTGTTAAAAATCTGCTGCTGGGTGACTGCATGTTTTACTATTTATTTATGTCATAGAGTGGTAGGATGACCAGACTTCCCAAAAAATTTGGGACAGTCCCAAAATCTAAGCTGTTGTCCTGAATCCCTAATCCGGCTCTAAGGCCGTGTGTCCACCAAAGCGTTATAGCCAGCTGAAAACGCTAGGCGCTCTGCTGAAAACGTCTAGCTGTGGGCGCTTGAGAGCGTTTTGGCAGCACAGCATTTTTTTTTCAGTTGAGACACTTTGCTTATGATACGGAATATCCATATAACACGGAAATGGTTACTAGTATCTCATTTCACACATATTTTGTTTCTGTGTTGATTTTATAATAAAATGTCGATACAATGTAACACATTTTCTCTGGCTCTTGTTTAAATTATTTTGTTCTGTTATTATTATGCTTGTTGTTGTCATCTGTTTATGTTGAACAAGCAGAATGTGGCAGTTGGTCGGTGTGATATTTGTCCTGCCCCTCCTCCACTGTGATTGGACGGTTGGGAAAAAAGTGACAGTGATGAGCGCTGCGTTTTACCCCAAAGTTGAACATTCTTCAACTCTCGGCGATCAGTAAAAAGCGCTGGCCGTTCAGCGCTTCAGTGTGAAAAAAACGCGCAGCGCCTCGTACGCTCATGGTGTTTAAAAAAAATGCGGCACTCCCATTGAAAACAATTGGAAAAATACGCCAGCTGTGTGAAAGAACGCTTTGGTAGACACACGGCCTAATTGTCCTAAAAATTATACTAAAGCAAAATCTTGTAGTTATTGTCTGATAAAACATTAAAAACTGTTTGTGGAGGTTGAGTCGTCCTGCAGCCAGCCCCCGCCAGCAGCTCATTGGCAGCAGCATCATTTTTTTTGTTTTTTTGAAGTTCTTAGGCGTGGGCGTGAATTTAGGTATGCATTGATGAGCTAATTTTCATTAATTCGTTTCGTTGACATGGCTGGTGTACCTGAACACCAACACGCCGCTTTTTTGTGGCAGACTAAAGACTAATGACAGACTGTTGATCTTTGAATAAAAATATGTTTGGTTCAGGTATGAAATTCATTATTATAGGCTATGTAGTCTAATATCATAGTAGGCAATCATGCTCAGATCCACACCAATATAATCAGTCAGAGATTGGCTGTATGAGGCTGCCTCAGCCCGAAAATTAACTCTGGAGCATTTCGGTTGTGGTGAGAAAGCAATCCGACCCAATGGAGCATTGAATCAATAATTCATAATCATAATTCAGAATGGGAAATGCATTACTTAAAAAGTAGCAGTGTCTGTTGTTGTGCACATTTGCACTCTTCTTCCCTTGATTCTCATTCCAACTGAAAAAAAATGGCAAACCAAGAAGAAAACGCAGCATTGTAACAATCAGGGGCGTAGGAACCGGGGGGGACGGGGGGGACGTGTCCCCCCAATATTGGAGACAGTCGCATTTGTCCCACCCAAAAATGACACCGCGGAAGACAAAAATATTTGCCAACTCTCACGCATTGGCCGTGAGACACACGTATTTGATTGGTTTCACTATCCAAAGGTCGAGAGCGCATTATTGTAGCGCGAAAGGACATTAATATAATGCGCGAGCGCGCGCGCTCTCAGATACACTTCTCTTTTAGGAATTCTCTCTCTGGGCTCGCTCAGAGAATATGCCTTGCACTTAAAACGTGTTCAGTGCAATCGCGAATCTCTCCTCTTCCCCAGTTAACAATTTTAGGTTATAAGAACGTTCAATTCTCCCTTTATATAAACGTTGTATTAACGTTCTTGCTTGGTTATAAGAACGTTATTCAAACGTTCAATTCTCCCATTAGGCTATATAAACGTTCTCTTAATGTTTTTCTAAGATATAATGAAAAACGTTTTATTCACTTATTAAAACCTTTATATATATATATATATATATATATATATATATATATATATATATATATATATATATATATATATATATATATATATATATATGTGTTATAACAAGGTATCCTATATAATAGGCACATGAAGAACCTAAAACAAGAACTTTCAGATTTTAAAATGAAGACAAAAAATATATAGAAAGATAATTTTAAAAAGACCCATGAATCATGTCTAATATGTGTAATGTAGTCCACTGAAGTCGAGTTGAATTGAACCCAAGTAGTTTATTCCAATAAGATTTGGGTTGAAGTGACAATATGATGCAGAAAATATGATGCAGAAAAAATTAGATGCAGATATCTAAATCAGAGAATTCATAGGTTCGTCGATTGGCGGGTGGATTATTTATTTTCAACAGTGGATTTGGATGACTCAAAGTGCACCAGATTAATGAATTTAGCTTTAAAATGTGCAAAATTTTCTTCCGGGGGTGCATGCCCCCGGAACCCCCTAGAGGTACTGGGCTACATCCACAAAAATACTGTGGGAATAACAGCCTATGGTCTGTGAAAAATAATATTCTAATTATCTTATAAATAAGTACATGATCAGGATTTCATGTCTTCTCGTTTTGAGCCAAGAAAAACCCCTCCGTATTGTCATTGGGGACTGAGCCTCCCTAAAATTAAAATCCTAAAATCACCCCTGGTCCCCCCCAATGTTAAACTCATTCCTACGCCCCTGGTAACAATAGTCAAGGTGGACTTCTGGTCAAGGAAGCGTGCACAAATGGTAGATGGAGCAAACACTTTCTTGTCTTCTCTGGGAAAGAACAGTTTGACCTGTGCTGACCTCTCTCAGCGCTCAGGCATCTGTTTGTCTGCTCAGTTTCTGTGCAGAACAGCATCAGATGTCAGAAAAAGCCATGAGAAATGAAGGCACTCAATAGCTCTTTTACAAAAATTACCAACAGTAGACAGCGTAGGTGTATCTATAAAAGTTTTAAATGAAAATTGTATTTGTGTGTGTTATTTATTTTGTATGCTATTGCTAGTGTATGTAGTATTGCACTGTTAGCGGGTCCCGAATCAACGCAAGATGTCAGCAGAACCATATTGAGACATTGGCGGCTTCACTTTTTCTACAATGGAAGAGAGTGAAGGTGTGTCGTCCATCTTTTTTTACAGTCTATGCTAGCAACATGTGCTAGCGCCATGTGCTGTCTCTGTGGAGAGATGTTTGTGTCACGCTGTCTACGAATGACACCTTATGAGGTTCCTTTGAAGGCAGCAAGGTTTTGGAACAGGGCATATGTGTTTATATCACAAACATTGGTTTTTCTTTTGTGTCTAATATGTAGGTGCATGATTAATAATTGAAAGATTGTGATCTTGATTTAAACACCCATGCAATCTTATTGGTGAATATAACATTGTTTATTATCAATTTATCTACAATTGTGCAGCTCTATGCAGTACTAGGCTATGTTTGTGCAAATATCTGTTATATTGTTTTGTGTATGTTCCCAATTTGTCATATTCACAACAATCTCCCTCTGTGTCTCTCTGGTGAAACCTGTCCCGGCTCCTGCAGTTTGGCTCTGATCCGCTGTCATGTATAACTTACTCACTCAGAGCAGTCTGGATGTGTTTGCATTAGAAAGTGTCATTTTACTGCACGGGTTTTGAGGCTGATACCCTGGGGATCAATACATTTACATTCCCCTTGTAACACCGTATACTTTCAAGTTAAACATCAAGCTTGAAACATTCTGTTAAAATCACTACGCATTTGTACAACCTGGCAACAGTTACCTTTATGTAGTCGTGCCTTTTCAAAGTATAAGTATTTTGCTCATCATTTTTCAATATTAGCTGGAATTTAATAATATTTGTACTGCTGCCCAAGTCCAGTGATAGCTTCTGTGTAAATTAACTTGTCAACTAAAAATGTTTAAGCATGTGGATGCAAAAAAAGATTTTGATGCACAGTTCAAAACGTCCTCCCCGTTCCCAAAAGACCAGTAAGCTATGGACAAACCATGTCAAGTTTCTGATATTTGACAGGTACAATGTTTATGTAGTAATTAGTAGGGCGATTTTTATGACCAAAATCGTATTTTACAATCTGATGAATTTTATTTTACTATAACGAATATACAGTGGTGCTCAGAATTAATGGTACCCCTGGTAAAAATGATAAAAAAATGGCTATAAAAAATAAATCTGCATTGTTTATCCTTTTGATCTTTCATTCAAAAAAATTGGTAAAATTCTAACCTTTCATTAAAGTAAAAGAATTGAAAATGGGGGGGAAATCACATTATAAAATAAATATTTTTCTCCAAAACACATTGGCCACAATTATTCATACCCCTAGAATTTTTTATGAATAAAATATCTATGAAGTATATTCCCATTAATATTTACCTTTTTTAGCACACCAGGGTGACTAGGAACATGAAATTGTCCAGCTATGACTTCTTGTTTCACAGGAGTCAACATGGTTGACTGTTGAACATGGTTCTGAACATTCAACATGGTTCTGATGTGCATCTAAAGATTGTTGAGCATCACAAAATAGAAAGTGGATGTAAGAAAATAGCTAAAGAATTGAAAAATCCCATTTTGACCATCAGGGCAATAATTAAGAAGTTATAATCAACTAAAGATGTTACGATTCTGCCAGGAAGAGGACGTGTGTCTATATTTTCTTAATGGACGGTGAGGATGAAAGTTTGAGTGGCCAAAGACTCTTCAAGGATCACAGATGGAGAATTGCAGAGATTAGTTGAGTCTTGGGGTTTAGAAAGCATATTAAAAAAAATCAAACAACCCCTACATCACCACATGTTGTTTGGGAGGGTTTTAAGAAAAATGCTCCTCGCTACTCCAAATACAAACTCCAGCATATTCAGTTGTCAGACACGACTGGATCTTCAAACGGCACAGGCTTCTGTGGTCAGATTAAACTAAAAAAAGAGCTTTTTGGCAGCAAACACACTAGATGGGTTTGGTGCACACAAGGATAAAAAGTATCCCATGTGTACAATTTAATATACCATTGGATCTTTAATGTTGTGGGCCTATTTTTCTGCTGGAGGTCCTGGACTTCTTATTCAGATACATGGCATTGTGGATTCTATCAAATATCAACAGATAAAAAGGCCTTCTGAGGCCTTCTGCTAGAAATCTTATATTGGGCCGTGGTTGGATCTTCCATCAGGACAGCGATCCAAAACAAACATCAAAATCAACACAAAAATGTGTTAGGGAGCACAAAATGAAGCTTCTGCCATGACCGTCCCAGTTCCCTGACCTGAACCATATAGAAAATGAGTGGGCTGAACTGAAGAGAAGAAGCACCAACATGGATCTGGGAATCTGAAGGATCTGGAGAGATTCTGTATGGACGAACGGTCTCTGATCTCTTGTCAGGTGTTCTCCAAACTCATAAGGCATTATATGAGAAGACTCAGAGCTGTTATCTTGGCAAAAGGAGATTGCAAAAAGGTATTTAATAAAAGGGTATGAATAATTGTGGCCAACGTGTTTTGGAGAAAAACATTTATTTTATAATGTGATTTCCCCCCCAATTTCAAATCTTTTACTTCAATGAAAGGTTAGGATTTTGCCAATTTTTTGAATGAAAGATCAAAAGGATAAACGATGCAGATTTATTTCTTATAGCCATTTTTTATCATTTTTACCAGGGGTACCATTAATTCTGAGCACCACTGTATATCATGATACAGACGTTATTTTTTTATTTAAGTTTAGTTATTATAAATAAGAACAATGATGCAAATAATACAAACAATAAGATTAATACAATAGAACAAAGATTAAAATTAAGTAAACTTTCAGGTGCAGTAGATTAATTTTACATGTAAGATGTACTGCAGAAATTAAATAATCAAATGTAAAAAAAAAACAACAGTGCATCAGTGTTGTTTTCGTCAACGATGACGATAACGAAATGATTTCGTTGACGCACTTTTTTTTTATGACGATAACGTGACGATGACTAGCTAAAAATGGCTCTAAGGTGACTAAAACATGACGAGACGTTTTCGAGTTTTCGTTGACAAGACGAGACGGAACGAAAATGATTATAAGTCTGACGTTCACAATCACAATGCATGTCATTTCTGCCTATTTTGCGTGAAATCTTTCTGTTTTGAGCTAAAAAAAAAAAGTATCAGCAATGCTACCGCTTCATATCCTTGTTTTGCGTACGCCCACCACCCATGCCGCGCGCGCGCACCAGATTCCACACAACAACAACACACCTGCGGCTGCGGCTAGTCACTCGCCGGCGGCGAAGCCAATAAACGTGCTTGGTGATCGGAAACGACAAGATGATTTATGGACATACTTTCAGTTTCAGTATAATCCAGCGGTTCTCAACGTGTGGGGCGCGTCCCACTGGCGTGACAGGTCTCCTCCAAACGGGAGGAAATTTTCCGTTTTATGCCTTATATCTTTATTCGTTCATGGCGAGTCCGCATCGTCAACTTCATCTTTGCTGCTACACCGAAAACACCAGTTTATTAATAAACAATTAAATGTCTCCTTGCTATTTTTTTTTTTTTACACATTCATAATCATTAGCCTACTTTTGCCGGTTCTTTGTGGCAGGCATGCGTGCGGTCGTGCGCTTGAGTGCGGCTATAACATTATCCTGTATAGCCTATTTAAGTAATACATAAATATAAAGGGGCGATTTGTCCACTAATGGTTTAAATGAACAACTACTAGAAAAAAAACTTTAGTCGGAGGCAGCCCTTATTCCACATATTCTCGAACCAACAGGGCATTCTGTGTTGAGCCCTGAGCTGAAGGAGCGAGCAGAGGAATATTCAGAAATGCGCTCTCTGCTTAAAACGAATTAAACATTCGTTTATATCTTATACACTGCCCATACACTACCCATCATTTTAATCCCATATCAAACACAGTATGTTATGTCTATTTTATCTATTTAAAAAAATCACGTTTTAAAGTAGGCCTAAAGAAGAGAGCTGTGTGCATTCTTCTTCCCTTTGCCACATCATATATCTGTGAGATGGGCTTTTCAGCTGTTGCTTCACTGAAAACAAAGTACAGATCTTAGCTGAACATTGAGCATGACTTTTGAGAAATTGTGCAATGCAAAACAGGCTCTGCAGCCACTAATGTAGGGATAAATAGACCTGTCTTGCCAAATGGATTTCTATTCTTTTCTTTTTTTAACAGATTGCAAAGTGGCACTTTTATTTCTTTTCTATTTTTGAACTTGATACAAATTGTATTCTATTATTTAAAGACTATATATATATATATATATATATATATATATATATATATATATATATATATATATATATATATATTTTTTTTTTTTTTTTTTACAAAAATTGACTAAAACCTTTTTGCATTTTCGTCGACTAAAACTTGACTAAAACTTTTTTTGTTTTCGTCGACTAAAACTTGACTAAAACTATTAAGTTTATAAGTGACTAAAATGTGACTAAAACTAAAAAGCATTTTCGTCCAAAAGACTAAGACTAAGACTAAAACTAAAAGGGCTGCCAAAAACAACACTGCAGTGCATCATCTTCTGTAGGAATTAAATATAAATGGATTCTTGTTAAAGATACAAAAGTTATTTAGTCAAGAACAGCGAGTCATTTTCTTTTTGTCTTTTGAGTAATATTAATGTCACAGACTGCAGCAGGTATATTAGACTTCTGTCACTTTAAGACAGAATGCACGAACAGAAAATACTGACACATCTGGTTTTCGCTGCAAATGTACAGTTTGAAACGTCAGCTAATTAATAATTGTTAGCCCAGGAAAATGATCAGTGTCAAGTGTGAAAAGCCCTTAATGATCTCAGTCACAAAGAAACCATTGGGTGGTATTAACCCCAATCCAATTCGATTGAAACAAGATCATAAATCTACATTACTGCTGGCTTAGGTTTCATTTCTCACAGTCAAATCTGATCTAATTAGACCCATAATTACTGCATGAACCTGTCAAACATGCTTACTGGACTAACTGCTGTATGTTAAGCTTTAAATGATCACCACATGTGTTTAGACCACATCCAAACAGTTATTCAAGAAAGTTGTTTATTCCTAGAAAAATATTCATAAAAATAAACCACATGTATCCAGTGCAGTGATGCAGAGTTTTTCTCCAACCCTAATCAAACACACCTGACTACGCTAGTCAATGTCTTCAGGATTACTAGAAAGATAAAGGTGAGTTTTTTATCGGGTTGGAGCTAAACTCGGAAGAGGAGAGGTGTTATTGTCGTCTGTCTTCTGCTATCTTACAAATCCTTTAATTCCAGATTTCATCTCCATTAACAAGATGGAAGAACAAAGAGAAGACACTGTAAACATCTGAAGGCAGTTTTCAGACATTCTTTAGGACCTGGATTTGACTAAACTACATTTGTTTATAGGAACGTTCATCCTTTGAGGGAAATCTTTTGCAGTCTAAGATATCTGATCTGGCTTTAAGAAGCTAATTCAAAATGTATCATGACAGTTGATTTTATTTTTATTAGCCTGGCCTCTTGTGAAGTGTTATGGCTGTTGTACTGAACTGAATGACAGATTCAGCCTGTGAGGAGAAGTTTTATAGATGCATGAAATACCGAGCTGAAAGAAGAAAGCTTTACAAATAGATCCAGCAGTCTTGAGAGATGAGCCATGAGGTTTCTGTCTTCCAGTGTTAGTATAACATCTAACCTTCTTGGCTCTGGGCTATGAGGTCACATTACTGGCTGTCCTCATCACTGCTTCTTGGTGTGTGTGTTTGTTTGTGTTTCTTTTTGTTTGTGTGAACCCAGTAATTAACCCAAACTCAATGCTTCCAGTTTCCAATTTATTCCAGTTATTCTCAGTGTCCAGTTTATTAATAGTCATTGTCCCCGCAGCAAATTGAGAACTCTGTAGGTAAACACTGATATGTCATTTAAAGCAGCTGGAAACACAACTGTAAGTGTTTCCTTGCTAAACTCCCTTCAACCATTGTTTGGAAAAACCGATAGTTCTACTCCAAACCATTGGTTGATCTACAAGTTAACATGTCGAAACGCTCAAACAAACATTTTCAAAGGTTTAAAATTGTCACACTGGTAACACTCTTATACCCACAAATAGCTTACTGTTGTCTCTGCACATAAACTGGATTAAAATATTGTAACACCCCAAACAATTACATAAAGAATCACATGTGTAAAAAGGACAATTTCTCAGCACAGAAAATGTTTTGAACTTGAAGCCTGATCTTTCAGACTTTAGGGTGCCTGTGCTCTCTCTCAAAAAAAAAGACAATGAATCACTCGGTTGGAATGCTGGAAAACTCAGACCAGTATCAGACACTGGTTTTGTTCATTGAGAATGAACAAAGTCCTTCAATGCCAGAACAATTACCGTAACTTCAGAACGTTTTCCAGAAAGAATCTCTGAATGAAAAGGGCTACACATTCAATCAAGAAATGACAGCTGGTTTCTAAAAGCTATGAACTGCCACACTACCAACATAAGCTCGGAAGCCATCTGTACTAGTACTTTAGACAGTATCGGATAAGAATAAAAAGTGATCTGAGTCCTGCTTTGTGTCTGACCTCTCCTGATGGGTCAGTTGTAGACCTCTTGTCAATTCTTCTAAAGGCAGCATCCCACATGCAGATTAACACAACACCGGCTATGTGTTTACGTACAGCATGTTTCGCCCGTTAACGCTAGCGGTCGGGATGGCTGAAGTCAACAACAAATGGTTTGTGGTTGGGGGTGTCCAACTAAATGCAATTAACTGAAAATTGGCAAAGGTTTTATTTTTATCATGTGTTGTCCTCTAAGTAAGTTTTAATAACTTTTTTTTTTTCATAAAGCAAAAAGAACTTGGAACATATAAATGCAATAAAACAAGAAACAAAATGTATAAAGTAACTAATGTTTCAAACTGATTAAAGTTAAAGGATTAGTTAGGATTAATTCGAATTAAAATTGCCTGATGTTAACCGTCTGTGTTTGGGCTTTTACACATTTTTGCTCTGATCTTTCCTTTATCTTCATTCCGAGGTCTTGTTCCCACATGGTTAATCTGGATGTAGATGACTCCTGAGAAGAACCTAACAATAACATGTTGTACAAGATTTGTGTCCTCCGCTTTGGCTTGGTTTAGATACACATTTCTCTAGATTAGTTAGCTCTGGCTCAGCAAGTCCTTGTCCCCGGGAGGTACGTTTAAAATTCTTAATGTGCAAATATTATAATGTTTTTTTTTAGTGATTTTGAACTTGTCCGTAATATCAGTAAATGGCATTAGAACGCCATATTTGTATAGATCTTTAACTTTCCACACACCGTTCTCAGCTCAGAGTCGAAAGCCTGAATCCTTTCGACCAGGTATAAAATTATCATTCCCCCATATTTGGCTAAATATAGATAAACACTCTTTTTCCTTTAGATGATATGTACTACTTTCCCCTAGACATTTATCATGTCATATTCAGTACTATTGGATTAAAAGAAATTTCACTCAAATTTTTCTGTAACTTTTTCTATTGGCTGAATAAAGATACAAATTAAAATGAATTTTTGTCTTACTCTTATTTCACAAATTCATTTATTTCTAGCCATTTAGGAGGAGCACTTGCCAAAAAATTAAACATTGTCCCATTTTGTTGATGGGTAGCTGCATTGTGTCTGCCTTTCTCGAAGCGCTACCGTCAGAGAGAGCATTTGTATTCTCATTCAGTCTTTCCGCCATGCATCTCGTCCATGTTGGGGGTGTTTACATCAGAGTGTGCATGCCTCCTTTACTTCGCATATACACACAGTGTTGTTAGATTTAACTGGTTAATGATAAAGAAGCATTCAAAAATCAAAACAAGTCATAATGAGGTTATCTAGAATCAATGATAACATTACAATGCATGTTCATCATTACTGCGATTATATTGTACCAAATATCAGCTCGTACTTCCAACTTGTTTTGATGGTTCTCATTCTCTTTAGTCAGTGGTCTTTTATTTTTCTCTGATTCCCTGTCACGTAAAGCTCAAATAGCAAATAAATGGCAAATTAAGTATTTTTTAATTTTTAAAGTAAGGAGGACATGTCCTCTCCATTTGCAATGGTTGCTATACCCCTGAATTTAACCATTAGGAAGAAGCTGCAGATGTTAAAGGGATACTCCACTTTTTTTCGGAAATAGGCTAATTTTACAACTCCCCCAGGGTTAAACATTTGGGTTTTACCGTTTTCGAATCCATTCAGCCGATATTCTGATATTTAGAAGAATATCAGTAACCAGACAGTTTCTGGTCCCATTGACTTCCATAGTATATTTATTTTTTCCTACTATGGAAGTCAATGAGACCAGAAACTGTCTTTTTACTGATATTCTTCTAAATATCAGAAAATCAGCTGAATGAATTCGAAAATGGTAAAACTCAACTGTTTAACTCTGAGGGAGTTGTAAAATGAGCCTATTTCCAAAAAAGTGGAGTATCCCTTTAAGGCTCCTATTTCCTTGCTCAGCGACTCACTCTGATTCCCCACCAGCTGTGTAAATGAGGCTTGAAAAGTGAATGAAAAATCATCTGAGACACTGGCAAAATCTCCCAGCAACCAGACCACATCAGACCCGCCATTGATTTCAATGAACTCCAGCAGCTTGACGTGACAGATTGCTCGCCAAAGGACTCAGAGCAAGTCGGGTCAACCTTATTCAATTTAGTGGTTTAAGTAATACGATTTAGGTTCCCTCCATGTGTAGCGTGCATGTCAGTGGAGATAGATTGCAGCAGGTGTGGGCTGTGGACAGGGTTAATAGAAATGGGCACAAGGTTTTTTACTCCCCTTTAATATCAAAATATGGTTCCCTTCACAAGTATCCATGCATGTTCTTGTCTCTTCCTCTTCATTTGTCAGCATTTGGTCTTCCAGCACTCTGTTTTATCACTGAACCATCACAGATTAATTTTTTGGTTCAAGTGATCTGAGTGGACACATCTGTAACAGATTTGCCTTTGTGGCATTCGTTGATTCTCATACTCTGTTTGGCTCCAGAGACCAGAATGTCTGGCAGCGTGATTCATTAGAAATGCACAATGTTAGCTTTTTATATCCTTTATTCCAGTTTACTTGTATTTCTTTGTCTCTTACGAACCGTTACTAACAATCATAAGATGTTCTGCTGAGGTTTAATGGTGTGCACTGATGTATTCAACTGTCAATTTTGGCAATGTTGCCTTGTGTCAGTGACTTACTGGCACTTCATGATAGCTCTGGGGATCACTTCTGACATTTAGGTCTTCTATACAAGATTTTTAAAGAGCAAGTTCCTTCCAGCTACAGAGTCTAGTCAAGAGGGTGATTTGTCTCTGCTGATCTCCACTGTGTGTTTGACCGCTCTCATGAACTATTACAGACTGACAAGAACACAGTTTGATTGAAACAAAGAAACTTGGAAAGGGATAGGTCAAGTGGAAAGTAGAAGTGCAAGTGGATTGGTCAAAATGAACATGATGGTAATCTATATGACCCCAGTTGATGAATCAATAGTTCCTTTCACATAGCAATCCCGGTAAATTACTGCAAAACCGAAACGACTTTTCTGGTAAATACTGTACACGTTCTGTCTCTTTAGATACATTATATCGACATTTTAATATAGAATCAACACAGAAACAAAATATGTGTGAAATCAGATACTAGTAACACTTTGCGGGTATTCCGTATCATAACAAGCAAAGTGTCTCAACTGAAAAAAAATGCTGCGCTGCCAAAACGCTCTCAAGCGCCGACAGCTAGGCATTTTCAGTAGAGCGTTTTCAGCTGGCTAAAAACACTTTGGTGGACACGCGGCCTAACTCTAATGCCAAGTTCACACTACACAACTTTAAACGTCGGCAGATCGCTGTGCTCATGCCATTCCCTTTTCATAATCAACATAGATTAAAAAAATTACATTAATATTTTAACAAATATGAAACTAAATGTTAAGCATTTTCCTCTCATAGAAAACCATTATAAGAACGCATGTGTCTTAATTTAGATTAGAATGTCCTATTGTGTCGAAATAACGGTTGTTAGGTCGAAATAATTACTTATTATGTCGAAATAACAAGATATTATGTTGAAATAACGACTTAATATCTCGAAAGAACAAGTTTTCTTTTTTTTAATTCTTCACCATGCGGTTCAGGGCTTCCATAGAATACAGCCTGAATATAATTGCTTCCCGAAATTATTTTTGGGGGTGCTATCGGGGTGCTTTGGTCTTTCTTGGGGTGCTCCTATGCTCCTATAGCCCCTCCTATAGCGCTGGCCATGTCTGTGCTACAGAGAGAAAACATGTTTAAAATGAAAAAGCAGCTGCCAGCTCGGTTGTGGTAGGTTACATCTTGTTGGAAACATCATACTGGCATTCATGCTCCTGCCACAGTTCAATCAAATTTTGCTCCATTTCTTGTGTCCAATGCCTATAACCTCTGCCTTGCTCTCTCATTGGCTGTTGCTCGTCGCGACACGTGACACCACAGGCTATCGAGTCGGCCGACAGCTCCAGATATTTAGCATGCTAGATATCTGTCTGGCGTCGGCGAGGTGTCAGCGAGCATTTTTGATGCGTCGTTTAGTATTTCACAAGAAGATTGGCGAGCGCGGATCACCCGCAGATTTGTACGCGATTACAGTCCGACCTGTCGGCGAGCTCGTTAACTTGCAAATCGGGCTTAAAATCCTGTAGTGTGAACTCGGCATAACTTGCTGCTCAGCATTAATCACCGACAGACTTCAGACAATGCCTTCAAATGTGCTTTAATCACGGCCGGGAGAGTTCTCAAGCAATTCTCAGAGAATCCCACCCAAAAAGATGAATACATCCGGTTTTATAGAACAGGAGCATGGCAAAAATGACATGAAACATTACATAATTTCCCTACAATTTGATTGGTTCTTCATATGCAAACCCTTCTGTTACTAGGTAGGAGCAAACTCTGTTTTCTTGATTACTTCATAATCACAAGTTTTGAAACCTAGACTGATCTGTCTAGTTTAATTTCCCCTATTTGTCATATTTACACTCGCACACCGAAAGTCACGAGTTTTCGACCAAAGGGTTTGGAAACATTTAGGATTTCAAAAGCATGAATGTTGTTCCTGCAAGACAAATAAATATTAGTTATGATTAATTCAAAATAAAATAATCCAATTATTAGTCAATGAGACCCTGTTTGTTTCAGTTACTGATTATCTTCACCGGTTGTTCATTGAGTTACCTCATTAGTCCCTGACTGTGTCTGAAATTGCCCCCTATACCCTTAAATAGGGCACTGTTTGGGAAGACGGCCATTTGTAGTAGTGTCCGAAACCATAGTGAACATTATTGAGTGCACTCATTCAATACCATAATGCACCGCGATAACAAGCTAGAGAATACCCATAATGCACTGTGAGGGTCGTGCTGAATTAATTCTCTTGTCTTGCCAGAAGATGGTGCTCATAGCTATAGACATACATGCACAGATACCTCATTGGCGGCTGCTTCTATGGGCCACTATACATGAGCTGTCCGCCATATTGGAACGGTCAAAGCCAGTCCGTAGCCTAAATTGTATTAATTTTACACAGCTTTTTGTTTTTGTCCTCTGTTTTGTTGACAGGCCACCCACTGTGTGCTTACGTTCAGTATGTTTCGCCCATCACCTAAAGATGGTCAGGATGGCTGGAGTCTAGACCATTTGTTCCATTTAAGGTTACATATACTGATAAGATTCATTGGTCTATGAAGCTTGTGTTTGCCAAACTAATGCGAAATAGGCAGTGAAACCCGTCTCATACAGCAATTCAGAAAACTACTTGTGAGTTCTTGCTCTCTTTAATGTCGGCTTGTGCACTTTTGATTATGCCAACAGATGCTGTTAATGAGCTTTGTGCGCAGCCCAGTAAAGGCCCAGATCTATTGTTCTGAGTGTAATTAGCAGGATCATGCCTTTAGTGAATATGTATGACCTTGTGTCCCTAATCCCCACAAAGACATTTCCCATTTCAAAGGCACCAGCTCCTTTAAACAATTTATAATGGAGATTCTTATTGTCACCCTGATCCTCTTTACTCATTCAGCTCTTTTGTTGTTGAGCTTATCACCAGTCACTGCATGAAATCCTTTAAAGCATGATCTACTAATTAGGATCATCCACTGAATGCATATCTTTATAAAAATAGTAAATTGTAGAGGCTGTGCAGAAAAGTAGATGTTTACATGTTATCTGCAATAGAAGTGAGGAAAGTCTTTTCTGTCCTGTGCATGCTTTTCAATAAAAATGCTTACTGAGCTTGCCATTACACTATCATTTCGAATCGAAATACAAGTTGAAGGAGTTTGCACACTCTGAATATGGTTGACTTTCATAATGAAGTATGTGTCGTAACCAGGCACTATAAAGCTATTTCTTTTTTTTTTCAGAACTATTTTGAGTTAACCACACTTAATAGTGTTAAGTGATTAGAGACAGTACTTTTTGTCAGTCATTTGTTTTCTACAGGATCATGCTTGGGTAGCTCTGCTCGCATTGAAACCTCAAACTTCAAAATCAAGCTTAAACAAAACTAAGAGAGACTGATTGCTTAAAGTGCCCGTATTGTGTATTTTTTAAAATGTCCTTTCATGTAGTATGTAACATAGCAAAGTGAATGAAAATATCATGCAACGTTTTAAATATGAAAGTGCACCGTATATAAAGTTATTATCTTTCAAAAGTAAGAGTTGACTATGAAATAAAGTCAATGAAATGAATCGTTTTTCAAACGAGTCATAAGCCATTTTGTTGTGACGTCAAGACGAAACATTAGTATATCGCCCGCCCACGTATTGCACGCGCACACACCAGGGAAAACTTGAACCTCTGACACTGCAGCTGATTCCTGTGGATACTGGACAGCATCATGTCGAGAAGACGCTGTGCTCTACAATGTGAAGGTAAAACCAGTTTTTTTTGACTGCCCAAGGACGAGCATGTGAAGAACCAATGGTTAAAATTCATCTTTACCACGATATCACAGCAGTATAATCCTAAACTTTTGCTGTGTTCCCTTTTTTTTACTGACGACTGCTTTTAAAATCTCGGAGTTCAATGCAGGATTCGCAAACCGCTTGCTCTTGAAAGACGGTGTTCAAAATACTTAGTTTTGAGTTTTATATTGTGTACATTGTGGTTTAAAATAATTCCTTCATTAATAATTTGTTACACATAACTGTATTATATTAAATAATAATCAAAAATGATTCACATCTTCACAAAATCCACACATTTAACACCCTATACAAAATTATATATTATTGTTATTATTATAATATTAATGAATAATATAAATAACTACACTGGTGGGACTGTTCAGCTGTTTCAGACTGACACCTCAGGTTCAGCCTGGTCTTCATCCACAACATGTGCCTTTTTCAGTAGCGGAAAATACTTTTCAATACTCATCTGGATTGCAGCATCAAACATTCAGTTTAAGAGTAAAAAAATGACATAATATTTATAATAAGTTTATTTGATTCACAGCTGCTACATATAATGTTTTGGCCTTGATAACCCAACTGCATTTTACCGAAAACTTGCGACTAGTTAACTTTCTAAAGAAGGCGCACACACTTGTTTGCTAAGGGTCGGGACTACAACATTAACTGGCAACATTGTATTCAATATATAAAATATCTTTTTAATCTGTGATTGTGTAAAGGTGTTCACGAGATACCAACCTTTCATGAACTTGTGAATTTCGCCAGCCGTCTTCTCTCCACCAATTAGGCCAAGCTTCCACTCTTCCAGGGATGAAGCGTTTTCATGAAGACAGACAAGGTGTGCACAGAGGGGAGGGTGTGTGTGTGTGTGTGTGTGTGTGTGTGTGTGTGTGTGTTGTGTGTGTGTGTGGTGTGTTTTGTGTGTGTGTGTGTGTGTGTGTGTGTGTGTGTGTGTGTGTGTGTGTGGTGTGTGTGTGTGTGTTGTGTGTTGTGGGTTTGGGTTTATGTGATTGAGGACACAAATTTGTATAATGACATGTGTTTTACACTGGTATTACAACTTATGGGTGGTTTATGAGGACACTTCAAAAGTCCTCATACATCAAATGGCTTAAAAAACATAAAAAACAATGTTTTATTAAACATTTTAAAATGCAGCATGTCTCCTGTGATGGGTAGGTTTAGGGATAGGGGCAGTGTAAGGGAATAGAATATATAGTTTGTCCAGTATAAAAACCATTACGCCTATGGAGAGTCCTCATAATGCTGTTGCACCAACGTGTGTGTGTGTGTGTGTGTGTGTGTGTGTGTGTGTGTGTGTGTGTGTGTATATATGTGTGTGTGTGTGTGTGTGTGTGTGTATATGTGTATGTGTATGGTGTGTGTGTGTGTGTGTGTGTGTGAGAGAGAGAGACACTTGAGAGACGGAGGGAGTGCAGGGAAAGGAAATGCAGCTGAACAAATGCGCTGCGTGTTTTAAATAGCATTAAAAAAAATAAATGAATAAGGGAAACGCAATATGTGGCGGCCGGTGTTGATTCTGTGGTGCACAGCCACAAATTAGTCTATGTGTGGGGAAACACTGATATGGTAAAATCGACGTCATCGTTCGTTACTGTGTTTAGTTTACGGTGTAGGAAGCCTCAGGACAGCTGAAGTTCTCTGGTTATGGCAATGGGCGTTTTTTGTTTTTTTCGACGCATGCGTTTTACGCGGTAGACCAATCACAACAGACCGAGCTGTCTGGCCAATCAGAACAGAGTGGCTCACGGAAAGGAGGGATTTAGAGAGATTGATTCATCTGACGAATCGTTTGAGGATCATTAAAGATGTGGTTATTAGGGGTGTTAACCATAGATATCTAGATAAAAGTTAGATGTCTTACGGCGGAGTCTCTATCGTCATCACCGGCGGCCATCTTGTCACAGGCAGGGTTAATGTAAGGTGAGTTATCTGCACAAACACAAATACTCTTATCTCGCTGCAATCTGGACGGATTTATAAATGGTTTGGTTTCTTACTAACGTTATTAACATTGCTATAATACTAGCTTATAATGGATGTGAACATACATAATTATCCATAAGTGTGCAGTGTCATAATTACATCTCTGACATTTATATCGAACCAACCCGTTTGAAAATCAGTAGAAAATTGAGCAAGTTATGGTTATTTAAAAATTACATGCACCATAAACACAATAGCCGCGTTTCCACTACCGGGCCAGGGCCGAGCCGTGCTGGTGCGTGCCAGGGCCAGTCGCGTTTCCACTGTCACTTCCGGGGCTTGAGCGGGGCTTCCTCGGGGCCAACGGCCAGGATTTCTGGCCCGTCGAATACCTTGGGCCAAAGCGGGCCAGCTCGGGCTAGAGGCGTGCTCGAGGTAAAAGGCGGAGTTTATCGGTGTTATGGAACGTTATGATCTGAAGCAAGATGCACATTTCACTGTTTTATATCGCGAAAAATAATCGCTGCTCGAAATGGAGAATCGCCTGTACTGGTCTGTGGAAGATACCGAGCTCTTCTGAGCATTTGGGCAGAAGAATGACGGCGTGTGAAGAATCGAGGACGTTATAAAATGCATCGATGCTGAACTTTCTAAGCTAAGCATTCAGCGAGCAACGCTTCAAGTTCAGGAAAAAATAAACAAGTCGCGGGCGCAGTATATTGTACAAGGCGATTAAAACACACAATGGACAAAGCGAAACTCAGAGAAGGGACTTTCCATGGTTCGACTTGATGTACGGTGTGCTGGGTCACCGTCCACTCGCGGGACAATCGCGAGACAATCGGGACACTAGCAGCCACGGCCATTGAGTTTAATACACATGCTATCTTCCTATTATAAATAAATTCATAATACCCGCTGAAATGGGTTGGGTTGTATTGTATGACGTTTGATCCAGAAAGGCGTGTTGGGCCGGGGTTTAGGGCAGCGCTGCAGGGCTACTGGCCCGGCAGTGGAAACGCGAGCCCGGTGCTTGAGGCCCGAGGCCACTTGCTCGGCTCGGCTCGCTGTTAGCTCTGGCCCGGCCCTGGCCCGGCAGTGGAAACGCGGCTAATGTTACGAGTGAGCGAGCAGCCTGTGACAAGATGGCCGCCAGGTGCTGACGTCCACCACCATTGGCCAACAGCGCGGACGAGACATCTAGCCTTTATATAGATATCTATGGTGTTAACGGATCACAAAATTCACGGGTCGATATGATACAGTAGTGTCATGGTTCGGTACGTTTTTCGATACAGCAAAAAAGAAAGAAATGCCAAAGAAATGTCCTATTTATTAAAATAAAAATTATTTTTTAAATAAGTGTGAGTTTTCCTACATCTTGAAACTTTTAGTTTTATAAATGGGGGTAATCTTTGAAGGATGAATAAATAATATTTTGGTAATCACATTAAAAATAACATTTAAATATGATAATATTTGAGTTTTGAAGTGCTGGAAAAAGATGTGTGACGTACTTGAAACCATTTGACTATTTCTGCCTAACTTCCATGGTTACAAGTTAGTGTTACTATATGAAATCCATGGTGAATGTTGCTGATCTGTGGACTTAAAGCCTATAACTGGTTCATTCATGGAACAATGTTTCTCCTGGTTTCCACGTCAGCGCTGTTTGATCCATTAATAACAGAGAAAGTGTAATGCTTCTCACAAGATCTCGCAGTGATGTTATTCAGTGGTGAATTCAAATGCTTTGTTTACTGGGTCTCTTAGCGCTGTAGTAACAGTGTCAAGATTGGTCAAGATTGGCTCGCGCTGCACTGACATTGGTCCAAACTGATAAACGGTCTGTGAAGCACAAAATAATGAGTAGCACAGTTTCGTTCCGCTTTCATTGCGTTTGATGTTGCGCAACGTTGTGGTGGTCGCGTCAGCGCATATTTCAGGTCGGCAGGAAAAATGGTCCAACAAGTCGTTCGGTTTGTAATTCGTACCGATTACCGAACCGAAAGCCTCGTACCGAACGATTCAATACGAATACATGTATCGTTACACCCCTGGTGGTGATGTGCAAATGTATATTATGAGAAAATTACACAGTTTTTTACCTTTGATGCATGTAAACCTGTTGTAGGAGACTCCAAAACTACATTAGGAAACTGTGAAATAGTTGGGGCATATTTGGGGCACTTTAAGTTCTACAAGGAAAACCTTAAAGGTACACTATGTAACTTGTGGTCCTCTAGCCGCTAGCGGTTAAAAAACAAAACTGCATGTATTTTGTGGATGAACATTGTTTTGGTTGTGCTTCGGTTCTGTGTGACTGTGCAGATGAGTATGACCCTTCACAATGGATAATGCTTTACAATGAACTCTGTGAAAGAGCTACATATGGCAATTTATTTGTTCAATAAAATACATTGCTCATCTGCTGACTGATAAAAACCAAAATGCCATCTCTGCGTCGCTATCCCTCAGTTCTTGCCATCTTTGAAAAGCCAAGCAAATGTTGATTCTTGTTTTATTATAAGCTCGGTCGGGTTTTCTTTTTCCCAGCAGGTTTTTTTTTTTTTTTTTTTGTCATTTGTTTAAAAGAGTGATTTCACAGTGGTTCAAGACTTAGCTGCTCCTTATCAAGCTTTCTCGCTTGTTTTGACCATAGATATCCATAAGAAAGGCTAGATGTCTCGTCCGCGCTGCTGGCCAATGGAGGTCGACGTCAACACCTGGCGGCCATCTTGTCACAGGCAGCTCGCTCACTCGTAACATTGTGTTTTAATGGTGCATGTACTTTTTAAATAACCATAACTTGCTAAATTTTCTACCGATTTTCAAATGGTTTGGTTCGTTATAAACGTCAGACATGTAGTTATGACATTGCACACTTATGAATAATTATGTATTAATTATGTAAACATCCAGTTAGTAAGAAACCAAACCGTTTGTAAAAGTAGCTGGAGCAACAGTCATGCACGGACGAGTGACGTACGTATGCAATTTCCCATGAAAACCATCCGGCTAGGTCTAAAATATAAAAACCTATAATAGGCTTACCATAGTGAACCAGGGTAAGACAAAATCGCGTTTTGGAAAAAGAGTTGATGTTGTATTTACTCATTTTTAAAATGTTGTTTTGAACAAAAAAAAGTTTGAAATGAGTGTACTTTTAAAAAGCATTTTTAAATACATAGGGAAAGCATATGTCCTTAGGTTTTGTAACACCATCTTATCACAATTTTAAATGAGCTTTTTGCTTTCATGCAAAGTGTGACATGATTTTTTAAATGCAATGTATTCTATGTGTCAATTCATATAAAGTCATAAAACCAAGATGAATAGAGACCCAAATAAATTCAAATCATTTGCTAATAGCGCTACTTCATATTCTCAGACATAAGAAACCAGATTTAAACACTCCTTAGATTTATATTGGCTAGGGAGATGTTTTGTTTGTGTATTCATGTATTGTTTTTAGAACTGTTGATTAATCACATATAACATGAAAGTTTGTTTACATAATATATGCGTATCTATATATATATATTTTGTTTTTTTTTAATATATTATATGTGTGTGTGCTTGTGTGTATATGTATGTATATATACACCTATATTTACACGCACACACAAACACACACACACACACACATATATATATATATATATATACACACACACACACACACACACACACACACACACACACACACACACATATATTATGGTAATAAACATTTATGTTAGATGCGATTAATCTTTTTGACAGCACTAATTTATTTATTTATTTGCCTTGCAATATAAGCAATACTCTACAATAAATAATTGCATTATGGCAGAAATTTGTGTGCAAACTTGTCTAATAAGCTGTGGTCTTGTTTTATGAATTAGCCAGTTTGAATGAACTTTTTGTTTGCATGGTGGAATTGAGGGCTGTCAGGAAAACACAACATTCCTTGTACTTGTAAGGGTATACCTTGAAAATAAAAAATATGTAGACTTGTCAGTGTCATCCAACCTCACTGTAATCAAATTTTGGGATTTTGTTCCCCATGGAGTTGAAAATGAATCCGTCTTAAACCCCTCCTCTTTTACCCGTCCATTTCCCCCATTTCTCTGGCTGCCCTCCCTGCCGTCCCGCCTCTCAGTGTGGGGGTGATGGTGCTATGCAGGGTCAGATAACACTGTGGACACGGGAACATTCGGTTAGCATTAACCCTCCATGGGAAACTGCGGGGGTTCAGCTTCTGTCCTCAGCTTTGAGTAAAGAACAACAGAGATGTAACATCAGGTGGATTTCTTAAGGAGTTTATGCTACCAAAGAAACAAGAAGCACTGGCTTGACAGACATCAGATTTTCCCTTCACGTCGAAGCCGTGCTGTCCAGGGCAGGAGTCACTCTCGTCTGGGAGGGAGTTTCCACGTGTGCGCATGTGCTTTTGTGTGAGTCATTTTGTCTCTTAAGTGTGTGTCTTTCTATGAGAGCTGATGTTGAGATCAGACAGACTGGATTCATCTTCCTTTTCAAAGAATTGTAGATTAAAGCTTTTTCCCAAAGGTAAGGGAAAGGTGTTTTTGTCTGTGTTTTTCATCCTTGCCTTTGTTGCTTCTAACTGGATTAAGAAGAAAAAAACCAACCGGCTGCAGGTGTGGGCTTAGTGACAGACCTTTGCTGTTGGTTCACTTTAGTTTATTGACTGTTCATTGAAACTTCATTTGCCTACAGTTGTTTTTAAACCAAAGACTCCTGCTCAGGACAGGTCTGTGATTTACTGGACTGTAGTCAGTCAGTGTGTTGCACAGATTGATTTGTCTAGAGTACGTCAGAAAGATTTAGGATAGGGGTGGACTGGTGATGATTTTAAGACTCAATATTTCTGTTATGATGTTGAAATATCCTATCAGTTGATATTTGACAGGGATGTCTTAAGTACAGAGACATAAAATGTGCATTGAGACTTTGCTAGGACAGTAAATCTACACCTAGAGTTGGAGAAACTGATTCAGAAGAATCTGATTGATCAATCACTCGCTTGTTTAGGCCATAATGTAAAATAAAGCTCAACTCAACAACAGTTGAGTTGACTCAATACCTGGTAAAAACATTGGGTCTAAACATGTGAGTCCTTTTCATGTTTCACCTCATTTAGTTTTCGGTGAGGGTTACATTTAGTCTTAATTTAATCCCTTTTTTAATTTTCTTTTTAATATTTATCTTTCATTTAGAATTCCATTTATTGCAGATAATTGACATGAGCAAATGAAGTCAGATATGCAAGTGCTGTACCAGTGTTTATGTTTCTACACAACTCCTCTGATCTTTGTTGAGTGGTGAACCTGTATATATGATGTATTACTCCTAAGGGTGTAACGATTCACTTGCTTTCTCCATGCATTGATCCCAAATTCTGCCAATACAAATGCATTGATCATGAAACATGGATTATTTGAATCTTGGCTCATTTGTTTCAGTCAAGAATAATAGCTAGTCTTTTTCCTTTTCTTACTATGAGACACATTAGAAGAAGCATTTACATAATACTATGAAGGCAATAAACAAAAGAGAATAAATCAAAATCAAATCGAATTGAATCAGTCTCATTGTGAATTTGATCAAATCAATGCTTAATTAAATAAAAAAAACTTAAACCAGTTTGGCTTTGTGCGATGATGAAAGCACAAGGGCTACAATTACAGTTGTGGTCAGAATTAATGGCACCACTGGTAAATATGATCAAAGATGGCTGTAAAAATAAATCTGCATTGTTTATCCTTTTGATCCTTCATTAAAATTTTTTGCAAAAATCAATCCTTTCATTGAAGTAAAATAATTGAAGGGGGGGGGGGTAACATTGTTTCAATCACATGAAATAAATGTTTTTCTCCAAAACGAGTTGGCCACAATTATTGGCACACCTTAATTCTTTATGAGTAAACTATCTCTGAAGTATTCCCATTAATATTTAATTTTTTTAGCACACCAGGGTGACTAGGAACATGAAATTGTCTAGCTATGACTTCTTGTTTCACATGACTTTAAATATGAGGAGTATAAATCTGATCAAAGCTGGAGAATTTCAGATATTAGTGTAGTATTGGGGTCAGAAAGCCTAAACAATAAAATGTAGATCAAACAACTCCTACATCACCACATATTGTTTGGGAGGGTTTCAAGAAAAATCTCCTTGCCAATCCAAAAACAAACTCCAGCATATTCAGTCGTCAGACACGCCTGGAACTTCAAAAAGGACCGGATTGTATGATCAGATGAAACTAAACAACAACAAAAAAAACTTTTTGGCAGCAAATGCACTAAATGGTTTTGGTACACAGGGATAAAAAGTACCCCATGCCTATGGTTAAATATACTGCTGGATCTTATATGTTGTAGGGCTATTTTTTGCTGGAGGTCCTGGACATCTTGTTCAGATACATCAAACAAACATCAAAATCAACACAAAAATGGGTAACTGAGTACAAAATGAAGCTTCTGCCATGACCGTCCCAGTCCCCTAAACTGAACCCTATAGAAAATGAGTGGCTGAACTGAAGAGAAGCACCAACATGAACTTGTGAATCTGCAGGATCTGGAGAGATTCTGTATGCAGGAATGGTCTCTGACCTCTTGTCAGGTGTTCTCCAAACTCATCAGGCATTACAGGAGAAAACTCAGAGCTAATATCTTGGGAAAAGGAGGTTGCAAAATGTATTTAATAAAAGGGTGCCAAAAATGATGGTCTACATGTTTTAAGAAAATAATTTATTTCATAATGTGATTTACCCCCCAATTTTAATTCTTTTACTTCAATGGAAGGTTATATTTGAGCAAATTTATTGAATGACAGATCAAAAGGATAAACAATGCAGATTTATTTTTACAGCCATCTTTGATCATATTTACCAGGGGTGCCATTAATTCTGACTACTGTATTTTTTTAAGTGCAGCTTGTCAGTGACGTACAGCTCTGTAAATGCTGCTCCATCTGAAAGAACTGAGAGTTTGAGTCACTTATAACATGCATTTGAAAAAGCAACACGTGTCAAACATCTTTCCAAACATGAGAAGCATTTATGAACCTCCTGTCCAACAAAAGACAACATTTAATAACTTATTTTTACCCCAAACTCATGTCAGTTGGGTGTTTGATTTTATAGTATTCTACACAGTGATGCAGGCTATGTGCATTGAACTATACTTTATTATCATGAAAATACCCGAGAAGGTTTAAAGAACTCCGATAAACCAGATATTGTTGTAGTCGTGTTTTTATTAGTTATGTTTAATCAATCAAAGCGTTTCAATCTTCTGTTTATTCAGCTACAGCAATAGCATGACGCCCATAGGGATTTCTTAGAACGACGAGCGGTTATTGTACTTATGCGAGGCATATTTGGGGTTTCTGCACAAGAGCGCCCTCTGGCTTTCGGGTGGGAGCAGCATTTACTGCTGATCACAGAGCCGTTCTTCACAGACAAGCATTCCAAAAATGTCAAATCGCGTGCGGTTTAACTTCGATTTATCATGCCGCCCAACTCCCAACCCAGCCTTTTTTGCCCCTCTAAGGACAAAAGTGAAATGCTATGCCTACATCTAAACACTGTTCTCAGCTGCTGCTGTCAAGTCTCGGGACGGTAACATGATGATGGAGAAAGTGATCTGGGGGCTGCATGTCTAATAATAAAGAGTTCTCTTATGTAACAACATAACAGAAGCAAAAGAGCCTCCAACACTTTCTCTGTCATAGTTCTCTTATGTTCTGCACGCTAGTTATGTGCATTTTGCATGGCCGAGCTGTTTGTGTCAACTTGACATTAGAGATTGAACCATCAACTGTTGTGTGATTTTCTCACATGAACCTTTTGGCATGTAAAGTTCTTTAAATGCTTTCTTAACTTTTTTCTCATTTTTCGTTATTGATTGTAAGCCACATTCTGTCACTGAAATACTGTTATTTACATCATGTCTGCTAGCGTTTCTGCTTGAGTTTCTGCCACATTGTAAAAGCAACAATTTAAATTGTAGTTAAGGAAAATTATCATTTTAACTTTAGCACTGCACTGCGACAGGTTTATTTGTCAGACAAAAAGCCTTTTTCATTTCATTCTGTGTGAAAAAGCATTCTGTGTTCTTTCAGTAAGCCTCCGCAATCATAATACAAGTTACAACACATGTTTTGCTTTCTCAGGCTGTTTTTTAATCAAAGTTCCTATGACGTTTGAGCCTTGTTTCAGCTAGATGTTGTAAAGAACCAAATAAAATAAAAATTATACCAAAAACATTGTATATTTAAGCTTATGTGCAAAATGATACCACAGTGTGATTCTTTACGCCCTTGAGCAACACCACCACCAACCTTTTCTGGTAATGGGGATCAGTCCTCTCTAGGAAGAGCATTGGAGAAATGTTGGCCCGTTTCTCCATATTACAGTTCTTCCACTTAGTTACTTTGTTGGGTTTCCAACATTTCTGTGTGTGTATGTGTGAGTGAACTGCTATCTTTAGATCTTTCCACAACACTTCTATTGGGTTACACTCATGTCTAGCCATGCTAAAACATTTTTTGTGCTTTAAACATGGTAGACCTTATATGTTTAGGGTCATTGTCTTGCTGCAGTGTCAGTGTTTTAAGTATCAGTTCCCATACTGACAGCTTTATATTGTCCTTTAGACTTTTTCAATTTAACTCTGGTTCAATTCGTTTTACTGCCACCACTGTGCGTTACAGTTGGGATTATGTTCCTATTATTGGACACAGTATGTGGTTTTCCCCAAATTTAACACTTCTTATTTAAAACCAAGAAGTTCTCTGGACCCATGAGACCACAGGACATTCTTCTTACAGTCCTCGGCCTCATCCACATGTTCCGTGGCAAACTTTAGACGGGCTGCAAAGTTCTTTTTAGAGAGCAGTGGTTTCTTCTTGCAATCCTGCCATATACTGTAAAATGTGTTTTGTTGACTACCTAAAAAACTTAACAAATGAAAACAAAGTTTTGTTGTAATTAATTGGATTCTCTTCACATTGTATAGGTTAAACTGTGAAATGCTTTCACAACTTTCTACAACCACCGGATTATTGTCTTGAGTTACATAAATTCATCTGTGTTATATTCATTAGTGAATGTTATAGTATAGCATGACTTCTAGGTTCAAACGTTAGCTTTGATTTGTCAGTGAATAAATTGCACAAACAGAAAACAGACTACCGTTCACAAGTATGGGGTCGGTACAAGTTTTTTTTATGTGTTAGAAAGAAGTCTCTTATGCCCTGCAAGACTGCAAATATTTGATCAAAAATACAGTAAAAACAGTATTATTTGGAAATTATGAAAATGATTTGTTGATTTAAGAAACATTTCTTATTATTACAGTTTAAAATGTCTGTGCTGCTTAATATTTTAATATGTTTAGGATTCTTTGATAAATAAAGTAAAAAAATTCAATTGAAATAGATTTTTTTTGTAACTGTGACCTTTGGTCAGTATAATGCATCCTTGAAAAAAACCCAGAGGTTGAATAAAATTAACTATTGTAACCCCCAGCTCTCTCTGGAGTTTTCTACAGTGATCTCTGAAATTCTTGATTCTTGATCTCTTCTTCCGCTAAAGCTAATGAGGATTTAACCTCTCTTAATAACGGTTACGACATCTCTTGGCTTGTATACACGTGTTCTTATAAATGTGTAGGACTGTTTTCTTAAAGGGATCGTTCACCCAAAAATGAAAAATCTCTTATCATTTACTCACCATTATGTTGTCTTAAATCAGAATTACTTTTTCTGTGCAACATAAAAAATATTTTGAGATTTTAGTTTTTTTGTTTATACAATGGAAGTCAATGATCACCATAACGGTTTGGTTACCAGCATTCTTCAAAATGTTTTATCTTGTGTTCTGCTGAAGAGTGAAAGTCATACAAGTTTGGAACAACAAGAGAATGAGGAAATTACAGAATTTTCATTTTTGGGTGAAATATGCCATTAATATTTAAGACTCCACAATCATTTTTGCTGTGTGATAGGGCATTACAGAGTAAGAGAGAGGGGGTATCTTAAAAAAAAAAACGATTTGGTTTTTTTTTGGCAACCCAGCGACCCAACTGTTTTATTTTATTCAATTATTGTTTAAAAATTACTTTATTGCTGGGTTAAAATGAACCCAAAATAGGTTGGAAATGAACATCACACTCAGAATTATTAGAGCATCAACACAAACAACAGTAATAATCAAAAGGTGAACATTTATTAAGCAAGAACACTCAGGAATTTACAAAAATATAGTCAAGAGTAAAAACTGGTGTATATGAGGAAACATTTTTAATACTTAACTAAGTAGAACAAATATGAACAAGTATGACCATATTTCGCTTATTTTTCTCCCGCCAAGGAACAGTAATAGCACTACAGCCAAAACCATAAGGATGAGTGCAGTTTTTAAAGGGGTGGTATATGACCTTTTCACAAGATGTAAAATAAGTCTTTGATGTCCCCAGAGTGTGTCTGTGAGGGTTTAGCTCAAAGTACCACACAGATATTTTTATATAGCATGTTAAAATTGATACTTTTTGTGGGTTAGCAAAAAGGCACCGTTTTTGTGTCTGTCCCTTTAAATGCAAATGAGCTGCTGCTCCCGTCACAGAGAGCGGAGCTTCAACAGCTTGTGTTCTTTTACATCACACAGACATGCACTGACAATCTTCTAAAAGGCTAAAAGTTTTTGAAAGTCTATGCAGCCGCTTTGGAGTTAGTCATTGATTAGCATATTCTGTCATGATCGTGTTCTCGGGGGCGGGCTTTATTTAAATTTGAGGGTTTGTGATGTCACTAACCCGGGAGGAATGTCGTGTAGTCCCTATCAGCCGTTTGTTGTAGTCCTTAAAAACGATTTCTTTAAAAGCAAATATCTTCCTTTGCTTTGAACTTTGAGCATTGTAACTTTGCAGATGTTATTTATGTTCAAACAGCAACATTACACACCAACTAAAGTTAGAAAAGTGAAATCTTAATCAACCATCCCCCAAAAGAACATGTTGCACGTTTCAGTCAGTTTCAAAATTCTCTCTCCTTTCCGCTTTGATTAGTTTTCTTCTGTTTTCTTCTAGTATCCACATACTGTATACTGTATCCTGTCATAAGCACAGTGGTGTGTTGCGGAAATCCTGCAACCCTGCTTCGGAGGGTTGCATTGTTTCAACTTTTAGTAAGATTGACCCATCCACTAACCCAGCGGTAACACAAAAACTACCCAACAGGCTCAACCCAACATTTGGACAGAAAAATAACCCATGTTTTTTTTTTTTTTTGACTGTAGGGATGTGTAGCCTGTGCTAATGTGGTCCTGTAGTAGGCCTACTAGATAGTAGGCCTACTGAGAGCATGTTCTGACCACAGCTTTATTTGGTATCCAGCTTAAAGCTTTTTTAGCAGTGTAGCCAAAAAAAGGTTGCTGGAACTTGTGTCTCAAAAAATAAATAGTAAAGGAAGTCAACTTTTGTGGACAGCTCAGGGAGAAAAAGTTTAAAGATGATATGAAAATGCCAGTGAATCTTCAGATATAATTAGTCTTATTAATCAAAGGTTTTCCAGGGTTACATTGAACCACATTTCCTGAGATTGTAAAAATGGTGGACCATTCTGTTGATATTTTTGCTGCACTGTGAATGTTTTTCACCTTTTAAAACTAATACATTCTAAGACCAGTGTGTTTTTTGTCCCCACAGATAACCAAGGACAGAATGGTGACTGTGCAGACATCAAGGCCATAATAGGCCTAACTGCCTTGGTAAGTCTGTATAATACGACATATCACTTTAAATTCACGAACAAACACTATGGGCCAGATTTACTAAACAGGGCAAATTAGCATGAGAGCACAATTCCAAAACAGTGCTGATGGGAGTGGAAAGTTCTGTGCGTGATTTACTGACAACACGCAAACTAAAGAACACAGATCATTTCCATAATGACCAACGCAATCTACCAGGTAGCGTCTGGTTTAAGACATGCTTTTTTTGGGCGGTAAATAATGGCGCAAACACCAGTAAATTGACGAACGCAAACCTTAGTACATCACCTTGCATGATTCATTTAAATACTCCCATGAATTTTGCACCTGAAAGAGAAACTCCTACAAATGCATATGGAATAAGGTCAGCCGCAAAAATAACTGTCTACGCCTTTTCAGCGCAAATTTTTCAATGCGTGTCTTTAGTAGATTCTGACAATAGTTTTTTAATGCCAAAAGAGGGTTTGCGCTGGTGTAAACTGTAAATCTTGCCCTAGAACTAAATCAGAATCTCAAAACACACAGTAGTCATAATCCATAACAGCAATATTTTAAAGACTTAGGCCGTGTGTCCACCAAAGCGTTTTTTTCACGCAGCTGGCATATATTTCCAATTGTTTTCAATGGGAGCGCGTTTTTTACTGGTTGCCGAGAGTTGAAGAATGTTCAACTTTGGGTAAAACGCAGTGCTCATCACTGTCACTTTTTACCCAACCGTCCAATCACAATGGAGGAGGGGCGGGACAAATATCACACAGACCAACTGTCACAAAATTCTTTCTGTACAACGACGTCAACCAGCAAAGCTTACCCAACAAAATGGATGAAAAAACAATGAAACAATTTATATGCGAAATCAGTTACAAGTAAACTGTGCTGCGGATATTCTGTATCATAGCAACGAATCATCTCAACTGAAAAAAACGCTGCGCTCTCAAGCGCCCACAGCTTGGCTTTTCAGCAGAGCGTCTAGCATTTTCAGCTGGCTAAAAACGCTTTGGTGGACACACGGCCTTAGCATAACTTTGTGTTACTGACAGAATCTTTCTCTTGCTTTTCTAGATCCAGGATGGGAAACTCTGAGAGCCAGTATAGCATCCAGGGCTCTAGAAACAATAGCTTTATCATCCCAGGCAGACAGAAACCCTACTCATTCAAGGTCCACTCTGCCAAAGAAGACGCTTTATCACCACTTGGCTTTTGGAGTGCTGGTTCAGGACTTTCTGCATTGAAGTCCAGAAATGTAGATCGTGGTTCCTCCCTGTCGAAGAGCAGCCACTCCTTTATGTCCCGCCATTATGATTACATAACACATAAACTAAAGAGTGGAGCAAATAGTCAGTGGAATGGGGTTTCAGAGGACTTGTTGCCTGATGGCTGCTTGACCATGCCTTCTAAAAATGGCAGCTTGTATGGCGGTCACAAGGAGAAGAGAAAACCCTGTGATAATTATGCTATTAACACAATGAAGACGCTTGAGAAAAGTCCCAGGTTTGAGGATATTGAGGACCAGAGTAGCCCCAGGGTTGTTATAAAGAAAGATGGTAGTGTACGAGTAGAATTTAACAGCAGTTCAAACAGTGCCCTTACTTTGGATGATTGCGCTGGACCAGTTCAGCTCCTCAAGTTTTCCCCTACATTAGAGTCCAGTTCTAGCGTATGTGGTGTAAGTCCCTCATTAGACGCCCATCTTGGAGCTGCTCAGGCAGTTTCCAGCTTCAAGAGCAGTAAAGGTAGCTCTCTGAGCTCAGATGGCTCCTTGTACGACTTGCCCTGGGGGACCAGTGTCGAACTTAACGATTCAGACAGTGCATCCCCTAACAGTCAAAGACAAATAATGTCATCAAACGTGGAGTTTTTGGATGAGCAGTTGGCTGCCAATGCTTCAACAATCCTCTACAGGGATCCCAGAATTGCTGCCACCTTCTCTACGGTTAAGGATTTGCAGTTTTTAAATAGCAGCCATTTAAAGCACAGATCCTCCTTTGTGTCTGTGATGGAGGAACACTGTACGGAAGGAGGCCCAGAGGAAGAGCAATATTCCTCCTCCACCTTACCTTGTCGTAAACCTAAGCCTTTTCTAGACAATAATGGAACGAAAGTGTCCATCAGGAACAGATTTAGCCGCATCAGTGACTGGACTGGAAGTTTGACCAGGAAAAAGAAGTTTCAGGTAAGGACAATCCTTTTATTCCATTTTATTTTAAACATGCTAATTTTGAACCTCTCATTTTCTGGTAGTAGGGTAGGTAGTTTCACTGGGTTGGACCTACTGAACGGATATGTCCAGTTTCAATAAACCAGTCACTGAAATAATCAGCGTTTACTCTGTTAGTGAATGAAATAAGAGTCAGACATCTTGTGCATGAACGTAGATCGATCGATCAATCAATCAAGTCGTTCTTGTTCATTGAATACATTTTTAATGTAAAGGCCTGTTCACACCGGGACGAATTTCGCGCGCGTTATTCGCCGACGTTTAACGCCTCGTGACTAAACAAAGGGCGCCAATGTGAGTGTTCACACCGACGCGTAAAACGGCACGCGTAAAAGCGTCATTTTTAAAAAAACGCCTCGGGTTCGTTTTTTTTGTTTGACGCGCCGCGTCAAAAACTATCCGACCAATGAGATTGGTGCTTTTGCTCACGTGTCTGGAGCTTCTGAAGTTACAGTAAAACACAACTTGGGGGCGCTCAAACACAAAACGGTCTTGCCGAGCACACATACGTAATGGCGAAGAAGAAGAGCGTCCGTCTACTACACTCTGCCGGGAAGAAATAAGACGAGGAAGATGCAAGGCCAGATGAATGTAGAGCTGCCGGTCTTGTTGTTGTCAATATAAAGAGACACAAATGAGAATAAAGAACTATATGACAAACGCGACAAACTTGCTCTCTTCTTCTGAGTGACAAGCGAGTGTCAGAAGCACTTTGTGGACCTGGACCGGGGTATTTCTGTACATTAGGCGCCATCTAATGTCAGGGAATGAATTTGCATGTTCACTCGGCTCATCGTCAGTGAAAAACGCTTGGGTGTGAACACAAAAAACGCGTTGAAAAACGCTGACGAATAACGCGAGCCGATATTCGTCCCGGTGTGTACGAGCCTTAATGTGTAAATTCCTAATGTGTAAATTTAATATGACACTCACAATATATTACAATAAAGACATTTATGAAGTGTGTTTTAGACTTTTATGAAGTTTTTCGTGTTTTAGCCACATGGTTTATAGTCAGTGCATTCCTTAAGTAAAGTCCATGTCTTGCCTGTAACTTGTGCCAGGTGCCACTGCGGGCATTGTTGCTTGCACATGTAGGGCACAATATTGAAATATTGTGTATTATATTGGCAATATTGGCAGCAAACCCAAGTTTAGGTTTAGTGCTCTGAAGATGATGTGTATTCATCGCAAAAGCAGTGCTTTGCGTTTGGCGAGTACAAAAAAGAAACATGAGAATTTGTGTTTATGGTATTAAAAAAAGCAAAGAGTCGATTATTTGAAGATTGAATTGGAGAAAGACCAAAACCATGAGTGCCTCATTTCATAAAATAAGTGTTACATTTACTTTGTAACATGTAGGCCTAGTTTATAAGCTATATTAATTCTGTTTAGATCTTATATGCATTTTATTGGCTGAATGTGTATGTCAATTTCAAAGTCTTTTTCAGCCTTACTATAATACTCATAGCCATCATTTTCTTTTTATAATCTTATATGTTTGGGGGATTTTACCGTCAGTAGTGAGATATTCCTGTTCTGTGGCTTTTATGGTGCGTTTGATGAGTAAGAGTAGAATAGCTCTTTGATATTTTTTTTCTGTGGAGTTTGTGTCTGAGGAGGTGTTTTTTTTTTACAGACAGCCATTACTCTGGTATTACACACTTTAGACTTGTAATATGATATGATACAGTCTAGTTCTTCTTTAATCAGTAATTTGAAGCGGCTGCGTTTTCTTCTGCTCTTATCATAAGAAAGCAGTGATTTTAATTTTTTTTGACTAAAGGCATTTTAAGTGTAGTAATCTTGTCTTAAACAGATATGCAGCCGTGAAATTTGGTTTTAAAGTAATTTTAGCAACTTAGTATGGATTAGCTGCTGAGTAGTCAAGACCTTATTCAGAGTAGTGTCATGACAGGTATGAGAGCGAATCTGTGAGGGATAGACTTGATAGACGTGTTTTTAATGACATCCAATGTAAAAAACTGTATAAAGCTCCCAGATTACTTTTATTTTTCCACAGCTCATGTTGTCTGGAGATTTTGTCTGAAATTCCTTTGAAATGTTTGCAGTGTTTTATCAGCAGAACAATCCTAAAATTAAATAATAGCACTGAAGAGATGTAAGACTATCCCTCACAGCCTCACTTTTATTCCTGTTAAAAATGTCAAAGATGGTGCTGCTGTGAATAAGATCTATTGTCAATGACAAATTTCATGCCAACTTTGTAATAAATTATAATGCAGCTTTTTGATGTAGATTACCGAGATCAGAACTGGATGAAAATACATTATAGGGGATAGGGATAGGGAGTTTTAGTTTCTAAATATAGGAGTTCACACACTTTTCCACTTTTCCATCAGTGACCTGGAATGTGTGCTGAATAAAGCTTTGGCTCTGGACAACTTTAGTAAAAATCTTTTTTTTGCCGATATCGAGATAATCATAACCGTAACTATGTAAAGCAATCTAAAATGTATTATGAAACAGTCTAAACGCTTCAGCCAAGAAACACTCTCTGTCGATTTCAAAAACTCTGTCAAACAGTGTCAAAAACCATTTGGCAAAACTCAAATCTGCCAGACTGCCTGTTTAGATCATCGCCCTCTGGATCACTGGACAGCTTCAATATAGAAACATAATCTGTGGTATGTCATGTCAACTTGTTCATTTATTTAACTAGGAATTCATGTTAAACAATATTTTAAAATAAGTTTCCATTCTCTCATAAATTTCCACGTCAAGTCACCTTCATTTATATAACGCTTTTAACAATATAGATTGTTTCAAAGCACCTTTACAGAGATAATAGGTAATTAAAGTAACCAAGATTGTTTTGGCTTAATAGCAGCTCTAGAATAAAGTTGTTGTCCAGCTAAAGTTAGTTTTTGATTTATTAATTTCCGTTTCCGTAAAGATTATTTACTTAGGGGCCGCTAACAGGACACCGTTCTAACAGAAAACCCTTAATGCGCTCCGGCCCGGAGCGGTGAAAAATTTGGAAAAGCGTTATCATCTCCGCGTAAACCTCAAAAACGCTAATCTGTGAAAACGCTGACAGCGTGCACATGCACATTACGTGTTTAGTCTATAGGTATGCGCGTTTGAATATATATGTGCGCATGCGTAGTCTTTCTTTACAAATTGACCTCACCAAATTACTTGTCTGTCCTTAAAAATTCATAATGCCACGTGAATGCCAGAGCTCAGCTGTAGTGTAAAGTATGACGCAGTGTTGTTGGCTCGTCTGAACCCTTGAGTAATTGGTGTCAGCTGCTGGAGATGTGTTGAATTTGAAGGATGCTCGAGAAGGATCCTCCCCAGATTTCATTTGAAGTGCACTCCTCATAAGAGCAGAGGGGAACTGAGGATCTTATTAGTGGGATTTTCAAATAACACCCCTGTAAACAATACTGTGATGGAGGAATGGGCTTTTTTATTTTTAATACTCAGTGTAACATTATGATAATCTGCGGTTGAGCTTAGTCTCATACACGGGCCATAACTGATTATTAGTTCTCTGTTATTAGTCTTCTCGGGGGGTTATTAGTGGTTGTTGCTTAGTTTTACTATTGCTGTTTTAAAGTACCTTGGGTCACACTTTCAGTTGCCTTAACTACTATGTCCAGAATCCCAGAATCCAGAATCGGTCTGTCTTCGCCGGCCAAAGATGGTCAGCGCAGACCACAACGATCTGCCCAGGTATGTCGGTCCTGGGCGAGCCCCATCCAATTGTGTCCCAGATCTTTTCGTAGCGAGTCGCGCCATCGTGTTGCAGGGCGTCCGCGTGGCCGCTTGATGTCGATCGGCAACCAGACGGTGACTTCGCGCGTCCATCTTTCGTCCGTCCGCCGCATCAGGTGCCCGGCCCAGCGCTTCTTAGCCTTGTTGGCCAAGTCCACCGCGTCAGCCACCCTGGTCATGGCCCGCAGCTGCTCGTTGCGGACGTGGTCGATCTGTTTGACCCCGATCATGCGGCGCTCGATTGCGTGTTCAGTCGCGGCCAGCTTTTGCCGGTCGGCTGCCGTCGTTGCCCAGGTCTCGGACCCGTAGAGCATGGCCTGCCTTAACTACTATGTACTAATATTAATTAACTACAAGATTATTTATTTAGTGTGTAACTAAAAAATTCCCACATTTACTGATGGGTTTGAGGTATGGTTAAGTTTAGCAGTAAAGGCCCTTGCACACTGAGTCCGAAATTTTCGTGTGTGTTTTTTCGTATTCGTGATTCGGTGGTTCTGAATTGTCAAAACACCATTCAAACTGCTTGCTACGGATGCGAAAAACGCAGAAAATCGAACCCGATCCGATTTTTTTTATGACGGACGAAAGTTTCGGAGGCAGTGTGCAAGTGTGATTGACATAACGTGAGGTCGTATTTATTTTTTAACATGCAAAAATTTCGGATGCGAATTTCGGACTCCGTGTGCAATGGCCTTTAGTGTAGGATTAGGTATTAGAGTTTTAGGTTTTGGGGTAAAAGTTTGGGTTACGGTTAGGGCTAAACTTCAACTTGGTAATTAACTGCAAGTACTATAAAATGAATTACAATGCACCATCATTTATGTACATAATAAGTAAACCGCATGGTAACAAATGGTTAAGTGCATAGTAGTTAGGGCACCTAATATAAAGTGTGACCTTGTCTTATTGGTAATGTCTAATTAATTTGTGTTTCTATGGTTTTCTGCTTAAAAACATCTCTGAACATTTAAAAACATCTATTAAAATGCGTTGGCAAAATATTTGCATAAACATTTGCATCCCTCATATTTTCTTTAGAATATTGAAGAGGAAAAAAATTGGTCTGAAATGACAAGATTAAAATCGATGATGAATTTTGTGTTTCAATTAATAAGTTCATTAATTGTTTTAAAAGCTGATAATCTGATCATTCAGCTCACATTTCATCATAGATATAAGCTCATTCTCATAATATTTCCCCTTTACTGTTTGTTGCAGGAGCCCAGATATAGCGAGTCCGTCGAGTGCTTTGACAGTGGTGTGGATGTCCTCACTGCGGATACCAGCTCTCCCTCGCAGGTCTCCAGCTTTAAGACTCTCCCCAACGGCATGTCTCAAACCCGCTCTCACTCTCTGTCACTGAACACCTGCAGCGGCTCTGCTGGTGCCCTTCCTTCGGGGACGGATGTTTTGCGGCAGAACATCTACAAGAACTTCATGATGGAGTTGAAGACTGGTCGGCCTCCAGAAGAATGGTGCGAGAGCTCCTCAGAGGAGACCGAGAGCAGTAGTCAAGAAATCCTCGGGTCTCTAGAGCAGCTGGACTTGCTGTTTGAGAAAGAACAAGGTGTAGTTAGGCGGGCCGGATGGCTCTCCTTCAAACCCTTGCTCACTGTACACAAGGACCACAAACTAGAGCTAGTGGGCCGTCGAAAATGGAAGCAATTCTGGGTCACTCTAAAGGGTAAGTATGCCATGATTGCTGTAACTACCACTGTAAATCTCACGTTTGTGCAGTAAAGAAACTGCTTGACCTGATCGATCATGGCAAGGTTTTTTTCCTGCAGGTTGCACATTACTGTTCTATGAGACCTATGGAAAAGCCTCTTCAGAACCAGAGTCTCCATGCTATGCCCTGTTAGCGGAGGACGGTGTAGTCCAGACTGTTCCTGAGCACCCCAAGAAAGAGAATGTGTTCTGCCTCAGTAACACCTATGGAGATGTCTACCTTTTTCAGGTCAGTTAAAAACCTGAACAAACTCTTGTTCATTTCACACTGGACGTATTGGTGTATTTGAAGCAGTGCAGAAGCTGCGTGTTCGCAGAGCAGAAGAAATGTGCCAGAGCTAAAGGTGTAGTCCTCTAATCACAGCATATGTCACTTTCTCACACACACTCACCCATATAACCATAGAACATGTTAAACCATATGACATGCTGTGCATTGCAATTTATATGATGAAAATACTTAGAATTTAATTTTTTAGCATGCTTTTTGTGTTTGCAACTCAACTGGGAATAGTGTGTTTTAGTTTTTTTGAGGTTACTAACTGAAGTGAGAGTAGATTCCAGTATAGTGTCAGGCCATTATGTCACTAGCCGCGTTTCCACTGCCGGGCAGGGCCGAGCCGTACTAGTGCGTGCCAGGGCCAGTCGCGTTTCCACTGTCTTGATCGGGGCTTACTCGGGGCCAACGGCCAGGATTTCTGGCCCGTCGAATACCTTGGGCCAAAGCGGGCCAGCTCGGGCTAGAGGCGTGCTCAAGGTAAAAGGCGGAGTTTATCGGTGTTATGGGACATTATGATCTGAAGCAAGATGCACATTTCACCTTTTTATATTGCGCAAAATAATCGCTGCTGGAAATGGAGAATCGCCTGTACTGGTCTGTCGAAGATACCAAAGCTCTTCTGAGCATTTGGGCTGAAGAAAGGGTACAACGTCAATTTGACGGCGTGTGAAGAAACGAGGACGTTATAAAATACATCGACGCTGAACTTTCTAAGCTAAGCATTCAGCTAGCAACGCTTCAAGTTCAGAAAAAAATTAAAAAGTTGCGGGCGCAGTATTGTACAAGGCGATTCAAACGCACAATGGACAAAGCGGAGCTCAGAGAAGGAACTTTCCATGGTTCGACTTGATGGGCGGTGTGCTGGGTCGCGAGACAATCGGGACACTATTGCAGCCACGGCCGGTGAGTTAATATACATGCTATCTTCCTAACTTAAAAAATAAATAAATTCATAATACCCGCTGAAATGGGTTGGGTTGTATGACGTTTGATCCAGAAAGGCGTGTTAGGGGCAGGGTTTAGGGCAACGCTGTGGGGCTACTGGCCCCGCTGTGGAAACGCAAGCCTGGTGCTTGAGGCCCGAGGCCACTGGCTCGGGTCGCTGTTAGCTCTGGCCCGGCCCTAGCCCGGCAGTGGAAACGCGGCTACTGAGTACCAGCCACTTGCTTGTTGTTGTAAGAATGACTGATCATTGTTGATGAAAATGAATGGATAGGGCTTTTTTCTCAGTGTACGCTCTGGCATTCCATTTTTATATTATGCAACATTTTCTGGCTTATTTAGCCAGACAATCTCTTGCTATTCCAAATGCTGATTAGTGCAGTGTGTAAATAAAGAAAACTACACACACATTACCTGTCAGTAATGTTTCTGGTGGAATAAATAAAGGTATGTATTTATGATGATATCAAGCATAAACTTAAATGCTTGAAATCTGTTTTTTAGACAAATACAAAGTGGGGTCCAAAAGTCTGAGACACTAACAATCTAGGCCTCATAATATTATTGAAGATACATACATTTTTAGGAATTTGAAAAAATGTAAAATAATGTTGTTATTATATAAAATAATGATGATGCAAAATTCTGCAAAGATTTCTACTTTACTAATAAAATAACAGTATTTGTGATACTGATATAGTCATTTCTATGTATAAAATGTCACATTTCCTTCCTTGTATGTTTTTTCCCACTCTAGGCCTCCACCCAAACTGACCTGGAGAACTGGGTTACTGCCATTCATTCGGCTAGTGCGTCTTTGTTTGCGAAACGCTACGGGAAGGAGGACACACTGCGTTTGTTACGTGGACAGATCCGTGGTCTTCTCCAGAAGATCGACATGGATGGCAAGATGAGGAAAATGGCAGAGCTGCAGTTGGTCATCGTTGGTGACCCCAAAAATAGAAAGGCTATTGAAAACCAGGTAAGCAACCATTCAAGTTAATTTGGTGTAACACCATTATGTAGTCCTTTTATGTTTCAGCTATGCTTGATATGTACTAATAAATGAGATATGTTGAACAAGCAAAGAGAAAAGTGCAGCTCACATGTGAAGATTTAAAGTTTAGTGCTTTTACCAAGTCATTATGTTCGAGGCTTTGTTGTGACGTGTATGTGTTGACAAGGTTAAGAAATTACTAAGTTCCCCGTTTTGTCTGAAACATTGGGATTCATCATTGAGAGCTTAGTCATGTTAACAGAAGGCATGTTAAGCTTAACGCCACATACCGCTTTAGAGGTTGCATGACCCACATAGCTTTAGTTGACCAATGGTATTAGTAGTTTTCTCCCTCTGCCTGATAACAATCAAGGTAATGCTTCATGGGAACCTCTGAAGTTGATGCAAAGGTCAAAGGGGGAGTCAGAGGGGTGCCAGGCTGGATGAGGGATTTGGAGAAGGGGAAGAGGTTAGAATGGCCTGAGAAACTGGACTACTTTGAAGTGTTGTCTGTCTCCACACGTCAGTGCCAGCTGGGTAGTTTAACGTCTCCACTGACCTCCCCTCACCCTTCCTCACAAACTCAAGTCTTGCTCATGTCTTGCATCCACTGCAACTTAACTAAACATATGCCTTTTATATGAATCAGGGAATAGGTCAGATGAACAAATGAAAGAGAAATCTGTAGAACTGCACATTTAGAACTACAATAAGAAATGTTGCCCATCCAGAAGGACATATACCTCAGAAGGAAAAAATAAATTTGTCCAGACTCAGGCATAATCTAGTTTACTTAAAGGTACAATATGTAGGAATTTTGCAGTAAAATATCCAAAAACCACTAGGCCAATGTTATATATTTTGTTTAGTTGATTACTTACAATATCCCAAATGTTTCCAACTATTTGTAAATCGTGAGAAACTTGCGATATTAACCAAAGAAATGGGGCGTGTGAGCAGCGGTGAGGAGTCGCCAGTCAATGACGTCATATCCACGTTACCCCCGGTTTCCACCAGGTTTGTACTCGCACTGCCATAGTAACTATGGCGACAGACGTAGACAACCAACCGGGTTATGCCCGTTATGCCTAGCAGGACGCTCATGGATTTGTTCAAACATTATGGATCATTGCAAGCAGACTTTGAGACAAAAAGAGGACTAAAACAAAGATCAACATCTTTCGAGATGCCGAGAGCTCCACGTCCGCGACTAACTTCGACTCGACAGAGACGTGAGTGTCTTTATTAGACACGTGAGAAAATGTACATAAAACTAATCAATGTTATTTAGGTTAGTTCAACCTGATGAAATGTTAGAATTAGCCTGGCTAACGCCAGACCCAATCTCGTTGAGAATTGGGTCTGGGAACCACATGCGCAATTTCTCGTATTTGAGGCGTGGTTTCAGAATGCCCGTCGCAGTTTATTGGGTGCTAAGAATGTCTATCAAATATGCCTGTACGTAGCTCATAGCCAATCGTTTCGATTATACCAGATGACGTATGTAGAGCGACAGAAATTAGACAAGGAAGAAGACGATGGGAAAGATCTTTTTTGTAAACAATGACGTTAAGCGATTATTGCCGTTTGTGCAAGATAAATATGAGGGTAGAAGGTATATATGGACACTCCACAGACATCTTTCCGTGTGTTGCATAGATGTCGTCATCGTCTAGCTGCTCCCTCCCCGTTCTGTGATTGGTTCCCTAAATGAGGCGAAAAATCTGGCCATGGTATCCAGACTGCCTTTCAGCGTGAATTGAATCGCGCTGCGGTAAGGCAGTATGGGGAAACCCAGGCTATGTTAGAATATGATCTGTATGTTATTCTTTATAACATACAACATACAACATAACATAATGTTGATCTAGCTTTCTCGGTCTCATACAGCCAACAAACAACCCATCTAACAACATTCAACACACTCTAATGGCGTTTAGTTTTGTGATAGTGTAACAGTTAGAGCAAGTGAAACAGCGCTGCGTTACCTCAAGTTTCATTCGTCTAATAAACTGACCTGTGTGAGTATAAATTCAGCACTTGTGTGTAGTTCGGTAGAATGAAATGTCCTTATTCCTTTATATCCACGGGACTCGCGTGTCGTGTGGCGCTGGTGTACGTCTAGCAATCGCGCCCTGCTTCACACCACAGTCATGTTAAAAACATCAATGTATTCACTCATCCATAAAAGATCCATCAGCTTGACGACAAGATCCATACTTACGCTGAAAGCGGAATATACGTCATAGAGGTTAGCGACCCCTGGTGGCGATTTGTTTTTTTTGTACATATTGTACCTTTAAGTGTGTCAAACTCAGCATCTTTCAGAAATTCAGTGACACGAAGCATTGAATGACAATGTAAAAAATCTTAAAAAGTATCAATCTTCATTATAAGCTCATTATCATCCTGGTACCTCTTAACTGGTTCTGGGTTCTAATATGTCTTCGTTAGGGTTGGGTAAACCAGTGGCAGTGCCCAGCAGTAACTTTTTACTGTACTTTAGGCATGTTTACCTAAATAACTGTAAAGAAACTAAGTCATTTATAGAAGTGTTATTGACATTATGCCAGAGCTGCCTTGGTCGCTGTCTGCCATTTTCTGTGATGCTTGAATATTAATAATAAAGAACCATTTTAGTAATAAAATTGTATAAAGTAATAAAATGTGAATTTTCTAGTAATCAAATGAAGACATAAAACATTAATTTAATTGATCGTTTATATGAAATTAAGCTTGTCAAACATGCGGCACAACTGAGCTTTATACAGTTAAAATTACAACATAGAAGACAAATATATTAAAATATAATATGAAATATAAATATGATAATTTATTATTATTAGTGTTAGTATTATTATTAAATTGAGATATCTAAAATGTACTGTACAACAGTAATATATTATCAAGTTAAACCAAAATTTTATTTTGACGGGTTGGGGTGAAGACCTTTGGGTTTCCGTGTGTTTATGATATAATGATAACTGTAAAATGCTGATGAACTTCAGTGACTCTCAGAGTCACTCTCTGGAACTCTCTGGAAATGAATTCATGTTCTGATATAGTGAGACTGAAGAGGCTGAAAAACACCACGAGCATCACGCGTGCTTCAGTGAATGGAGGGATTATTGGGTCAGATTGAAAACTAAAAGTCTAAAACTAAAAGTCTTAAACGAAAACCAAAAGTCTAAGTTTGAAACTAAAAGTCTAAGTCGAAAACTAAAAGTCTAAGTCGAAAACGAATTTGGTATTTAGGATAGGGCATTTGGTCATTTAGCCATTTAGGATTTAGGATTGGGCATTTAGGGATTTAGGATTGGGCATTTAATAATTTAGCCATTTAGTATTGAGCATTTGAGGATTGAGGATTGAGGAGTGTATGCAAATAAGGAGGCGTGGCCCAAATGGCTGGTGCGCAGATGCACCTTATGGACAGCAGAGGGAGCTCCAGTGCTAAGGAGCATACTGTAAACTAAACACAGCGAGTGAGCAGGTCTGCAGCGAGGACTGTACTTTATAATGTGATAACTTCAACTTAATGACAGCGTTGTATAGGGGTACTGGAACGGTACATGTATTCCTATTGAACCGAAATGGTAGCCTACGGTCGTCACGGTTCGGTGCACGAATTTACACGGAGAATACATGGTATAAAAATAAATAAAACTCTAAATAGCGATACAGCTCTATTCGCGTCTGGTGTGAACGCAGCATAATAAACAGCACAAAGTTCAAACTGCAAAGTGTGTATAACGCTATTTGTGTACACTCGCAATAAAATACATGTGCTTTTGTCACACTCTAAAATCTTGTCAAACTGTAACCTACAACTGTCACCCAACCAAAATCTCTCTCTCTCCACACACACACACACACACACACACACACACACACACACACCGCGCCCGCGCCCGCGCCTCCCCCCCCCCCCCCTCTCTCTCTCTCACCCAACCAAAATCACACACACACACTCTCTCACACACACATAATAAACACGCTGCAATGTCAAGATTGCAATGCTGGAGTGTGTGTGTGTGTGTGTGTGTGCGAGAGAGGGGGGGGGGAAGGTGCGAATGCGATCGAACTAGGTGTGTGTGTGAGAGAGAGAGAGAGAGAGAGAGAGAGAGAGAGAGAGAGAGTGTGTGTGTGTGTGTGTGTGTGTGTGTGTGTGTGTGTGTGTGTGTGTGTGTGTGTGTGTGTGTGTGTGTGTGTGTGTGTGTGTGTGTGTGTGTGTGTGTGTGTGTGTGTGTGTGTTTGGTTGGGTGACAGTTGTAGGTTACAGTTTGACAAGATTTTAGAGTGTGACAAAAGCACAATGTTGTATTTTATTGCGAGTGTACACAAATAACGTTATACACACTTTGCAGTTTGAACTTTGTGCTGTTTATTATGCTGCGTTCACACCAGACGCGAATAGAGCTGTATCGCTATTTAGAGTTTTATTTATTTTTATACCATGTATTCTCCGTGTAAATTCGTGCACCGAACCGTGACGACCGTAGGCTACCATTTCGGTTCAATAGGAATACATGTACCGTTCCAGTACCCCTATACAACGCTGTCATTAAGTTGAAGTTATCACATTATAAAGTACAGTCCTCGCTGCAGACCTGCTCACTCGCTGTTTAGTTTACAGTATGCTCCTTAGCACTGGAGCTCCCTCTGCTGTCCATAAGGTGCATCTGCGCACCAGCCATTTGGGCCACGCCTCCTTATTTGCATACACTCCTCAATCCTCAATCCTCAAATGCTCAATACTAAATGGCTAAATGATTAAATGCCCAATCCTAAATCCCTAAATGCCCAATCCTAAATCCTAAATGGCTAAATGACCAAATGCCCTATCCTAAATACCAAATGCCCAATCCTAAATACCAAATGCCCTATCCTAAATACCAAATTCGTTTTCGACTTAGACTTTTAGTTTTCGACTTAGACTTTTAGTTTCACACTTAGACTTTTGGTTTTCGATTAAGACTTTTAGTTTTAGACTTTTAGTTTTCAATCTGACCCAATAATCCCTCCATATCAGTGTGTGTTTGTGTGGTTAATAAAACCACACGTCTGCGCCACTCATTCACACAGACACGCAGAACATGCAGGATGCGTATTTAAATGGTCTTACTCTCGCGCCCAGATGTGTTCTCAGGTACCGAAATTTGGCACAGATTGATTTAATGAATCGGTACTATAATTTGGTCAGTGCCATTAAAACTACCGAGTTCGGTATCAACCCTAGTCTTCCTACATATATATGCCGTGATATGTTAAAAAAAAGTGGTGGGGACAGTATCGACCCTGGCAAAAAATGGTGGGGACATGTCCCACCCGTCCCATCTGCAAATTAAGCCTATGTGCATCAGACAGCCAATGAACAGACTCTGTTCCTTCAACTATTATATCTTCACCTCCAGTAATCAACACAGGTCACTATCTGCTGATGCTGGATCAAATACCCTGGGAAACAATTAGAACAAATTTCTCAAACAGGTTCCTAGACTTAGGCAAGCTAGTGTGTTCTCAATGGGCTCTGAGCTACAGCAAACAGGCCTTTCTTTTTGTAGTAATGAGAGGATGCCGGTATCCAGTGTCACACTCCTGCACTCCTGTGTTAGGGTAAGTTCCCATGACTTATGGTTACTTATTCCCATGACCCATGATTAACAGCAGTGCCTATCCAGCCTCATTATACTTGTTTTAACAGTGTGGGGTTGAGTTGGTAGGATTTAATAAACCAAAAGCCAAGAAACTGTAATGGCACAATGTCTCTAGACTCATTGCCAGTGGTATGAATTGATGCTGAAAGCCCAAATCAAAGCAAACAGACTTCACACAAAAGTAACAAAGTGCTGTAATTGATTATCTGCAGGGTTTGACATTAACTTTTTAGCTCGACACCCTGTGACTAGTGGTTTTCCAAAGTTTCTAGCCACTCAACATTTTCACTGGCCACAATTTTGACATCAATTCCATGGGGGTAAACTGCCATATAGATATTTGTAATATTATATCATACAGTTATACATGCGTTTTCTTTCTCAACTGTTTACATTCACTTAAAACATAACTGACTGGCATTTTGACATTGTTTTGTGTCTATTTGACCATTTATGCGCAATAAGCAGATAAAATAACTCCATTTAGTACTTAGCTTTATGTGCGCGCACTTTGGGTTTGAGCTCAACATCTGCAGGAATTAGTCAAATTATGTGCAGTGTGTGCAATCCCTCGCCAAAATTCAACCAACAACCCTGTAACACCAACAATATTCATCTGGAGCAAATAAAAAGAGTGAGTGAGGAGAGGGGGTTGTGTGTCACTCGCTGTCGGAGAGATGAGAGAACGAGAAAGACCAGCTGGTATTTTGTATCTATTCTGTGGAAAATGAGTATTGGAAGCATTTCAGATATTTCAGTTTTGATATGTAAATGAAAAATCTATATTTTTGGACAGCACTACATTGCACTTTATCATTTCAGATGCCTCTTTAAAAGACTACATTTAAAAAAGGTATATATTCTATGAAAAATTTAAATCCAAAGTGGCTAGCATGAATGACTGCTGAAATCCACCCGCATTTGGTGGGTGTTAATGTCAAGCCCCGATTAGCTGATTTTTTTTAATCTATGTATTGCAAAATTAAATATTTGTATTTTTTTTTCATAAAAATAATGAGTGAACAATATACAATTACATTATTGGTGTTGATAGACTTTTATTAATTGTGGCCTCAGACGGTGTAGACAGGGCCTATGATACATTAAAACAAAACCAACACTGGTCATGTTACATGTCAGACAGACAATCTCTCCCTGTTTAAGTGGGAGGTTCTTGTCTGCAATATTGACCAGACTAGTTGAATGTCTAGCTTTGTGAGATGAGTGTTTTTCATATGCAAACTGATAACGTTCATGGAGCTGTGACTAATGGCCCTGGCATGTTCTTTTTCCTTCATCTGTTTTGTCAAAAGAGCAAAGCATTCAATCAAATTGTTTCCCCTATGAGATTTTATTACAAAGTATAATGGCAATTGAAGATTGGATGAAAACTCCCTTTATGCCCCACTCCCATCTGAGAGCAATTACAGCCCCAGAGATCCATTACTCATGCTGTTTCTGCCACCACAGATCACAGATGATTCTTGTGAAAGGAAGTTTGTTAACTGGTGGATGCGATGCTCTTCCTCACCAACCATTGTTTTAATTTGCGGACAGATCCAACAGTGGGAACAGAATCTTGAGCGCTTCAACATGGACCTTTTCCGCATGCGCTGCTACCTGTCCAGTCTGCAGGGCAGCGAGTTACCCAATCCCAAGAGCCTCCTGGCCACCGCCAGCCGCCCAACCAAAGCTGCACTGGCCCGACTGGGAATCTTCTCCGTCTCCTCCTTCCACGCACTGGTTAGTATCCTTGAACACTACAGTTATAGACACTTTTTTTAGTGGTTTTGGAAATGTTTCCAATTAATTTTCTCCATGAAGATCTAAAAAATAACAAGTTTAATCACAACTTTGTTTTAAAGCAATGTCATTTGAAGACAAAGTTTGCAAAGGTACATGAGATATAAACTACTAAGCATTTCACTACTCATCCCATGAAGCATTGTAAAGATTGACGCAAAACAACAGTACAATATAGCATTTTTAGGGCTGGGCAACAATAATTGTGATTAATCACATCAAAAATAAAAGTTTGTGTTTACATAATATATATGTGTGTACTGTGTATAATTATTTTGTATGTATAAATACACACATATGCATGTATATATTTAAGAAATATTTGCATGTATACGCTGTATATATGTTTATACATAATTTATATTATGTATAAATATTTTATATATAAATAACTCATTTTTCTTAAATATATACATGCATATGTGTGTATTTATATATACAAAATAATTATACACAGTACACACACATATATTATGTAAACAAAACTTTTATTTTGGATGAGATTAGTCACGATTAATCGTTGTCCAGCCCTAAAAATGTTTGATTTAGAGACATTTATAATAAGATTAAAATACAATATATTTGCAGTTTAATTGCAAAATATTCACATATATAAGTTGGCTGAGTGTAGGGAGACTGACTTGATTGCCATTTGCAATGCTTCATGGGAGTCTGTAGTTGCTGCTGAGCCATTTTGGCATGATTCTCATTTCCATGGCCACTTCTCTGATCAATGGATCAGGACTGTGGGTAGTCTAGTCCTTCATGGGGAATTCAGCTATCATACACTTCTTCTTTTTTTAAATGAAATTGTGACCTGTTTATACATTATTGTTAAAAATTCAAAAATGAATGGGATTGTTGAGATAATAAACAGTTATGCCTTTTTCATCTGAAATTACGGCAAGCGGATGCCATTTCCAAAACAGAAATACTTGTTTAGTTACCATTAACGCCAATCTCTGTGTTGCTCTACAGATCTGTTCCAGAGACGAGGCCACAATGCGAAAGCGTTCTCTGTCTCTCTCCCATCGAGGTCGCAGTAAGAAAGGGGTCTTTTCATCCCTGAAGGGCCTGGATACTCTTACCAAGCGAGGTCATGAGAAGAAGCCTTCTGTCTCTCAGGTACTGCACTCACTCGGTCTGATTTAACTGTGTGCCGTTACACCAATGCTCGGAAAGTACATTTGCATATCAATTTTCCTACCTTTTATGTTTTGAAACTCATGCGTCATGCTGGTGGGAAATTCCTCCCACAGGTGCAAATAACAGGACTTTGATAAATAAAGACTCTTAAGGTAGTAATTACAGAGCTGACAGGATTAAAAATGTTGTTCTTTCTCCCATCTCCACCTCCTTTCTCAGAAATGCACCGAGATAATAAACAGGCTATTTTAGGATGTAGGGTTTCACTTCTGGTTATCAAGTGTAAAGCTTTGTGGCTTTGAAGCTGATGATGTTTCCTCCCTGTTGAGATGTTTCTCCACTGTGCTAATAATGGGGGTAAATCGGCAGTTAAGGAACTGCACTGGGCCGTTTGTTTAAACCCAGAGAGGGGTGACCCGTGAGCCGGAGAACTTTATAGATTTCCTGTCATGTCCGTGCCCTTGAGCAAGGCATTTAATAGCAGGTTGTTGCAGGGGGACTGTCTCCACAATTACAGCACTGTGTTGTTTGGAATAAAAAGTGGCAGCTAAATAAGTAACTAATGCTTGTTTTGTTGAGTCTGTTGCACTTCTTTGCCACCCAGTAAACTACCTTAGTCTGTATACAAATGGAAAATCCCTAATTCATTTCTTTTGGTTTTGTCCCTGTGAAAGGATTTCAGTGATTTGAGCTGCTGTTCTTACAGTGGTCTTCCTCAGGTAAGGGATGCTGGTTTGCTGGGTCACAGCTAGTATAGCATGGCTCCTTGTAGAAATATACAGTAGGTGCTTCTGAAGTTTGACCCCTTGTTCACCTGCAAAATATAGCTATATTCCAAACCCTAGTAAGCTACCTAGTAAGGGTGCTCCGATTGATCGGGCGCCGGTCGTTATTGGCTGAAAATAGCTTTATGTGTTTTGATCAGTGGTCTCTATAAAGGCCGATCAGAGATAATGCAAGACTCGCTAGACATGTTCTCTATGCACAGCTAAAATTGCTTTACAACATTCACCGGTCTGGCAGTTCTACCAGGTGTTTGAAAAGGACAATAGATTTGCAGCGTCTTTGGAGACATTACAACAACAGCAATCCTAGACCAATGACAGCAAGAAACTAGAGCTGTGATATATTAGTGCATTTTTTCCTTCACAGCGGTGTACTTTCAGTCCTCCCTCAAAGCCCAAACTTAATGTCCAAATCAGCTAGATCAGTGATTGCCATGAAATACAGTCTACTGTTGCTAAACTGCAGGACGTTCTCCATAATATAAAGAGTTATTTAAACTGCATTAAGTCGTGAAAGAGATACCAACTTCTAAGGCAAAATCGCAATTCCAGAATGTATTGCAATGAGCTCAGTGGGATTCTTTTTTTTTTAAAATCTGAAAACAAAAATCAGTACTAAAAAATATCCATTGAAAATAATCTAATGAAAATGCATTAGGAGTAGCTTGGTGAACCAAACTGGCTCTTGCATCAACTAGATCTTCAAATAATATGCTAAAATATTAGAATGTTACTGTAGTCAAGTCACATTTATTTATATAGCGTTTTTAACAATACAGATTGTTTTAAAGCAGCTTTACAGAGATAACAGGAAAATAATGCAAACAAGTTTGTTTCTTGAAGAAAATAGCATCACGGTCCAGCTTAATAAAGTTCAGTGATGTTTCATTTTAATTTTAGTGAACAAACTCCATCGCACACCTGCAGTTGATAGGTGCGTCGGATAATAGGACCAAACAAGTTAGTCGTTTTAGCAGATAAGGAACTCCCGCACACTATCGTTAAAGGTGCTCTAAGCGATGTCACACGTTTTTATGGCCAAAACATTTTTTGTCACATACAGCAAACATCTACTCACTATCCGCTAGCTGCCTGTCCCCTGAACACACTGTAAAAAAACGCGGTCTCTGCAGACACCCCAGGCTCCACAAACGGCTACAAAAACAAACTCTAGCGACCCGCTCTAAGAAACATAACAAACTGTTCCAGCCAATAACCGACAAGAATGGTTTGGGGGTGGGTTTGAGGGGTTAGTGCGCGGATGAGGAGGAGGGAGGGTCTAGCTAGCCTCCGTTTTGTTTGACAATAGTTCGAACGTCAACAAGAAGTGATGTCACCCAGGATCGCTTAGAGAACCTTTAATTGCAATTTTAAAATTAATGTTTATTCACACACAACGTTTCGGTCACACGACCTTCGTCATTTTAATTTAAAAAAAGTTATTCATTTAGTTCATTCATATATATATATAGCAGCTCTGGAGAAAACCGTGATTGTCCAGCTCAGTTCAGTTCTCATATAATGGTGTCAATGCAGGCAGATCAATATTATTGTTGAATATTAAATTAAATGTTAAATTTAATGTCCCCAACTAAGCAAGCCAAAACCAATGGCAACAAAGGTGGAAAAAGGCGACAGTGGCAAGAAACCAAAACTCCCATCAGTGACAGAATGGAAAAAAAAACCTTGGGAGAAACCAGGCTCAGTCGGGGCCAGTCCTCCTCTGGCCAACAAACGAACAGTGTATAATTATGATCCAGGCAACATTACAGGTCAGATTTCAGATTGGATCAGAACATTCAGAATATTTCCAGTTCATCTGTTTGAAGATCAGAGTCACGCCGGTATGGAGACGGGTTTGTTGAGGATCAGTGCCGATGGCCTTCGTGTCAATGATGCCTTCACAGGGGAGAGTCTAGTGGCGCTTTTTCCACTGCATGGTACGGTTCAGTACGGTTCGGCTCGCTTTGCTTTTCCACTGCATGGTACGGTTCAGTACGGTTCGGCTCGGCACAGCACGGTTCGCCTCGGCACAGCACGGTTCGGCTCGGTTTGCTTTTCCACTGCGTGGTACGACTCAGCTCGCTTTAGCTCGGTTTGCTTTTCCACTGCAGTTAGTTCCGCTTCAAAGTGGGTGGGATTATAGACTGACCGTTATAGTGTATCCGCTCCTCGGCAACCAAAGAGATGAACATCTGCACTACGTTCGCTGAACACGATTCAGCCATTTCTTTTTTGGAAGTTTTTTCTTTCTTTCTTTTTTCTTCAAGCAAGTAGTTTTTAAAACAGGTGCTACAGCGGTGACTGTTACTGGATATTTAAATCTAGCGGGTTTGATGTCTCGCACGCAAATACAATGACGCTGGTAGTGACGATTCTGTCTGACCAATCAGTGATCTGCAGTGTTTTCACGTCACATTTTAGTACCGGTACGGTACGCTTGGAACCTCAACATTTAAAGCGAGCCGAAGCGAGCTGTACCGTACCATGCAGTGGAAAAGCGCCATAGTTGACACAATCTCTGTTGTGGTTGTGTCTTGGCACAGATCCTCCGTCTGATCTGGATACGGCCCGGATTCGTCTGATTACAGTAAACCTCGGAATAAGCAGAAAGATTAGCGTAGATGCCATTCTTCACTGAAGTAATTGACACACATGCTCACAGTAAAAATGCCACTGAAAACCAATTCCAGGGGCTAAATTTCTGCCCTTAATAAAGAAAAGTAAAATTCTTCATTTCTGTCACTAAATGAATCCATAAACATCTTGGTAGCATCCAGTAGAAAATCAAAAAGGAAGTATCCAATCACTGAGATGAAGTCCCTCTCTCTCTCTGTCATGTGTCGTGTAATGGGAGATCCAGCCATCTTGGCTAACAAGCCCCATTTTCATTTCACACCACAGAAGGCAGAAGTGTGGAGACAGACTGAGGGAGAAATGTATGAATTATTAAAAGCCATATGTGGTATATTGCAGGCTGCTATACTCTACCCCACAGGGACACACAGATGGTTGCTATAAGTGCCCTATGATAGTTACTAAATATTAAACAGGCAAAACCTTTTGCTAAGGATGCTGCGGTAGCCATCAAGTCAAAGTGTCTTTTTATTTTCCTTTCTCCCTCTTTGTCTTTCATTTAGTTTTGAGAACATCAATCAATCTTTTAGCCCATGTTTGTTTTCACTAATTAGCTAATCATTGCTCGTCCTTGACATTAATCCTATTTAGCCTTGGGTTTGACAGTTAATCGTTTATATGTATACTCTAAATAAACTTACTGACCAAACTTTTGACATTAGTTTAATTTATTTATTTTAAAAAGAAAGAAATTAATACTTTGGATGGACTAAGTTGATCAAAAGTGACAAAGACACAATATAAGATGTCTATTTCAAATAAAGGCTTTTCTGGCTTTTCTTTGAATCCTGGGAAATAATAGCAGCACAACTGTGTTCAACATGGATGATAGCAAGATTTGTTTCCTTAGCAGCAAATCAGAATCTTAGAATGAAAGATGTATAGTTGAAATAGAAATAATGGAAAGTTACCATGACTCTTTTTTTTTTCTAAAGTAAGCTACAAAAATAACAGTTGTTTTTGCGACACAAGGATAAACTACAAAAATAACAGTAGCGTATATGAAAGTTGTTTCTGCGACTGCTCTCTTATGCACGGTGTAATATATGTCAGTGTCGAAATTCCTCACTTCGCTTCTTTCACTCATTGCTGATATAATGCGTTTGTAAAGATCTGTCATGTTGTTTAGTTTAGTTTTCCCTGTTTTCTGTTTGCCTGAATTCTGCTTGTTTGTTTCCATGGTTGCTAATTAAGTTTCACACCTGTTCCATGTTACCTTGATGATATCCCTGTATATGTGAGCCAATAGTTCCCTCTGTTGCTTGTTCTGTGTCGTTTATATTGTTGCGGATGTGTTTCTACGTTGTTTACTTCTGCGTGTTATTTTTAATAAATTCAAGCAGAATTTAATTTAATAAATTGTAATTCTCCGTCGTCGTGCCCTATATATTCTGACAGCATTCAACTTCCATGCACAATATACTGTAGGGATTCGAAAAAGAGTGAAATCTTGAGCAATTTCGGAAACGGCAACAGAGTCAACAACGAGGCTCAATGCCTGTGCTAGAGTCAGTCCCAACTCTAGAGCTATTCAGAACCGAGGAATCGACTTCACATCATTACATTTTTAACTGTAGTGTATAGGGATGCACGATATATCGACCACATATCGATATCGGCCGATAAATGGTCTTTTTTGATGTTATCGTTATCGGTCCAATAAGAAAATTGGGCCGATATATCAAAGCCGATAAATAATAGATTATTTACTTCAGTTAAGAGATGCGCGCGGTTCGCATGATGGTTCTGAATGATTGGATTCACTTCGAAAAGGAAGATAGGCTACAATTCAGTGCAACATGTGCAGCACAAATCTGTTACATAGGCTTCATAACAATAACATTATAATAAAAATAGCCTGCAAAAGAATGTTGTGAATTCGTGTTCGCCAGCACGACGAGCGCGTTGAGGAAAGAGCGCGTCTATGGAGTTAAGCCTTCATGACCAGCACAGTCAAGTTCTCTTGAGCATTCGCAGCATTCTGTGAAATAGTAAGTTGTAATATGTTAATTTTGTGTATATATATCCGATTAGTCTAATATAGGATGCGTTTGGGTGAGTTAATGAACGATGCAGCGCTTCACCGGTGATCATCTTTGCGGTGATCATCTTTGATCATCTTATAGCGTTGCGCAGCTCGAACAGCAATTCACATTTATAACTATAATTGGGACTCCGACTGTCATTATAATGAGAACACTATTGTAATAAAACGTTGTGATTTCTCTGGGTTTAGTGGCCGTTTCAGCGCGTTGTTGTGGGAATAGCGCGTCCAGAACAGGGATATTACATTATGACCAGCACAAGTTCGATTGTGAATTCACGTCATTTTGCGCAGATAAGTCGTAATATAAAGTTCATGTAATATAAATATATCTGATTAATCTCACATATGATGCGTTTCGTGGATTTAAACAACCTGCATGAGAAGTTCTTCATTTTCCCGGTGCTCGTTCTCTTCAGCTTCAGCGCGCGCAGATTAAACAACAATGGAAAACATTAAAAGCTATGATTGGGACTGTCATACAATTATAATTGTATTCACTATTGTAATACATTTGTAAATTCTTTGGGTTTGCATTCTTCAGCAACCGTCGAGTGTATTAACCTTCTAACATATGGAGATATTATTGTGTCTTTATTACATGCGAGAAAATAAATGATCTGAGAGAGAAAAATAAAAGTTTGAGAGAAAAAGTTATCACACTGATAGCAAAAAAGCATTTCATGAGAGAAAAAAGAATACTTGAGAGAAAAAGTTTTCATATCAATAGCAAAAAATAATATTTGAGACTAAAAAAAGTTTTGAGAGAAACTATTTTCTCAGAACATAAAAAAAATATTTCTGAGAAAAAATAATCTCTCTCAAAAATACTTTGAAAAAAATCTTAAATATATATTTTTTGCTATCAGTGTGAAAACATTTTCTCTAAAAAAAAAAGTGTTTCTCTCAAACCGCTTTTCTTTGCTCTCGATGCAATTTTTTGCTCTCGTGTCAGGATTTTGCTTTCACTGTGAAAATTGTGTCATGGGCGGGGCCACGTTTTTTTTTTCCTTTTGGAACGCTCCTATTGGCCAGTCGGGTGAGCATCGACTTGTCTTGTTGGGAGTCAACTGAATCATTACACCATTGTTCGGTTCACCTAGATAGATGCCTCCGCCGCCTTTAGATTCTCTGCCCGAGGTCGGGTCTTTATTTCCAGTGAATCCCGTCACTATCCTCGGGCCGGGCCTTTGATCTAGAGACGTGGACTCCCACCCTCTATGCTCCCAACGCAAAAGAGTGCGGCGCTGGCTGGACTAGATTTGATGGCCGAGCGCGAGCGCGGCTGCGGGCTGTAATGCACTCACTCTGTGTGTGAGGATTCAGGGAGAATAAAACGATTCGTGGGACTCCCGCAAACTAGACATTTCTATGAATATAACATATATAAACTAATACATTTTTATTCATCTGTTGCAGAAAAGCAACAAGAACAACTAAAACAAAATACAAATGATTTAAAGGCCAGAGTTTTGTTTTATAACATGTTTGCAACATGGGATGTAGCCATGCAATCATAGTTATGTGTTGATTTCTTGAACGCAACAGCCTTAAGATACGACTCCCCTCACTGCTCAAAAAGGACGTTTTGTTCAGAGCTGAATTCTGTATGCTGGCAAATCCTCTAATTATAACAAACAAAGTGTATATATTATGAAAGATTCATTGTGCAGTCAGCTTCATTGATAATAACAGAGATGTGTGAGATCGCGATGAACTGATGTCAGCTTTAGGGATTATTATGGGATCACGGATTCAGTCATGCCAAACCATGCACGCAGTCGCTGCTTGCTTTTATGTTATAACAGTGGTTTGTGTGTTAATGCTTTAATAAATAATTTATCAGGAGCATTTATGCTGATGTGTATGATGGCGACACGTAGGCTTACTTGGAGGTGCAGAACAGAGGAGGAGGAGGAGAAAGTAACATGGAAAGTAGTTGAGAACATCAGTTATAACGACCCACATATTAAAATGGTCGGGTTTAAATCGGGCTCGGGCTCATAATTATAGTTAATGTGTCGGGCCGGGCTCGGACACAACGGGCTCGGGCTTGATTTTTTTGGGCCCGATCTAAGCTCTAAGGCTACGTCTACATTAATCCGGATAAATTTGAAAACGGAGTTTTCGTTTAAAAACGCTCTCCGTCCACACTAGCGTTTTCAGGCGTTTTCAGACGTTTCAGTGTGGATGAGAAACTTATAAATTCACCTTACTGCGCATGCGTGAAACCTCACAAAAGCTCACTGAGATGATACAGATGGAAAAATAAACAATAAAGGTATCGCGCAATTCTTTCTAACATGATAATTTTATTTAGCAAAATATCTCACCATTCACTGATGCGTCCAGGTCGCACTCAGTCACCATATTTTTGGTCTAAAACGCGACTGCTCTCCTGTATGGACGCAGGACAGCAAATGTGAGTACATTTTCTGTCATCTTGCAGTAGGCTACTGTGATATGAAGAGTGTGGAAAGTAACATATTTTAGCAACATTGTAAAAGTGAATCGCACATAATTAACAGGCACAATACCGGTAAACATGAATATCTATTGGTACAACATGGATCACATGACTAAACTTGCGTCATCGTTTTCAAATACCTCCGGCTTCATAGTCCACACTACAACGCGAAAACGGCGTTTTCAAATTTATCCACTTTGGAGAGCGTTTTCCAAAAGCTACGTTTTTGTTGACTTAAAACGCCGTTTCAGTGTGGACGGAAGGCCAAAACGGAGAAAAAACCAAATGAAAACGTATTAGTGTGGACAGGGCCTAAGTTGAGCACGGACACTCCGATGTTTGGGTAAGTTGATGACACACACAACTGGATGTTAGCTGGCTGAGCAATTTCAGCATCACTGAAGATTAAACATTAAAAATAGCACTCATATTCATGAATGAATATTATTAGCTTGCTAATCGCTAGTAAAGCTAATTATTAATTAGCCATCATGCTAGGTTGCATGAGTGCTATCTTTTAATGTTGTTTAATCTTCAGTGATGCTGAACTTGCTCAGCCAGCTACCCATCGAGTTGTGTGTGTCATCAACTTACCCAAACATTGGAGTGTCCGTGCTCAACAACTAGGCAGATGCGGCATCTATCTGTGAACCGAACGCGAAGGGACGCGAACAATGGTGTAATGATTAATTCAGTTCGACTCCCAAGACAAGACGATGCTCACCCGACTGGCCAATAGGAGCGTACCAAAAGGAAAAAAAGATCGTGGCCCCGCCCATGACACAATTTTCACAGTGAAAGCAAAATCCTAACACGAGAGCAAAAAATTGCATCGAGAGCAAAGAAAAGCGGTTTAAGAGAAACACTTTTTTTTTAGAGAAAATGTTTTCACACTGATAGCAAAAAATATATATTTAAGATTTTTTTTCAAAGTATTTTGAGAGAGATTTTTTTTTTATCAGAAATAATTTTTTTTATGTTCTATGAGAAAATACTTTCTCTCAAAACTTTTTTTAGTCTCAAATATTATTTTTTTGTTATTGATATGAAATCTTTTTCTCTCAAATATTCTTTTTTCTCTCATGAAATGCTTTTTTGCTATCAGTGTGATAACTTTTTCTCTCAAACTTTTTTTTCTCTCTCAGATCATTTATTTTCTCGCATGTAATAAAGACACAATAATATCTCCATACTTAACAAAGCGATTCAGTTTTAACGATCGTTCTCTTCAGCTTCAGCTCGCGCAGATCACACAGCAATGTCATTTGAAACAGTATAAGCTATTAAAGATGTTTACTATCAATGTAATATTAAAAATGTAAAAAAATATCAAAAACATTGCATTATAATTAATAACTAACATTATTTTGTTCTCGTATTATTTTCATCAATGATAGGCTATGGTTTGATTAAAATAATTTCCTTATTGTCCGTGCGGAGGCGATTCCATTTTATTGATCCATGGCACAAGCATTTTGTTTCTTTATATGCAGGTCAATGTTATCCAATGACTTGTTTGCATTATTTAGGTATTTTATTTTTTGTTAGGCAATAGATTTTTTGATAACACTTTACAATAAGGTCTCATTTGTTAATGCATTAACTAACAGAGAGCAATAGCCTGTGTTATTGTTAGTTAATAAAATATGTGTTCATGTTAGTTCACAGTGCATTAACTAATGTTAACAGATAGAACTTTCTTAAAAATGTTTTATACAATTGTTGGTTCATGCTAACAAAATTAAACCTTATTATAAAGTGTTACCATTTTTTAATAAAGAAAGTTGTCCATATGAGTGTAAAATTAATTTTAAAAGTTAAGGAATCTTACACTGGTTCAAACTAGGCTATATTGTATTGTATATGTTTGATTTAAAAGTGTTTGAGACAAGGCTTTTAATGGTGAGCATTTTGTTATACAGGCTATCAAAGTATACACATTTTTATTTAGATTTATCGGCCAATATATCGGTTATCGGCTTTCAAATGTAAAGAATTATCGGTTATCGGTATCGGCCAAAATGTTCATATCGGTGCATCCCTAGTGTATATAGTGTATGTCGTGGTCCCATGTGAGATGTCAGATTATCCTCTCTTCTCTTCACACATTAATTTGCTCCAACATTTTCACATTTGCATCACTCTTGATGTGAAAGAGCCTCAAAAATGTCTCATTTCACATGCAAAGAGGTCATTTACAGGTCTTCAAGGCAAATCAGCTCAAAACACACGGTCTGTTTCTAAGGCTCAAAGAGAGGAAAAATATCCGGAAAAACTAACATTATAAATGGACTTCAGGGAAAATATCAAAACTGTATATGACCGCATGTCAGGGAGGGATGCTTTTATCCAAAGCGTCTTAAATGAGGAACATCACAAGCAAACTTATAAACTCTTACAATATTTGAGTCCACAATAGTATATGTTTGATTAATGGAGGTTGGCGGACTGTTCCAATGCAAAGAAACAATGAGGGTGAACATTTTAAAAAGCCTATAAAACAATGACCTGAGATCGCATGACTAACCATTATAATGCCCTTTACTTCCAATGAAGCCTCAAAGCTTTTGTTTAAGATCAAAATAGATTTACTACAGGAAATTCGCTTGCGGAGGTTTTCTTTTAGCAACAAAATGATAGTTTGTCTGCTGCAGTGTTTGTAACCATGGCTCTGTTCTGTCTGACAAAATATGACTAAGAGTTTAATGACTGTGCAGTGATACGTTTTTTTCCTTCTTGTTTTAGGTCTTTGACAGTGATGTTGGAGGACATCTAAACACCATTCCTCCTTGTAGTTTTAAGGTACGTTACTGTGTACTTTAAGTCCTGCCAACTAGAAAAAGCTGTTTTACTGGGTTAAATGTCAAAAATACAGTTATACTTGACATATTATACTTACATTAGTAATGTCTTTTTGTTCACCGTACAGTATGTCACAATTATTTTTTTGTAGCTGATAGATGGTCAAATGTTGATTGGTATTTTGTTGTGCTGCTGGTTTCATTATGAGGACACTTGTGTGGAACTGAGAACTTTTGTGTCTCATGAGGAGAAAGAGTGTCTGATTTTGTACACATCAGTGGATTTATGTAGTTTCCGGTCTCGTTTCAAACAAACATTTTGGAATTCTATGGAATGAGAAATGTGTATGATTTAAGATTTCTTGTCCATGGTTCCTCACTGTACGCCACTTCAGTAATCCACAGTTACCAACACACCCATGTTGCTGAGAGACCTTAAGAGTTATTCTCGACAGCGAGTGTCTTTTCTTCATCGTTCCATCTTTAGTATGTTCCGGGTGGAGGTTAGCCTCCATAAATGATTTTTCCCACTTTGCAGAGGAAAATCTGGTGCTGAGAGCCACACACACACACACACACACACACACACACCACACACACACACACTGAGGACTGTATACTGGGCGGTTGCCCTTGGCTGCTCTTTTGGAAAGTTGACCGGTACTCTGTTAAATGAATGCACACTCATTCTGCCGCTGGTCGGGCTTTATTCACACCACTCGCTGGACAAACAGAGGGTTACACAGCTGCTCTTTGGTAACTCTCTTTCCCTTGCTAAAAAAGGCCATTACTTCATTGAGTGGGATGTGTGGACAGTCTGTACCTGTGGAACTGAGACAAGACATGTTTTCTCTGGTGTGTGAATGTTTGTTTCCGACACCAAAGACTTAATCCCCAATGAAAGAACCATGGTGTATTTTGTTTTTTAGTGACACATCCTTAAACAAGCATAGATCGATGCCACTGAACGCCATGCTATGAGTCATGGAACAAGTCAGTGTCATATGCTTTAGATTTAGATTCATTTATAAGTGCTTATACTTGGCTAAAAAAAACTTTGGTTACTACAAATCTATAAATGTATCTAGATCAGAGATTTTTTGTTTTAGGATTTATAAGGAAATCCTATCAAATCTGTCTTAAACACACAAATAATAAATAAGGAGGCGTGATGAAATGTGTTATTATTAGGTAACTAACTAACCAGGAAATAAAGTAATATTCAAAAAGTCTTTATATTTGACCTGATGAAAATGTCTCATCTTTGTCATCCTCTTCCTCTGTTTTCTCTCACAGCGGTTGGGTAGTTTGGCTAATGTTTGCTCAGTCATGCCACCTGAAGGCAGCCAGTGGGATTGCAGCCAGGAAAACACAACATGCGTCTATATGCCAGATTACCAGACGGTTACGGTTCTTCTGAAAAGTCATCACACTGTCATGGATGTGTTGGCTGAGACCTGCACGGTAAGATCACTGCATTCAACACAGTGTTCAAATTAATTACCTTGATTTACCAACACACCCATTTTGATTTGTTTGAGTCAGCGTTTACATGCAGACACACTATCACTCCTTTACCTGAGGCTATGGGTGACATTATAAAAGACAGCATCTGGGGAAATTCATTAAAAGATGACCTTATGCTTTCTGCATGACCGCTGTCTTAGTCTGATATCTGTAACAGCAGGCTAACATTGCTTCAGCTTCAGCAACTGTCTTTCCCACACAAATGAATTTCCCACAGTAACTATCTACACTACCATACACTACCGTTCAAAAGTGTCAGTACAGTACGATTTTTTACCTTTTCTTTAATAAGTCTAGGGAAGTAGCCTATAAGAGACTTCTTTCAATCAAATATACAGTAAAAACAGTAATATTGGGAAATATTGTTTCAGTTTAAAAGGAAACACTTTATATTGTGTCTTTAACTACTATGTACCATAGCTGCCAACTCTCACGCATTGGCCGTGAGACACCCGCATTTGAATGGTTTCACACGCGCACACGCCACACCCCCGATTTCTCACGCTGAAGAGTCAAACCGGTCGGTCAAATGCCTGAAAGATGAGTTTATCCAACGCATTCTCATCCTTTAGCGTCATATAGGTGACGCCATATGACATTTCGTCGAAATCTTACGCACATGGCATCCTTTAGCGTCAATATAACACGTAGCAGGTTTAGGTCTGGAGCAGGGTTACAGTTATGACGCCTTGGGATCTGCTTCTCATACGCTAAAGGATGCCATGTGCTTTGGATTTAGACGAGCGTCACCTGTATGACGCCTTGGGTTCTGCGTCTCATATTGACGCCAAAGGATGCCATGCAGGGGCGTGGTACCGGGGGATAAAGGGTACCGAGTACCCAGGGCCCGAGGCTACTCGGCAGCTCAAGTCCAAGCTCAAGTCCAAAGTCCGTTGCCGTTCGCGGAGCTCAAGTCCAAAGTCCGTCGCCGTTCGCGGAGCTCAAGTCCAAAGTCCGTCGCCGTTCGCGGAGCTTCAGCCGCGGAGCTCAAGTCAAAAGTGCGCCCCCCCCCCAATTACTATTGTCACATATTATTTAGGAGGATGGATCGTATGCACATTGGGACGCAGCTAGAGACTGTGCTTCAAACCACGTAGGGCGCGCAAACGGCAGAGAGAGAGAGACCTTGCGTAATACCAATACCCCCCCCCCCCCATCACCCCCCCCCCCCCCAGGAATCTCACGCAAAGCTGAACTCAAAAGTTGGCAGGTATGATGTAATAACATTGTTTGTGTACATATGTGTTTTTACATTGTACCTGTATTTTTTTTAAAAACCTACATATAATTACATCTGTTATTAATTTCTGTTATTACATCTTATCCCAACCTTACCCATGTTGCAATACAACATCAACACAATACGTTCATTGTACTTTAAAGTTATTTACTTGCACCCAAAAAAATTAAGACACCTAATATAAAGTGTGACTTTTAAAAATAACTATCTATTTAAAATATAATGTATTCCTGTGATCAAAGCTGAATTTTCAGCATCATTACTCCAGTCTTTAGTGTCACATGGTCCTTCAGAAATCATTCTAATATGCTGATTTGGTGCTCAAGAAAAATGTCATTACATTTCTTATGAATATTGAAAAAACATTTTTTTTTAATTTTTTTGGGGGTGGAATCCATGATACATTTTTGTCTTTTTTGTAACTTTACTCTGCTTTTGATCATATTAATGCATCCCTGCAAAATAAAAGTATTATTATTATTTTAAATCTTACAGTCCCCAAACTTTTGAATGGTAGTAGTTTACCGTTCACTGATATGCCAGTGACTGACCATTGTCTAGTTTGTGCTAAAGGAGAAAAGTCCTAAAAATTCCTTGACTGGAAAATCTCAAACTGTTGCTACATTGACGTAGCTGGAAAGGACCACATATATTGTGTTGTCAAAGAATTTTACATAATAAAAATAATTCACCCAAAATAAATAGTCACCATTTACTATACCTTATCTCGTTCCACTACAAAATGACCTCCTGTGGAGCAAAAAAGTAGATGTTTTGAAGAATGTTCACACTGCTCTTTTTCTAACAACAAAAACATACAGTGACTTTCATTTCAGCACAATATTCCAACTATCCTGAAGTCATATGATTTACTTCTTATTGACTTAAATGTTGCCCGCTACTTTACTTTTACATATTTGGCAGATGCCAAAATCTTACATTGCATTCAAGGTACACGTCTTATCAGTTCTTGCTTTCCATGGGAATCGAACCCATGACCTTGGTGTTGCTAGCACCATGCTCACACACTTGGTGTGCTAAGTCTTGATGCTATACATTTTATGTGTTGTATGTGGAAAGGGCTGAATCTTAAGAAAGATTTCCTTCTCGTAGCTCATAGGCCTGGACCCCAGCATGCACTGTTTACGGCTGAGAAGGTGTGTAGGAGACATAATGGAGGTATCAACACCATCAGCTGTTGAGCTTCTACAGACCTTGGTAAGATATTGATAATGACAAAGCTTATGGCGCTTTTCCACTGCATGGTACGCTCGGTTCGGTTCGATTCGGCGCGGAACGGTTCGGTTCGGCTTCGCTTTTCCACTGCGTGGTACGACTCGGCTCGGTACGGCACGGTTCGGTTCGCTAGCTCGGTTGCTTTTCCACTGCAGTTAGTACCCATTCAAAGTGGGTGGGACTGATCGTTACACTGTTTGTAGGTCCGGTGATAGCCGTGTGCGGCTAAGAGCTGAGCTAACTGCTACTTCTTGGAACACTTTTTCATTCTGTTTTGCCCCATCCAGCTCTCGCTGGACCCGCTCCTAGGCAACCAACGAGAGGAACGTCTGCACCTCGACCACGATTCAGCCATTTCCTTTTTAAAGTGTTGATCTCTTCTTTTTTTTTCAAGTAAGTAAAACACAGGTGCTACCGTGTTGGCTGTTGTCTACTGGTTATATGACTCTGTATAGCGGGTTTAGTGTCTCGTGTCGCAAATCCAATGACGCTGGTAGTGACGATTCTGTCTGTCTGACCAATCAGTGATCTGCAGTGTTTTACGTCACATTTTAGTACCGGTACGGTACGCTTGGAACCTCAACAGATCAGGTACCATTTAAAGCGCGCCGAAGCGCGCCGTACCGTACCGTACCATGCAGTGGAAAAGCACCACAAGTGAGCCGTACTGAACCGAACCGTACCGTACCATGCAGTGGAAAAGCGCCAAAGCGTGCCGTACCGAACCGAACCGTACCGTACCATGCAGTGGAAAAGCGCCATTAATGTTCAATGGATAATGGCTTGGTTGGTTTATAAAAGTTAAAGTTGGTGAACTGCATGATTTGTGCACTAACTTAGACGTCTTTGTCACCCTAGTCATATGACGAACTGGAGGTCTGCCAGCTGAGCGTCTGCACTCTGCACATGTCTAGACCCAGTCTAACTGGTGACTTTGGTAAGCAAGTCATTGCAAGGGGAAATTTAAGTGGCTGTTTTTAAGCTCATCGGGGACTGATGGCACTTTATGATGCATGCTGTTTCTCACAGTGTTTTTTTTCTTCTTTTCCTCAAGGCTTTGCTGTGACAGGCTATGTAGACAACCTCCAAAACAGCCGTATCATTGTCAGTGAAGTTCTCCCTGATGGGCTTGCTTTCAGTGAAGGTACTTTTTCTTCTGTAGATACGGCTTTTAGTGCTGAGGTTATGCTGTTTGGATATGTTATAAACAACTTTTAGATATTTGAACAAAAACCAAAAGATGTCTTGTAGTGAAGACACCAGTTTTATAACTGGGTATTATAAATTCCTGTTTTATATCATTGATAGGTCTGAGGCCTGGTGATGAGATCGTGGTTCTGAATGGTTGTGAGGTGTCTTCTCTGGACCTGGCTCTGATACAGACTTTATTCAGCGATCAGAGTCTGCAACTGACCGTGAAACATCATCCGCCCTCCATTCGGCACAATTCAGACACTGCAAACACACAGTCTATGCGTAGGGACAGCCTCCAAAACCACCAAAGAGCCAAGTCCTCAACAGGTACAGAAGACATGTACTACATATGTTTCAGAAAAATGTGTCAGCAGTATTCTCACACAGTGAATTCAATGCTCAATAACAAAACTTTGTAAGTCATGTCACATTTATTTATATAGCGCTTTTTACAATACAGATTGTTTCAAAGCAGCTTTACCTCTTACCTGAAAATAAAGCAACAATGTTTGTTTCCAGAAGAAAATAGTGTCACAGTCCAGCTTAAAGGATTAGTTACTTTAAAAAAAACTTTTGCTGATAATTTACTCACCCCCATGTCATCTAAGATGTCCATGTCTTTCTTTCTTCAGTCTGTTCTGTGATGCGCGTTCGTGACGTCACGTAATACGCAATTACGTTGAAAAGGTCTCACAGAACAAAGCAAGGCGAGCATTTGTGCTTATAAAACTTAAACTTTTTTATTTATTTTTGAAATGAACTAGATTCGTTAGATAAGAATCCTTATTCATCGTCTGGTATCGCTTAAAGCCTTTTGAAGCTGCACTGAAACTGTCATTTAACCTTGAATCGTTTGGGTCCCATTGAAGTCCATTATATGGAGAAAAATCCTGGAATGTTTTCATCAAAAACCTTAATTTCTTTTCGACTGAACTGAAGAAAGACATGGACATCTTGGATGACATGGGGGTGAGTTAATTATCAGCAAAAGTATTTTTTAAAAGTGAACTAATCCTTTAAGTAAGTTCAGTGATGTTTCATTTTTGTTGTAAAAAATATATGAATTTAGTTAATTTATATACAGACGTGCTCAAATTTGTTGGTACCCCTCCACAAAAAACGAAGAATGCACAATTTTCTCTGAAATAACTTGAAACTGACAAAAGTAATTGGCATCCACCATTGTTTATTCCACATTTAATAGAAATCAGACTTTGCTTTTGATTGTTTATTCAACATAATATTGTAAATAATAAAACAAATGAAAATGGCATGGACAAAAATGATGGGACCGCTAACCTAATATTTTGTTGCACAACCTTTAGAGGCAATCACTGCAATCAAACGTTTTCTGTAGCTCTCAATGACACTTCTGCACCTGTTAACAGGTAGTTTGGCCCACTCTTCCTGAGCAAACTGCTCCAGCTGTCTCAGGTTTGATGGGTGCCTTCTCCAGACTGCAAGTTTCAGCTCTTTCCATAGATGTTCGATAGGATTAAGATCCGGACTCATAGAAGGCCACTTCAGAATAGTCCAATGTTTTGTTCTTATCCATTCTTGGGTGCTTTTAGCTGTGTGTTTTGGGTCATTATCCTGTTGGAGGACCCATGACCTGCGACTGAGACAGAGCTTTCTGACACTGGGCAGTACGTTTCGCTCCAGAATGTCTTGATAGTCTTGAGATTTCATTGTGCCCTGCACAGATTCAAGGCACCCTGTGCCAGGCGCAGCAAAGCAGCCCCAAAACATAACCGAGCCTCCTCCATGTTTCACTGTAGGTATGGTGTTCTTTTCTTTGAAAGCTTCATTTTTTCGTCTGTGAACATAGAGCTGATGTGACTTGCCAAAAAGCTCCAGTTTTGACTCATCTGTCCAAAGGACATTCTCCCAGAAGGATTGTGGCTTGCCAATATGCATTTTAGCAAATTCCAGTCTGGCTTTTTTATGTTTTTCTTTCAGAAGTGGAGTCCTCCTGGGTCTTCTTCCATGGAGCCCACTTTCGCTCAAAAAGCGACGGATGGTGCGATCAGAAACTGACGTACCTTCACCTTGGAGTTCAGCTTGTATCTCTTTGGCAGTTATCCTTGGTTCTTTTTCTACCATTCGCACTATCCTTCTGTTCAATCTGGGGTCGATTTTCCTCTTGCGGCCGCGCCCAGGGAGGTTGGCTCTAGTTCCATGGACCTTAAACTTCTTAATAATATTTGCAACTGTTGTCACAGGAACATCAAGCTGCTTGGAGATGGTCTTGTAGCCTTTACCTTTACCATTCTTGTCTATTATTTTCTTTCTGATCTCCTCAGACAACTCTCTCCTTTGCTTTCTCTGGTCCATGTTCAGTGTGGTGCACACAATGATACCAAACAGCACAGTGACTACTTTTCTCCATTTAAATAGGCAGAATGACTGATTACAAGATTGGAGACATGTGTGATACTAATTAAAGAAACTAATTAGTTTGAAATATCACTATAATCCAATTATTTATTATCTTTTCTAAGGGGTACCAACAAATGTGTCCAGGCCATTTTAGAATATCTTTGTAGAATAAGCAATAATTCATTTCTTTTCACAGCTTCTTTGCTTTATTCTATGACATACCAAAGGCATGCAAGTATACACGATAAAATAGCTTTTAATTTCATCACTTCTCAGGAGGAATGAAGCATTATTTCAATAAGCTGTAAGGGTACCAACAAATTTGAGCACGTCTGTATATATATAGCCATTCTGGAGAAAACCATGATGTCATCGTCCTGCTCAGTTCAGTTATCAACACAACCTCATGTCGTTCCAAAACATTAAGACCTTCGTTCATCTTCAAAACTCCGATGAAGATATGTTTGATGAAATCTGAGAGCTTTCTGTCCCTCTGACCTTATTCTGCATTATAAGGAGGTCTTCTTGAGGCCTTCTATACTTGGGCTTCACGTCACTTCTCTTAATACTGAATATGTGTTTCCTAAACTAAAGTGTAAACCAAGTTTCTAAGAAAATGCAGTTTAACCGCTTTCTAAATTACATAAGCAGCCCATAAAAAAGAGAGAGAGCTGGTGAGAAAAGAGTATCACTTTCTTGTTATCACTACTTCTTTTCAACATGGTGATGACACACTGTTACTATCAGATTCTCTGTTCAGCCCCACAATCCGGTCCTAAAGCTAACGTGCTGCCAAATTAATATCATTTTAATGTACGAGAAATTGTAGGCCTATTTGTTCCTGGTTTGCCATCTCTGCCCCGCTGCAGTATTGAATATCAGATGATATCTGTTTCTAAATTTATTTTATCAAGCATGCCCTAAATATATCATATAATATAAATACATATACGACAACTTTCTCTTTACTCGTTTTGCATTCAAACTCACTGTTGTAGACATTTGACACTTTTCACACTTCACCCGTAAACTTCCTTCCCTCTGACTTCCTCAAACTAGACTGGTGTGTGTACCAACTCAGTCATTTATAAAAACTGATCAACAAAAAGCAGTGTTTATGCTGTGAGGAGGAACAGTGTTGCGTGCTGGAGTTGAACCTGGCTGCTTTTGGGCTTGTCTGGTAGGTGTTTTGATTGAATGAACATCACAACATGTGTCTTTCTGTATTTATTTTATTTTTGGGTAAAAAGTGATGTTATAAAGTTAAAGTCATAACTTTTCTGTCAGCCACTATACTCACAACTAAGGTTTATAGTAATCATTCTGCAGTGACATTGAAAAGGGTGACCTTATTGTTGGTTTGCTTCTTTTGTCTTCTTTTGTCTAATTACGCAGCATCTTTTGTAAGCAGTTTTCATGAACCGAGCATTGGTTGGTTACACAAGTGTTTTACAACCCAAGCTTTTTTACCCCATAATAACTGTTAAAGGTTTGTGTGCCGCTTTATATTAGCTGTCTTTAACTACTAAGCAATTACTTAAAAAAAAACAACAACATTTGATTCATTTATTTACTTATTTTTTAAATGCATGTTGTTCTGCAAAAGTATTGTTAGATTGACATTTGCTGCTGATAGTGATATGGGTTAGAGTTATAGCTAGGTTTACGGTTGGGATATGGTTAACAGTGTAAATACATATTGAAATTAAATGCAGGTACTTTAAATGTAACTACAATGTAACGACATGACCGATTTTACAAATATTTTGTGTAAGTACATAGTAGTTAAAGACATCTAATAAAAAGTGGCTCCAATAAAATAGATCTCTGCATTGCAGTATGGATAAAATATATAACAATATACAGTATATTTTAGTTCTTATTATTGATTCACGTCCAATTCAGTACAGATGAATTAAATAGCAGAACTGGTACTTGTAATATTCTATTACAATTATTCGTAATTCTACTGTAAGGATGTCCACTAACGGCAAGTTTGTAGAGAACCCAAGTGCAGTTTATTTACAAAACGTGATCAAACTTAAACGTGGCATGAACTCAAAACATGGACATGAACAGAACGCTTACTAATAGTGGTTACAGTGAAATATTACTTGATCAAGACACATGGCAAACATGAGGGCTTAAATACACAAGACTAATGACTAGACAAGGGACACCTGTGAACAATGAAGACATGACAACACAGAACACATTGCAGGATCACATGACTAGAATAGGGGATCACATAACAGACATGTAACAAGAACATGAAACAAAACAAAGATGTGACCTACAAAAACATGCAAAATTGTTTGCTTGGAAACACATGATGGATGAATGAACTGTGTGTAACATTGCAAGACATTTCAGTGAGATTTAATTATGTGATTGTGTATCCTTTTTTTAACAAATTTTGCAACTTTGTCTAATACATGGAGTTATAGAATTATTCACATGTAGACACACATGCACGGGTCAAAGATAAACAAAGTATTTTAATGAACAAGGAGAATATGCAGGAGAATAAGAGTCACAACTACACACTGACATAAACAATCTGACGACACAGGGAACTGGGGGCTTAAATAGACATGGTTTGATTAACTTGAACGGAACTGATTAACAAACGAGGAAACTAATTAGAAAATCAGAAAAACAGGAACCGATCAAACATAATGAAAATAGAACTATAACAGGACCAAACAGAACATAACCGTTACAACACTAGCAAGAATAGATGTCACTCGTGGTCTTCTGTGCCAATGGTCTAAATTTATATCTAAAACCAGTAATGTCACAAACCCACAGATGGCACAGATTACTTTCCAGAAACACAGAATTAGATCAGTTAACTATGAAAACAGTGCTGACTGACTAAATCTCACAAATGTGAATATTCAGATGAAATTACAAAATCAGGAATAGCGTAGCCATTCATTAAATTTGAGATTCTGTGGCATCTATGCTTGAGGCTCAACCGGTGCCAAGAGGACACATTTATTCTGTTTCCAGAAACCATGTTTTTAAACGCAGTCTTCCTTGCATCAACCACATTTGTACACATGGGAATGTGTACTGTTCTTACTTTGTTTGGTCACCTTTGTATTAAAGCTACAATATGTAATTTTGTTTCACCGCTAAGGGTTTCTAACCTCTTACAATAACAAAGGCATAGGTTGATGACGCAGAAGCCGAATTATGGATCTTTGTCAAGCTGATGGATCTAATAATGTTTATGGATGAGTGAATACAAATGTTTTTAACATGGCTGTGGTATGAAGCAGGGCGCGTTTGCTAATGAGAGACGTAACGTTATACCAGCGCCACACGCGAGTCCCTTTGGATATAAAAACTAAGTATAAAACGTCTAAAGATAAAAAAAAGTCTTACTTTAAACGCAAACCTGTGATAAACACTGATGGCGTTCACATGCGCATTGAGAATTTATTATATAGTTATGTGTTTCAGAAGTGTTACAGATCTTTTAGAGAAGTTGATGCTGTCACGTCAGCCTGTAACATAATGCATATTAGATTGCTCATGATACAAGATGAGAAATAAGAAGAAATTGAAATATTCAAACTTTAGAATAAAGAGGTTTGTCAACACGCTTGTCAAGAACAATGGTGTAGTTTGTTGTATTTTAGTTTAGTGTAGATATTTAACATGTGAAATTCATCCCAGTGGCTGAAACTAAAATTCAGTTCACCTTATGCAGTTTAGCTCAGGCCACACAGTGAATCTTCGTTGTAGTATGGGTAATAACTGATACTTTCTTATTAGCAGGGCTTTCATTAGATTCATTAGATATACTGTAGCAGCAGACATGACCTGTATATTTTCTATAATTACAAGGAAGAATGAGTACACACTATGGTTTTCCTGTGTAGTGGTGCAGTGTCATTGAAACCACCCTTCAAACATCATTTAGCAACATGGGGTGCAACCATGGTAAAGCAACTACTTGCATAACCATTAAGAATTTGAAGCATCTGGAAGCTGAAACAATGGCATAAATTACACTGTGAAAAGCAGAGACTAAAGTTTGTTACTTTCTTACTTACATTATTTTATTTATAAATCATTTTTACAACTGCACATGCAGACCAAAGCAGCTTAAAAAAAACACACATAAAAACAACATGCAACTTACTAATACATATACTAGCCCAACCTCTCAAAAGCTAAAGACAAGAAATAATTTTTAACACAAGCTTTAAATACATTTAAAGAAGTGATCTCTCTTAGTTCAAGAGGCAGACTATTCCAAAGCCTCGGACCCGCAACAGCAAAGGCCTGATCAGCTTTTAACTTTAAATGAGATCGAGGGACAGAAAGCAATCACTTATTATTTGATCTTAAAGACCTCAAGTCAAGTCACCTTTATTTACAGTATATAGCGCTTTTTACAATACAGATTGTTTCAAAGCAGCTTTACAGAGATAACAGGAAAATAAGGTTGTAATAGTATTGTAAAATTTAAAATTAAATGTCCCCAACTAAGCAAGCCAAAAGCCAATGGCGACAAAGGCGAAAAAAGGCGACAGTGGCAAGGAACCAAAACTCCATCAGTGACAGAAAGGAGAAAAAACCTTGGTCAGATGTGATCAGAACACGATATGTATCCAGTTCATCTGGTTAGGGGTTGGAGTCACTCCCTCTTAACTTTCTTACACACTCAAAAAAATGAATCATGGCATAGTTTATAATTATGTATTTGCATCCTTTTGATTTTATTTAAAAAAGAATATTTTCAAAATGTATGTAGTCAGATTGCTTAGAATCAATGTAAATCTGTTCAATGTGAAAACTATTAGATTTAATCAGTTAAAACGTATGAATATGGTTTAAATATAGCTAGCTGTGGAATGTGGCAGATCCTATTAGTTACATTTTATGAGATTGGTTTGCATACAATTTATGGGAAATGGATGCCGATCCATACTCCAGTCGGTAGGGGGCTGTACCGAACATAGCCATGTCTATGTCAATGCACCTGAAGAAAAACCCCACGCAACCAGCGGCAGTTGAAAATAAAAACCCACCGTTCTTCTCGCCATCTTACATGATCGGAGCACCTTCTTGGATCAACCTGATTGCAAGGCAAGTTACATCTGTATTCATCGTATAAAAATGTACTGTTTTCAATGTGTATATATTATCTGTGTGTTATTACTGCTGTTGATATCGTATTAACATTACACTTTATCAATGCACTGACTATCAAATTTGCATTTAGTCCACTAAGTTAGCTAACATAACTTGCACATGGAAATGGTTCTTATAAAAGCTACTTTTTTCAGCTACACAATATAACTAATTAAAAGTAACAGGGATGCGTTTTTTATTTTTTATTCATTTCCGTAATTTCTGACCCGAAAATAACTTTGGCCCACGTGCATCGCTTAAATCCGAGTGCAATCAGTATATGACAGTACTATTATAAATAATTCTCTAAAAAATGAATGCTTGCTTTGTAATTTCATAAGCAAAAGTATGCATTTTGTTTCTAACTAAAATTATTTTTTTCTTTTCAGGCACATCAAGCATCCTTTCTTACATCTAGAAGGTAGGACAACCTCCTAGACCTTGCATGTATGCTACAAAGATTGTTTTATAATACATCAAATTATGAACAATTAATCTCAGTTTGAATGTTATATGATTCAACATAGAAAGCATTCCTAATACATAATTAAAAACATATTTTACAGACATGAACACCCTGATATCATCTTGCAATCAACCATATTTTTTTATAAATTGGACCTATGTAGTAATACATTATTATTATTAGTAGTAGTACCTGTATTTTGACTTGCCTTGTTACAGTAAAATCTAGTATAAATTAAGTTATGTTGATTTTTTTTTTTTTTTTTTTTTTTTTGTCTTTGTTCACAGATTTGTGAATGTGGCCATGTAAAGTGTAAAAACAAACAAAACGGCCAGGGAAAACCAGCTGCAAACATAAAAAAAGCCCCGGAGGGCAGAGGTTAATTTCTGTCCAAACCATCCGAGAGGTGAAACCAATGACAGCCTGGAGGTGGAAAGGGTTGCTCTATTGACCGAGGTAAAAAACAAAACAATGACCGTGATCAAGGAAAAGATGCATCTTGCCTTCTCATACCAACGACAATAAATTCTTAAGGAGCCAATGATTACAGAGGTCCTAAATAGATGGCCAGCACTGTTTGAAATTGGAGAAGTAAGTGTTGTTTGAAACGGAGATGCAGATTTATACACTAACACATCTTGTTTAAGGTGAAATATATTCTTTTGTGTCCTTTTTCATCTTTTTTTTTTCAGGTCAACTTGGAGTTCATGCGCATAACAACTGTTCTGCTGATATCAAAATTCATTGGTCAACTGGACAAATACACCGATGACCTGATGAAGGTGTTCCGTCACAAAGGAGGATGTGCAGGACAGAAAATCCGCACTATAATGGCACTGACAGCTAAAGTAAGTGTGTTTTTATGTATTGCATTTGTTTTCAACGGGTTTCTCTTTTGTCGGGAAAACTTGGAACACATTGGGACACAACTTATTTTCTTTGTTTATCCTCCAGGACTCTGAAAGTGTAGAGGCTGAGTCTCTCATTGCACAGACAACAATGGGCATCGATGCCATTCGAGCGGAGGGCACTTGTCCTGAAGAAGAATCTTCAGATGTTGGTGTTATTTTTGAAGGTATTGAAGTGTCACACTTGGATGTGTGATGCTTTTTGGACTAATTTATGCCCTTAAAGGGGTGGTTCGGAATTTTGGACATCAGGCCTCATTTCCAAGTGAGCCTTAGTGTTATTTATCAGTAGAGACATTTTTAAAAAAAATTCACCCAGTCGTCCCAGTTGCGTAGTTGGCCGGTGCTAGGCTAGCGCAAATCAATGGGACCAGTTCTAGCATGCCATAAAACAGTTTTACCCACTCCACAGTACACTAAAAGCAAATCGATTATAACGCCAGACTATCGATGTAAGTGTCTGTTGAGAGAATAATGTTAGAAATCAAACTATCCTTTTCATCGCATTGCAATAGTTATATTGTTTTACCTATATTTATTAGCACAGTCTACAGCAGCGGTGGAGTGATATGTTACCTAGGCAACCGAGTGAGTCGGTCCCACACGACAATCACGCAAGTGTATTTACTCGTATTTACCTGCCGCTGACACTCATCACTACAGACACAGAGTATAATTTGTGATATATGTAATAGCAAGACAGAGGACTATGGCAACGTTTGAAAGCAATACCATTGTTTTGGACTTTGAAGACGATGAAGACGAAAAATGTGAGTTATTCAACGAACCATATATGTATGAGCCAGAATACACAGATGAAGAATTACTCGAGATGGATGCTAAAAGGGCAGAAATAGAAAGAATGTCTGTAGAGACAGCAGCCAGTGGAGATGCCGTAGAGAACCGGGACAGAACATCGGGAGACTGGTGGTGCCAGTACAGAAAATGTAGCTGCTATACAAATACCGATGGAAGACGAGTGTTTTTGCTGCAAGGAGTGGAACTTAGTTACACAGATAACAGAACTGGAGCTAGACGAGCTAGACACTAGTTTCCAAAATTTAAATGTTTCCGGGCACAGCCCCTCCCGAGACAGACCAATGTGCATAACGGAGCACCAGTTGTCAGTGTCGATCTATCAGTTATGAAAGGGCTAGCTTCATAATCTAGATTCATAAATTACGATCTTGCTCCATTAGCTAGCTAGAGTAGCCTAACAAAAGTTATTACCTGTAGCGCTACATCTGTTGGTCCATCTGGAAAGACGGCTGGAACTGCATTCCTTGTCATAAACCTGTGACTGTTTCGATTAAATGCTTCTTTAAAGTCGTCTGGTCTAAAATGGTCACTGCAAATCCTTTTTTAGAGTCCAAATTTAGAATCTCTGCCGGTGTCTCCTTGTCCAAGCCCGAAGAAATAATCCAAAGTTGAATCCTTTCTGGATCTTCAAAATGAAATTTGTGAAAACTTCGCGATGAACATTTATTAGGTTTGATTTTGCAATTGCGAAATGCACACCGAATCACCATGTTGCCTTTGTTTACCTCAACAATTATTACTAAGCTAGTAGACCTCCCGACTGTCATGCTTCTGTTCCTCTTATTACTTTTTGACGCAGTAACGTTACTACTAACCGGAGCGAAGTATAATTCCACCGCTGCTGAGAAACTAGTTCCTGTAAATGTAATGCAATCATTAAGATGAAAAGGATAGTTTGATTTCTAACATTATTCTCTCAACAGACACTTACATCGATAGTCTGGCGTTTTAATCGATTTGCTTTTTGTGTACTGTGGAGTGGGTAAAACTGTTTTATGGCATACTAGAACTGGTCCCATTGATTCGCGCTAGCCTAGCACCGGGCAACTACGCAACTGGGACGACTGGATGAATTTAAAAAAAAAATGTCTCTACTGATAGATAACACTAAGGCTCACTTGGAAATGAGGCCCGATGTCCAAAATTCTGAACCACCCCTTTAACTTGTCTACCTCAAATTTTACAGTTTTTAATCAGTTCTTGAGGAAATGTATCTTATTGTTTTGCTGTAGAACCTTTTATACTCCTGTACTCATGTCGACATGCATAAAAAAGAGAGTGGTGGTGCAAAACCACTCAATGGTTTATGGCATTTTCTGGTGACAACCACCCTATTGTTCCAAATTATTGCACATAACAGATTTTTCTAAATGTTTGTGTAATGTTAACAAGTGTTGTCATTGAATCAATTTGACTTGATGTTTATGTCTACCTCTTTTTATGTAAGTTTTGCAGCTTTTTAAGCACAGTTCCTGAGAAAAAGTCCTATATCTGCAGTCTGTTAAAATCCTTTGCATTTATTTGTGCAATGAGGTTGATTGTGGCAACAACATCAACAATTTAAAGTAGTGCATTTAACGTTAATGTGCATGTAAACATAAGGTACTTTATTTTTTGTTGAGGTTGCACAAAACCGTGTATGTGAGCATGGGCTGTCTTGCTAGCTCCTATTTTGCTGCCTTTTGAGCTTATTTCTAAAATAAAAATGTGAAATGAAGTGGTCTGGCCGTTCTTTTTTGTGTTGTATATTGTGATTGGGCAGGGGAAATGGTGTAGAAATGAAAGGGGAAATAAATACTAATTTATAAATATGATTTTAAAATAAATTGGGTTTATTAATACAAATTACTTAAATGTGATGCATTTTAAGTATATTAGGTTTATTACGTAATAACACATAAACCCATTTCGTATTCATGTAAAATAAATTGGATTTATTGAAAATTTTACATAAATCTAATTCTTACTTGTTTAATTTACATAGGACTTACACATATGTATCACATTAAGTTTATTAATATGTTTACATTAAAAATATGTAATCCAAATGGATGGAAAATTTATATGCAATTAAATTACATAAATCTTATTTATTAGGCCTAAATATTTTTTTGAGTGCAGAAAGTGTTGCTGTTGGACTTAATATTTTTTGTGTGTGTGATTTACACACCTGCATTAATGTCATAATTAGTCATATTTGCATTTTTATTTTTGTACTATGATTTATTTTTTTCATCCACTTTTGTGCCCTTGCCGTCTCACAGGAATCGCCCCTGTATTTTGAAGTGTTTCACTGCTCCAGCAGTGTTGCAGGATCCTCTGTTTGCCTGTGGAGGCGCTGTCGTAGCAGATATGTTGAACCCGTTAGTGAAAGATTTCAGTTAACTGCACAGACGAGAGAAAACTAAACACTGTGCTAAACTACTGAGAGAATCTGCTCTGCTTGATTTCACCAACATTTGTGACACTTGACACTAGAAAAGGTGATTTCATAGAGATCCCATATAATTGTTTTGAGAGAGCGATAATGTCAAGTTTGGGCACAGGTTCAGCTTTTTGTTTAAGCAGCAAGACTATTTTTTTCCCCATTGTATTTTACATCTCATAGTTCACTCTCTGCAAATTCAAACTTTTGAAACTGGTGAATTGAATGTGGTAAATGACTTAGTAAAAATAATCTCTACAATTATAATGCAGTGGCATGGCATCTTCACTCGTGTATGTGATTTCACAGAAAGCTCTGGATTTGAAGGGCTACATAGTGACCAAAAAGGCTGAAAATAAGTGTTTTTAATAGAAAAGAAGTGTTTTTAAAAGAAGTGTTTTAAAAGAAGTGTGAATAATGGTTTCTTTCTCTTCAGATGTGTCCTGTGTGGCAGACGTCTTAGGCTTGGTTGTAGATGATGGTCTTCAGGATTCATACAACAACCATCGAACAGTTCCTCACAGCAAGGTAAAGAATATACAAGTTTTTTTTTATATCTAATTCGTCAGTTTCACAAACACTGATATATTGATATTATATAATGATATGCTGTACATTGCAGTGAGGTTTTGCCTTTAATGTTGGTGTACAGGTGAAATTTAAGGTCTCCTTGTGGTGAAAATCAAGCTTTTAATGTTGTTTATATGTAGATGTGGTGTTTTTAATATGCTTTAAGACAAACGATGGGCAAATTCATAAGTCAACAGCATTGCGGAGTATTTTCTCCTTAAAACTGCAAAAAATTTCGGTGTTTCTGACGTCACAAACTGTAATTTCTGTTTTATTTTATTGATTTGCAGTGTACAGTATGTGCATGCCCTTCTGTGTGTTCGTAGAGGTTTTACTTGCACTGCGAGCTCACAGATGTTGCACGAGAACAGATTGATACACATACTAAATATTTTAATTCATATCTAAAAGTGCAAAATTGTTTTTAAAAGGGATAGCGGATAGGGGAATATCATTACCTCAGTATAAAGTCAATGAAAAGAATACCCACAAAACTACCAAAAGAAGTGTGTGTGTGTGTGTGTGCGTATGTGTGCGCGTGCGTGCGTATGCACGTGCGTGTGTGTGCGTTTTGAGCAGCAGTTACAGTGTCAAAGCTTGTCTGTCAGTGTTCGTTATCACATAGTAATTAGCCTCTTCGAGGAGCTTTGGCCTTCACACTGCTCGCTCATTACTGTCACCATAAGGTTAAATGGAATGCTAAAGGTTAAAGACAAAAACTTTTATTGATCTTGAATTGCTGAGCTGAGGGATGTCATAAACATCTCAGAGATGCATGTTTTTGTGAATGGACATTGCTTTAAGACTGCATAGGAAGTATGAGCTTCTCTTTAACTCCTCTTTAAATTATGTCTGCTCATCCATCCGTCCGTCTATCCCAGGAGGCTTTTTTTTTGGCAGACCAGAGCCCCATTTTTGTACGTTCTATTAAAGGGTAACTATTATGGCATTTAAAATGTTCCTAATAATGTTCTGGGAGTCCCCAACAACAGTTTTACATGCATGCAATGACAAAAAACACTTTTGTTGTCTTATAATATGCATTTATTTTTACCTGATTTGCTCACCGACTCCCTAATGATTCGTTTGACGACTCATTTGTCCAAACCCCTCCTTTGCGTGACGCTAATCGCGGTGATTGGTCAGATGACGCAGTCAGTTATATTTTGCGTTAGCCCAAAGCTTAAACATATTGATAAAGCACTGCAGTACTACAATACGCTTCACATAATTTCACATATTTAAAAAAACAAAAAAAATGACATCGGAGACCTAGAAGCTGCTGAGCGTAACTCTCACTCTCTCACACACACACACGCACACACGCACACACACACACACACACACACACACACACACACACACACACACACACACACACACACACACATAAAAGCAACAATTATTAATAGTACTTACAGGTTGTGATGCGGAGGAGGAAGCTGATCTAAATAAACTTGTTATTGAACCTTCCTATATCAGCCGACTCGCGAATCCACACTTGAAAGCATTTGTGTTTGTGAAGCGATCGTCATTAAAATAACGCGAACACAGCTCAAGGTGGCTATACTTGTGTGGTTTAGTTGTAAATATAAACTCTAGCCACTGAGTCTTCACATGCTTGTCCCTGGGCAGTGAAAAAAAAAGTTTGCTTTTGATTCGCACTTCAGAACAGAGTCTCGTCGACATGTTGTTGTCAGGTTTCTCTGTCTGCTCGGCGTGCGCACTGAGTGGGCGTGTCGAATTCAAATAACTTGTACAAGTGACGTACGAAAGTGCATCGTTCGTCTATCGATTCATATCAGCGTCTCAGAGTCGACTCTTACTTTTGAGAGACAATAACTTTGTATACGGTGAACTTTCATATTTAAAACTTTGCAGGATGTTTTTGTTCACTTAGATCTATGTTACACACTACATGAAAGGTAATTTTCAAAATTCCATGATAGGTACCCTTTAATACAATGCTTGTGATTAAATCAGAACAGGTTATTGTGATTTATATAAGGTGTGGCATTCCTCTTTAATTATTACCAACTCATTTGCTTTTGATTCTACTTATTGGTGCACTTGATTACGGCACTCAGTGACTGTAGTGATAAATATTGGGATGTAATACCGTTTTCCCACGCAAGAAATGGGAATTACTGTTAAATAAAGCTTTACAAAATTACACAATGCACGTAAATTCCGAGTGTCATTTGTTAAATTATATTGTCTTTTATCTAAATCATCATACTTCAAACCCTCTTTGAGAGAGTTGTCATAAGAATTAATGTTATTCTTCATAATTTATATGTAACAAGAAATATTTTTACAAAAATTTACCAACAATTTTTGGACCTGGTAAGAGCAAAGAAAACGAGGCCAAAACAAGAAGAAACAAGTGTTGTTCTGTTGTCATTGTGTCAGAGTTGTTAATGTAACTTCTCAGGCAATGGATTACTTGCACAACTACTTTAACGTTTTACTTATTAAACCTCCTGTAACATGTTCAGCACACATACATGCATGAGAATGCAGATTATTACTGCGTTTTATGACTGTCAATTAATTAAAACAATGAATCGTGTTCGCTGTGTTAACATGAATTATCTTGAACCTGCTGAAATGTTGCCGTAAATATATTTTCTTTCCAACTGTGCATTCTGAATAATAAATAAATATATTCCGTCACTAACCTACAGCAGTCCAGTGCATCTTCTCATTGACAGTGTTTTTCTCTCACTGATCATATTTCACACTGGTTGAGTTTTCATTTTTAAATGAATTTTAATGATAAAAAGGATTGCTTGTGTACGCTGGTGCTCTTATTCCAGTCTTTTAAAATATTTGATTGAATGAATGAATGCGCCGTACTTGCCTTAAATTTAACGATGTTATATATTTAATTTAACACTTAACAGTAGAGCTTAGAGGAGAATGATAGTCAACTACTTTAATTATTAATTAAGCATTTTGGACAAACATATCAATTACATACAGTGACAATGAAAAATGACATTGAATAGTGATTAAATATTCCCATGTGATGTTCTGTTGAGTTTAGAAAGTTCTTAATCATCAGAATATCTCTTGTCATGTCTCTGAAAATGTCCAGATTTTTCAGTGTGTTTAAACTGTAGTGTATCTGTGCATGTTTGCTGTTTTTGTGTTTGCTTTATAGACACGCAGATAGACTCGTATGTGGAATTTCACGTGGAAGTCCCCTGTGTTTGTTTATATTTTCATAGGAAAAGATTGGTTGCTTTTATAGATTTGAAAGTGAAGTGTCCCTTGAAGATTCATATTTAAAGTCTGCTAGTTTCTTAAGCCGTAAGCTGTGCGCAGTAAACAAGGGGTCTCCCCATCTATAGAGATTTAGTTCTCTGAGTTCTCCACTATTGATGTGCAAATGTATCATTAAAGGCTCATGTTGATGAGTTGCACTGCTTATTGCTGTCCCAGACCAGGACAGAATAAATAACATTGGAAAACATTGAAAAACTTGAAAATTCTGTCATTAATTACTCGCCCTCATGTCGTTTCAAACCTGTAAGACTTTTAATTATCTTTGGAATACAAATGAAGATCTTTTTTAACCCTCTATGGCATGACTTTTTATTTTTTGGGGAAAAAAATCTTTCACCCAATTTTTTGGGAGCTTGGGGGTCCCTGATAATATATCCATCATAAAATGTGAGCCCCCCCCCACCCCATAACCAGATATTGGTTTGTTGCCTCAGGGCAACAATGTGCTACGAGGGTACAAAAACTCAAAGGTTTTATACATAGGTGGAATAGGGAAAATAAGCAGTATGTGCATTAGAAAAAGTTTTATTTTGACAAACATCAATCACAAATGGTTTCAACCAATCACCAAAATCAACCAATAAATAAAAAACTACTACTAATAATTACAACTAACACACAACAAGCACTACACATACTCATGCGCGCACTACACATACTCATGCGCGCACTACACATACTAATGCGTGCACTACTCATGCACGCACTACACATACTCATGCGCGCACTACACATACTCAAGCACGCACTACACATACTCATGCACGTGCACTACACATACTCGTGCACTACACATACTCATACGCGTGCACTACACATACTCATGCACGCACTACACATACTCATGCGCGCACTACACATACTCATGCGCGCACTACACATACTCATGCACGCACTACACATACTCATGCACGCACTGCACATACTCATGCACGGCGCGTGCACTACACATACTCATGCGCGTGCACTACACATACTCATGCGCGTGCACTACACATACTCATGCGCGTGCACTACACATACTCATGCTCACGCACTACACATACGCGTGCACTACACATACTCATGCGCATGCACTACACATACTCATGCGCGTGCACTACACATACTCATGCGCGTGCACTACACATACTCATGCGCGTGCACTACACACACTTATGCGCGTGCACGACACATACTCATGTGCGTGCACTACACATACTCATGCGCGTGCACGACACAAACACGTGCACTACACACACTTATGCGCGTGCACTACACATGCTCATCATACTCATGAGCGTGCACTACACATACTCATGCACATGCACAACATGTATAATAACAACAACACAACATAAATGACACATATAATGCATATTCTTAGAGTTATCCGAATTTGTAAAAACAAACTTCCCAAGAGAACTTGAATGCACCACCATATGGTCCTAACCCTATGATATTGCCTGAACAAAAGTGGTCTAACTGCACAGTGTTGCCCTGAGGCAACGAACAAAAAAACACAGTTTTAGTATATGAATAAAAATTAAATAAATATTTAAACAATCAAACATACTTCTTTACATACTGATGCACATGCATATATTTTTTAATATAAAGTTATTTTAACTTAAACATGTTAAAATATTATTTTTATCTTACTAATTGGTGGCACCGTGTACCATGTGGCTTTGCTTCATTAAAGGACTGCTTCACCCCCAGACAAAAGGTCACAACCACTTCAGCCCCTCATTTCATTGAACAGACATGTCAGGTGATATTATATATTTTGAAAAAAATATAAAAAAAATTAAAGGGGCGGTGTGAGGTCCAAAAAGGTAGTTTGTTGCCTGAGGGCAACACCATGCCATAGAGGGTTAATGAAATCTGAGAGCTTTCTGTCCCTCCACTGACAGCCCAAGCAACTAACAATATTAAACCCCAGAAAGGTAGTAAAGAATCTAAGATATCATTAAAGTAATTTGTTACTCCAGTGGTTTAACCTCAATTTTATGAAATTACACAAACGCTTTGTTTGCGCAAAAAAACATAATTTACCACTTTATTTACAAAATATCCAACAAGAGCAAAAAAATAGAATTTACATACATTTTCCACAAAATTATGCGATCTGAGGAGGTTTGAACGGACTCTCCCGTCTCACTATACTCTTATTTGTTTAGCCAGAGCAACAGAGGGCGCTCATGGGCAGAAAACAAGAGTTATATTAGTTAAATTAGTTAATTGGAGTCTGATATCAACAAAAAAAGGCACATGGAAGAAAAATGAAACCAAATAAATGCACTATTATAATTTGTTCTTCAAGTGGTCTCTGTTTTTTTTCCATAATCCTATGTATTTTTTATGGCAATGGTTAGCATAAGTAGCCTTTAGCATTGCATATAAGTATATTTCTGCCTCATACAGGGATCAGAATCCCCATCAGATCGCAAGGAAGTTATTTCAAACACTCGCTGGTGTCTGAAAGTGAGTTTTGAGCTGAAAACTGTTACATGTACTTACCATAGTAATAACAGTAAATTATGCATAATTACATGCAACTAACCATCACCCAAATTTAAATTCTTCCCTAACCCTATAGTACGTACATGCTGTTAACTAATATTAAATATATATTTACACTGTAACAATGACACCTTAAAATAAAGTATAACCGTGTGGAGTCTTCAGGAGCATTTTTATACATATTCTCTCAATTGCTCCTGTTCCCTAGATTCTGGCACTCAACCATCTGTCACAAAGAGATGGATTAGGAAATTAACCCTATTTCTAAATGGGAAAGGGTGTTGTATTATTTGGCAAAAAAAGGCTCTTAAATATCAGGCAATGAACTTAGCTCAGCTTTTAAGTTGATCTCAAACATGGCTTGTCAAAACTCTTTTACTAAAATAAGCTGGGAAGTCTTAATCATTAAAAAAAGATATATTTGGCTGCAAAAACTAGCCGAACAAAGTGTTCTCAAAAGCCATTTTGGGAGCCACTCCATCATTTCCAGCTTCCGGACCCCCAGTGTTTATCACTGAACTAGGGGGATGGGAGTGACTAAGCCAGTCAGTCAGCATATGGCTGTGAGCTGACTAATAATCTGGGCTTATTTAACAGTACTGTACGCAGCCAGAGGTCGGGAAGAGATCCGAAGGAGAGGAACAACAAGCTCTGGCAGCGCTGCCCATGGGACGGGGTCGGCTCCAATGGTGGAGCAGAGCGAACGGGATGCCAGGCCATGCATCTACCTCACCGCTCTCATCGAGCTCTGTCTCTGTGAGCACTCGCCCGTCGAGTTTCTCTGCTCGTTCCTCACCATGTGCTGGTTCTGGCCAGACTGTGTCAAGGAAGGCAAGGACGTCTTCCTTAACTCAACCCTTTTCACTGTACAACGGCTGCTTCAGAACAAGCTGGCCCGACTGCTAGAGGAGATCTCTGCCTGCGTGGCCTGCCAGAACGCCCCCGAGGGACCCGGCTTCATGGTATCGAATGCTATTGTAGTTATAGGAGGGGGGATTGACTCCTGGTCAGTTTTAACCTAATAGTTTATGTGGATATATTTTTAACAGCGTTGATTGCATTGGTGTTCCTGTCTGAGGAATCATGGCTGTCATAGAAACATAGCTTCATTATCCAACTGATAATTCAATATTTGTCATTATCACAATGGTATATTTGTTGGCCTCCTCCACCTTGGGCAAAGCATTTGCTTTTGATACAGTGGGCTTCATTATTAAAAAACTGACTGGATGCTGAAGAATAATAACAGTCTAAAATGTGCACTAGAGCATATAACTGCAAGTGCCATTCGGGTTGCATGGCTATCCACATTGATTTATGTGTGTGTGTGTGTCTTTATTTATCGGGCTTTAAAAAGAAGATGGTTACATGGCACAATTGCTGTAACCTCAGGGATGAATCACAGCCTGTCAGAGCTCGACTGCGCTGTGACAGGACATTTTCCTCTGAGCAATGGCCATTGCTTTCTCCAGGGACACTACATCCTCTTGGCTTCTCATACATTTACATTTTATTTTGTTGTATGAGCAGCTCTTGTGCAAGCTCTCGTTGTTAGTTGGAAGTGCCTCGGTTTTCAGATTTTAACACAATAACATGAGAATGTCAGACTTTAAGTGGTGCAAGAATCTGTTTGTTGGTGGTGACTTGTTGAGGAGGGGAGTTAGCTTTAGTTTAACACCTTGCCAATATACCAAATGAGGTTAATCCTTCTCTTTGGCAAACATACAAGACCCGTAATCCTTCTGCCTCCCACAGTCTCTCTCCTTCAACTTTAGAGAAGTCACTATTTGTTATTTCATTCAGCTAATAAAGTGATCAGTGATTTGTATTTGTAGAATTTCCTTTTGTTTTATGAAACACGTTTTGTTACCAATTCAAGTCTGTTTGTGTAGTGTCGGTTTAATGAGTCAATAGTATGTTGCCCAGCTCTAAAAATGGTCTTGTGGAGAACTTGACTTTATGAATTTTTTATGAAGGGTACATTAAGAAGTGTTAATCATATGCCCCAAAAATATATCCCACTTTACACTTTTAGAGAACTGGGGGAGAAGATCATGGCAGAGGCAGCTCTCTCTTGTTTTTGTTTTTTTGATATTCTAAAGCAATTGCGCTGGTACTAAAAGGTCAGAAGAGCACATTTGATCGTCCGCACGAGCAAGCCGTTGATATTTGTTGTTCTGCCAGGGAAAGCCAAACTGAATTTCCGCCGTGTGTGTGTATTGTGCTATACAAACAAGCTCAACTTACCTCACCTAGCTTTGCCTTGCCTAACAAGCACAACATGTGTTATAAAATTGATGTTGATAAAGAATGATTCCTACAAAATAATAAAAGCTTGCACAAATGCACACTATTAATGTCGGATTCCCAAGATTTTGTCATTTACCAAATTCTAATAACGTTCTGTCATGACTGGTATAAAAGTATCTGGTTTACAGTGCTTTTTTAAACTTTACCTCAGTAAAGGATGAGCATATAAGATTAGAGATAACAAGTGTGGTCCATTCAAATACTTTATGAAATAGGTTTCATTCCAATTCATTGGAAATCAGGTGTCAGATTGCAAGATATAATACAAACTGATATGGCTTAATCCAAATTTGTGGGCCACCTCATTTGGTATGACTCCAACATGCTTGCAGATTGGCGACGTAATGTTTGGTTGCTAACTGTATTATTACTCGTGTAAACCAAGCTTTTACTCTCAATGTCCAAACCCGTGATTGTGTCTGATTTATTGTCAGTGTCACTCTAGCACTTGCTCTGGGCTTCAGATAACTTGTATCTTGAGCTGTTTGCCAGATATTTTAGGAGGAGCAAGGGCAACAAAATATATTTATTTATTTATTCTCAAGTCACACCATTGACAGATGTGTGTAAAGGTTAGTTTTGATAAGGATCTGACTGACAGGTGTTTGTGTTGTTGAGATCCTGCCAGGGTTTAGTGTTACACGACCTGTATGTGAAATAAACCACTCTCTGAGACGCCACGGGCATCATATTGCTAGATTTTTTTGTCTACTGCGCAGAACCAGGCAACACATGTAATTTTGTATATTTTCCTTCTAAGAATATTGATATTTGCCCGGGAGCTGTGTTATAGCCCAGAGCCAAAATGAGGAGAGTTCATGCTCAATGTTTATGGAAAACCTCAGACTATTTTGATACCGTTAGAAAAGCGGATTACATTTTTAAAAGAATAAAATAAAATGGATGTCTTTTTCTTTCTCCTCTCAACTGTGTTGTTCTGGTTAATATTTTCAGACTATTCTCCTTTCAAGTTAAGTTAAGTCAATCATCCTCATTTATATAGTGCTTTTAACAATGTAGATTGTTTCAAAGCAGCTTTACAGAGACAAACATATAATTTTAAGGTAACACAGATTGGTTTGGTTTTATAGCGGTTCTTGAATAATGTTATTTCCAGCTAAAGTTAGTTTTGATTCATTCACTTCCGCCGAAATGATCATTTGTTATTAAATTAGGGGGCGCTAAGACGACACCACAAACCTGTGATGAACACTGATGCCGTTCACTTGCGCATTAAGAATTTATTCTATAGTTATGTGCGTTTGAATATATGTGTGCAGGTTTGTAATTCCCTACAAACCATGCCTAAACAAACTACTTGCCTTTCAGCATGCATGGTCATGTTAGCCTTAGTGTTCACAGGCCATCCAGAAACGTTTCCATTGTGTTGATGTTATTGAAAGGCTATAGGCCACTGGTAGTGTTTGCAAACTGTCTGAGCGCTTCATTATGCTCTCTGGAAACTGCAGCGGGGTCATGCGAGCCAGCAATTGATATGCAGATTTCAGTGGACAGCAGCAGTTTTAGTCTAGCTGCTCGTATACGTGCGCAAAACCTGCTAGTGGTCGACTTTTAGAAAGCACCCAAAGCTGAAAAAAGAAAACTAGCCTAACACTTAGAATCATGGAAATGCTTGATGGTTGACTTACAGTTTGAGGAAGGAGACATGTCTTGAGTGAGTGTGTGTGTGTGTGGGACACGACCAGAGCTGAAGAGTAACTCGACAAACATGCCGACTTTCAGGGTGGGCAAGATTAGGAGGAAGAGCAGTTCTCTGGCCAGAAGGACAAAACACCAGGCCATAGCGGCCTGGAGGATCCTTTACAGACTGCTGTTCATGGTGAGTGTATTTCTGGGTCAGAACATGAGCGTTCAGAGACGAAGCATCTCAAACGTGTCTCTATTGACTGCTTGATTGCATTTCTTTTAGGGGCGGATCAATTTTGAAATACTGATTGGTGTTTAAGAGAATTGATCCTTATACAAAATATTGATCCTGCAGTAAGAGTATTTTTTTTTAATTATTATTAATGGGGTTATTTAATAAAGGTGCTATTTACATGAATTATTTCATTGTTTATTTGGCAAGTAAATTGTGTATTATATTATATTGAGTCTATTTAATGTTAACAATGGCTTATTAAAGTTTGTTACAAATACATTTCTGGGTTATAGGCAGATGGAGCACCATTTATTTTACGGCATAAATAACCAAATAATGCTGTTATACCTTTGTATTTCTATATCAATATGATATTTATTTATTTAAAATCCTTTGAATCATTTATGCATTTTTAAACATTGTTTCAAAAATAAAACCATTTTATTTTTTTGCTGTACTGTAAAACGCATGTTTCGCTTAGCTGTTATTTGTTACCACCAAATGTTCTGGCTACTATTATATATATATATATGATTAAAATTCACTTTCTTTTCAGTAAAATTCAACACTGTAAAGAGTTGTCCCTTTAGCGGTTGAGGCATTACTCGTGAATACCTTGCTAGATACCTCAGTTGTGAAGCAAAAAGCAGCGCTGGGTCTGTTTTAAATACTTTGAAGTCTCATGAGTTGTCGCCATCTTTGAAAAGCTAGTGTGATGTTATATGATTTTATTATAGGCTCGTCATGTTTCCTTTATGCTTAAACTCTTCTCTGAATAGGCTTTCTTTCTTTTAACAATGGATGTTTCCTCGTACGGTTGCCTCTTTGAATGCTCCATTTCGTTAATGATGTTGCTTATTAGTTTAGATATGGCTATGCTCTGAAATAGTCGGACAGTCTTCTCTTTGTTTACGGACGTGACACAACCACGCAATGATGTGAAACTGACATTTCCTGTGAAATCCAACCTGACAGCTCAAATGATATTATTATTGTAAAGGCTCTGAATTAGGGTGGGGGACCCTGTAAAGAGATTTTTTTAATGTACTATGTTTTGTAGTGCGCCTTTAACACAGTTGAATGCTCACTAAAAACCAGTTGACTCACAGATCATTTGAGTTTATTTCATTTAGACATGTCTAAAAATGGTAATATGTAAGTGAATAAGTTGTTTACTTTGTAATCAGATTATCCATTTCCACCAGTTTGACCTATTCAGGGAAATGAGCAAATCATAGTTTAGTAGAGGCACTGCCTCCTCTCACATGACTATTCGCCTGTACTTTGCAGTTAAGCTCTTTACATTCATGGTTTTTTAGTAGCCAAACTTGAAACCAAGGCATGTCGATGAGACGCTGTAACCCCTTTGAATCTGTATCCGCTGTTGGACTGTGACCCTGTTTACACGCTCTTATTCCAGGGTTTCTGCAGAAAGCAGGGCTCTGAAAGTCACGTAGACACATATTCCTTACGCTGTTGAATGGATTAAGAGAAGGTGCTTTAAAACGGCTGTCTCCACTGGAGTACATGTACTGTAAACAAGCGGCAGATTTTTGTAGAGTGCACATGTGTTTGAGAAGACGGGATACTAGGCAGAGGTGGGAAAAGCGGTGCATTTAAATAGAGGGAATGCATTGACGTCACTTTCCCGCAGGAACACACTCCCTCAGCCGGACTGAGTGGCTGTGTGACTGGATTTAATAGGGGAAACTGAAAACCCAAGTTAAAAAAAAAAAAAAAATTCAGTTTAAACTAAAGGTTGGACTCAATATAGCATTCCTTACAACTTACCAAAGATTCAGTTATTAATGTTTTTCATGTACTGTTGATTATTTTTGGAGGCACTGCTTCCACATGCTACAAATGCAGTTGTGACCAGATGTGCCCTGACCACCTCCAAAAGAGTCTTTGATTAAATGGTAAAGCATTTTCAAAAGTCTTTATTTAGTGTAGTTTTGGCCAATAAGATAACCTGAAACATGTTAATAAGGTCTGAGTGGGGCCAATTGTGTCATTCGGATCGCAAGCTTTTAAGACGTGCTCTGCCAAGCAGTTTTGTTCCTCTTCAAACCGTGAACTATGAACATTTTCTGTCAAGAAGGATAGATTGTCAGACTGAAGCTTTTTGACAGCTGGTATCACGAGGAGCCGTCATCTAGGGAAAACCAGAACTGAAGTTTAACTATGTTATGTCTTGCACTATGTTGCATGTCTTTTTCACCCCCACACGATTCATTTACTATATCTTAATTCGATATTTAAGACACCTAGCATGCAAACAGACATTTTATGTTACCACTATGCAGTACCGTTCTGTAATTCTATATCTATATTTGGAGGTTTGCCCTGTTTGCTGGTCAGATTCTCACAGCCAGTTCACACTCAGCGTAAATGTGTGTGTGTCGTGAGGAGAGCCTCACAGATAATTTTCAGGTGTTTTCGTGAGGCTAACAGGAACCTGTATGGGGTCTTCACAACCGGCAGAGCTTCTCTTAACCTCCTGGTGACACAAGCGCTAGCCACAATCACTGTTATCAGTCTGTGCCAGGCTGGGCTTTCCCAGCTATTCCACTACAGGCGCTCCAGTAATGCGTCAGCGTAATGTCTCCTGCCTCCCTCGGCCTCTTATTGATGTGTTTAGAGTTTTTATTATACCCCAAATCTTGGCTGTTTGAGAGTATATCACGTGAGAGCATTGGAAAGACTCGGGTAATAAAGGCGTAGTTCAGCCAAAAATTCTGCTCTAATTTAGATACCTTCATGTTATTCCAAACCGGTTTGCATTTCTTTCTTCTGTGAAACAGATATACTATGAAAGTCAATGGGATTCAATGTTAATTTGCACCCATTAGACCCCATTCATTTTTAAAATGTCTTTTTAAAAAAAATCATAAAGTAAATGATGACCCGACTTTTTTTTTTTTTTTTTTTTTTACTGATTTTTACTATTCTAATCAAATTTCTGGTTAACTCTTAACAACTAAAATGAGAAGAAAGTGTATATAAAATAGTTCTTCAGTGGCAAAACTTTTTTAAAAATAAAATAACTTGACTAACTTTTTTGCTCAATAACCACTGTGGCTACTGGTTTTCCAAAGTTTCTAGCCACTCAGCATGGGGGAAAACTGTAAATAGATATTTTGATTATCTCTATTTTAGGCTGGTGTCACTTTTTATGTTCACTTTTTATCACCATTTATGCGCAATAAGCAGCAAAAATAACTAAATTTAGTACTGAGAGTCGGCTTTATGCCTGCAAACTTCGTATTTGAACACAAACCCTGCAGAAATTAGTCAAATTATGTGCAGTACGCGCAATCCCACGCCGAAATTCAAGCCCTGTAACATTAACAATATTCATCTGGAGCAAAAGAAATGAGTGTGTGAAGAGTATGTTTGTGTGTCACTCGCTGTCGGAGAGATGTGAGAGAGAAAGACCAGCTGGTATTTGTATCTGTTCTGCGGAAAATGAGTATTGGAAGCGTTTCAGATATTTCAGTGTCTATGTATTGAAAATCTATATTTTTGACAGCATTGCTCTAAGTTTATTATTTCAGGTGCCTTTTTAAAAGACTAGAATTGATGATTTTTTTTTATTTAGGCTTTATATAAAATGAAACCCACCAAAGTGGCTAGTAGGAGTGACTGTGTTACACGCCACCGCTGAAATACACGCATTTGTCAAGCCATGTTACTCGGTATGCTGCATATGAGGGCCCTTTCTAAGTACACTGTTGGGTCATGTGACAAATTATGCAGCTAGATTACACCGATTACTCACTGACAAATTTTACCCCACTCATCCTATAATTTGCCCGCTTGCTGTTTGAACATATTCATCAATATCATTTTTCTACGTGTGTGCATACAGTTCATGCTATTTATACTTCATATCATTGTGAGATTTGTCCACAATGCATATTTCATGCAACCTATATATGCTGAGGCATAATGTTGATCTGTGTTTTTGAGGCTTCTTAATCTCTGTTTAACTAACGTCTGAGAAGATGTCCTGGGAGCCGCAGTGTTTACTTTGGGTGGTCCTACCACAGCTTTCATCCAGAAGATCGGGCTGAGCTGTACCTCTTCCTCTTCCTCTCTCGGCACACTAAACTGACTCAAGCCGCTGCTGCACATGGTCTCTGGAGTGGCCGGTCTGTAATTAGTAAACCCGACTGCAGAACAATCTGTGAGATCCCATTTTCTCTTTTTTTTTCTCTTCTGGTTTAGTCACGACTCACAAACACACTTTGCAGTGCTCTCCGTTTCCTGTATATTGATCGGTTGCTGTAAGGGTTTTGGTCAACTGGACTCAAGTTAACGTACATGTTAAAGACAGGTCAAAGTGCTGAGTTTATGTATTTTTTGCAGCAGCGGATGTATGTGCTCTGTTCAATATGGAGTTTGTCTGTCTGGTTTAAAGCCAGAAAAGGGCTTTGGTGGTGTTTTTTGTCCCCTGTGGTCACAGATCCGTCCTTGTCAGCTGTTTCACTTGTTCACAGCTCTCCGAGAGCTGAAGCTGAGATGCTGAAGCCTTTATTTTGAGACATTCACTGTAAGCGATATTGCTGTTTGTATTGATGTACGACCGCAATAAGAACTTGGCTGCGATCCTTACCAGCGTAAGAGCTGTACACATGAGATGTGACCCTCCAAATCATCAGTGTCGTATTATTTTGAAACCGATCACAGTGTTTATGAAGATGTGAGCAGCTGCGGTGTCTGGGGTGTAGATCCAGCATAAATGATGTAATGCTTGCACTCACTTCTTACTGTATATGGACCACTTCTGTCACTTTGTCATCTTTGCTCATCACGTTCCAGACTGTTTCTTCACAACGGCTAGGAAAAGCTTTCAAATATGTGTTTTCCCAAAATGCACTGATAACAGTGGAGAACTAAATGACTTTTTAATATTTACTTGAATATTTACGAACTGTCATTTATTTAGTACAACATACATTTGTTTCATATTTAATAAAACACTGACATTGGCATCTTTATTTACTTCAAATGTCATTTCTCGTGTCCAAATGAGTAATTTGTTTTCTTTTAGTCCAGTCGTTTTCCATCTATAAATTGTCATTAGATACTACTCGCACTAAAGCACTGGATTCAGACTATTAGTTTTCTAAACACTGGCTTAGTTACAGTTATTAACAGCATGTCTAGATGTGTCTGGAAAGGAAGATCATGTGCATCACAAACCCCTTGAAATAAACAATACTTTCAAATGTGTATATAATTATAACATAGGTGTGTTTGTCAAATAAAAAAATAACTAATAAATCACACAGTTTCTGTAATTACAGAACATGTTATAACAAGTTTTTGAAATCACCTTAAAATAATGTTCATATAAAACCATTATAATATGGGTTGATTTAGCCGTACCTTTTAAATGGTGTGTTTGTTGATGTTTATGCTGCACAATGTTGCATTTTCACACAAGTAATTTAATCCAAGTACTATTTAAAACATTTGGTATCAGTATTTTTATTTGACTATCGATTCCTTTTGATAAAACGCAATTGTTCATATATATATTCCGCTCTTAACACCAGTGTGTAGGGTTGCCAACTGTCCCGTATTAGCCGGGACATCCTGAATATTGGGCCTAATTTATTTGTCCCTGTACGGGACCTCCCGTTTATTGATGGCTACACTCATCTAACCTCTGACTGATACACCAGCAACACGACACTTGAGAATGATCACGACACCGGTCATCATCCAATCACAGCCCACACTCACGCACGTCAGACCATACGAATAACAAACTCTAACTGAGAATTAATTATTCTTTTTGGACAAATCATTGTTTGATTTACGAACAGAATCCTCTGCTGTCGCTCCCGGATCGATCCGGACTCGCGTCAATCAGATTTCGATTAAATCTATTTGATTTTGGGTTTTGATTTCGGCAAATCAGTTTTGGCGAATTCAAACAAAGTGATTATTGTTCATGAGTCCAACATCCAGCCACGCTAGAAAATCTTCCTGAGCGAATAATGTGCTGATGTGATTTGCTGCTCAAGAAACATTTCTGATTATTATTAATGTTTAAAAAAAAAAGTCAAAAAAGAGATTCTTTGATGAATAGAAGGTTCAAAGTAATAAAAGAGAAATAAAAAAGCTTTTGTAACATTCTAAATGTCTTTACTGTCACTTTTGATTAATTTAATGTGTCCTTGCTGAATAAAAGTAGGATATTACTTTCTTTCATTTCTTTAAAATGTTGTGTATAATGCTACAAAAGCTTTCTATTTCAGATATGCTATTATTTTGAACTATGGTTTGTGTGTAATGTGACTTTTTTTGTGTGACCTTAAAATTAGTTTTAGAATTAAATTGTACATAAATAGGTTAAGCAAAACAAATGGTTTATGTCTGAGAACCATTTAAACACATGCGAACCTGAAATGACATATACTGTGTGATACATTACAAAACATTTTTGAGTGTCCCTTATTTTCCTGTACAGAACCACGATTGTCCCGTATTTTTCTTTTCTGAAGTTGGCAACCCTACCAGTGTGTCTTAATCCCATAAATGATAAATGGAGGTTTACTGACTTCAGCAAAGACTGGTAACCCAGCATACAGTAGATGTGGTAACCCAGCATACAGTAGATGTGGTTCTCTTCATCAGAATCGGGGTGAGCGGCGCCAGTGGACTCTGAGAGCTGGATCATACAGTGACGCTGTGGGGGAACGCATTAGCTAAATTAGCATTAGCTACTTCAGGAATTGCCAAAGAAGATGCTTCGTTAATTTTGTTTAATGAGCTAAACAACAAAAGTTAATTGCAGAACTTTTCCCTAGCTCTAATTATATCATTATGTATATAATTGATGGAAGGAATAAATGAAGGCGTTAGCCTGAAAACAGCAGGTGATTTGCCAGTAGGTAAATGCTTTTTGGATGATCTCCTCCTTTTAAACGCAGAGCAGAAGTGTGGATTCAGAAGACAAGTCATTTATTTGGTTATTTATCAAAAACAGACTTGGTATTTTTTCATGGGTAGAGGGAAAAACAGAAACATATACAGTACAAACCAATAATATTGAAACATATGAAAACTAAATGGGACAAAATGGAAATATTTGGTATATATTTTTATTATATTCATTACCATTTTATTTATATGATTCTCACCTTCCACTATTACTGCTGCTGTACTAATATTACTTAAAGGGATAGTTCACATTTACTCACCCTCAAGTTGTTTCAAACCTTGCAAACAAATTTCTTTCTTCTGCTAAACACAATGGAAGATATTTGAAAGGAATGATGGTAACTATTACAGTTGATATACCCCATTGACTTCCATGGTAGTAGGAAAAAAAAATACTATGGAAGTCAATGGGGTATATCAACTGTAGCTGAGGGGCTAAGGACTGTAAGGTGCTAGCTGTTGCTAATTAGATGAAGCTGATACGGGTGTGCCGGTTAGAACACCAAAGTCGGAGAAGGAATCCAGTTCAACAGATTTATTTGAACAAGCATATGCAGAGGGGGAGCCAGATCATATCAGATTGAGTTAAACAGTGCTACCAGTACACATATCAAGGATGAGCATGAATACTGGCACTGAGTGGTATCGTCTTGTGCTTATGTCCGTAGACGTGGGTCAGCATATATGTGTGTGGTCTGTAACAAACAAATAAAGATATGCTCTAACAAACAATGCTTCTTCCTTATTACAATCACAGTCATAACAACATAAATAGCATTAAAACTACTGGCATCCCCCAATCTTCAACACAGTGTTGCCTTTGAATACAGTAGAACATAAGCCATATACACAGCTTACATGATTACACTGTACTGGATGATAACTTAAATACTGCTATACTTCGCATTGGCATCCATTTTATGTCATCACTCTTTAACTTCTCTATTCAGTAAACAACAATCAACTCAACTTGTGTAACATAGTGGAATTTACAAGACTCACTTTCTCTCTGGACGCACACAACTTCAACACTCAAAGGAACATAACGACGATCTTTTAACCGCATTCAGTAAGGGAATTTCACAGCTCGTTCTCACTTAAGACGACGGTTGATACCAGACTGGATCGCACGCGCACTGCGCTCTGAAGCAATCCACCGAATGAGCTGCGTTCCGCCAAAATAAGAGTCCCCGCGATCGGGAAGAGAGTACACTAATACATCCATGTCACAAATCAGTGTCATTAGTGAGACTTTCTCACAGCCGCCCCCAAATTGCATGCAATTTGCTCCAGAGGAAGGCTCACTGTTCAGCCTCTTCCATGGACACTACGGCGGAATTCTTTCCCTCCTATGAATCTGGGATAGCTGGAAGGGCGATGAGACGGGCAACCGGTCTGGTGTAGACTCTGTCCTTGATCCGGACGTCTGCTGACCTTACACGACTATCAGCACTCTGATGTACCTTAGTCACTCTGCCGACTGGCCAAAGAGCCCTGGGAAGCTGCGGGTCCATCATCAGAACAACAGAGTCGACCGCAAGATCCCCTGTGGTGGTATGCCACTTCTGTCGAGGCTGCAAGGTGGGCAAGTAGTACCTTATAAACCTAGACCAGAAGTGGTCTGCCAAGACCTGACAGTGCCTCCATCTTTTCCTGCTCAAGCCTTCACTCTTGTTGTATACTACCTGAGGCAAAGCACCATCTAGCCGCCCCATCAAGAGGATGTTCGGAGTGATTGCATCCAGATCTGCTATGTTGGCTGAGCTATATCCCAGTGGTTTTGTGTTCAGTATCGCCTCGACTTCCAACAATACAGTACGGAGTACTTCTTCGGAGACCGGCTGAGCTCCTATAACTGTATACAAAGCAGATTTGACCGATCTTATCTCTCGCTCCCATGCCCCACCGAAATGGGGTGCTGCCGGAGGGTTGAAGTGAAAGGCAATCTTCTGCTTTGCTAGAAGTTGCTGAAGCTCTGAGGATAGACCGGCAAATGTCTCGCGAAGCTCTTTCTCTCCTGCTTTGAAATTTGTGCCCTGATCCGAGTAGAGTTCCGCCGGCTTACCTCTACGTGCAATGAATCTCCTGAGGCTCATTAGAAACGAGTCTGAATCCAAGCTATGTAAGAGGTCCAGGTGCACCGCTCGCGTAGTGAGACATTTGTATATAATACCCCATCTCTTCTCAGAGCGGCGTCCCAACTTCACCTGGAAAGGCCCAAAGCAGTCTACGCCTGTGGAATAGAAGGCTGGCTTATATAGACGTAGACGGGCCACGGGTAAGTCTGACATCTTGGGCACCGATGGCTTAGCCTTCCATCTTCGACATTCCCTACAGAGATGTTGAATATGACGGATTGCCTCTCTCCCGCGCAGGATCCAGAAGGTGCGACGCATTTCTGCGTATACCCGTTCAGGTCCAGGGTGACAGAGACGAGTGTCATAGTCCTGTATAAGTAGCTTGGTGGCTGGATGACCAGGATCCAGGACGATCGGGTGTTTAAAAGCAGAATCAAGAGCTTCAGCACGCCGCAATCTACCACCAACACGTATGATCTCCTCCTTAGGGTCTAACTCTGGTGACAAGGTAAGTAGGCGACTACTATTCGGTACTGACTTGCCCTTCTTGAGGTGATGCCATTCTTCTGGGAAACAGTCTTGCTGGATTCTCTTGTAGATTGTCATTTCTGCTTCATGATAATCTGAGGCAGTAACAGCGCTACCCTGTCCAGCCGCCCCGTGAAGCTCACGCACCGTAGCCTCAACGAGATCCTTCCAAGTGTGTTGGCCTCCTTGTAGAGAACATGGCCAGTCACTGTTAGTCACAATACCGCAAGAGACTGACTTCCTGTACTCTGACAAATCTGAAACAGACAGCTTAGGTGATTGGGACGGCCATTCGTCGAGTCTCTTAAGGAGGAAAGGGGGCCCTTGGCTCCAGCGATTAGGCAAGGCAAGCTCCCCAAGAGTCTTACCCCGTGCGACATCATCGGCGGGATTCAGTGAAGAGTCCACATAACGCCAGGCGCTGGGTGCTGTGAGTTCCTGAATTTCAGCTACACGGGTGCCCACAAATACTTTAAAACGGCACGACTCCGACTGCAGCCAGGTAAGCACTGTGGTTGAATCACTCCAAAGTATAGTCTGATCCACCTTCAAGGTCAGCTCCCCCTCCAACATCTTTGCCAGTTGGGCTGCTGTCAGGGCACCACAGAGCTCTAGACGGGGAATGGAGTGTCGTCGCCGAGGAGCGACTCTTGATCTTGCTGCCAGGAACGACAGGTACACTTGACCTTGGGCATCCTCGGTCCGCAGGTAGGAAACTGACCCGTAGGCTTTCTCAGATGCATCGCTGAATATGTGGATCTGTCTAGAGACAAACGTTTGACCCACATGAGCTGGAACATATGATCGAGGTAAGGTTATGCGAGGCAACAGATTGAGTTCGGCTTCCCACTCTTTCCAAGCTCTCTGGAGCTCCTGAGGAAGGAGGGGGTCGTCCCAGTGATGATGCTTATCCCACATGCTCTGGACAAGCAACTTGGCGCGAGTTGTGTAGGGTAATATGAACCCCAGAGGGTCATACTGTCGAGCCAGAACTTTATACACGTTGCGCATAGTCAGTATGCCATAGTCCAGCGGGCGGTTCTTATACCCTAAGATGTCCGATTCCCAATGCCAACTAAGTCCAAGAGTTGATTCGGACAGACCTGTGTCATCATGTGAGAGCCAGCGCTCCATACTATCCGACCTTGCTTCTTTTGGCAGATGTTCGATGACACTGGGGATGTTACATGCCCACTGACGAATCTCAAACCCACCCAATGCCAGAATCTCCCTGAGTTTGTCCACCAACCCCCTTGCTTCAGCTGCAGTTGGCACGCTCTGAAGGCAATTGTCGACATAGAAACAGCGTTCTACAGAGTCTCTGACACCATCCTCTGGAACACTGTGATCTCTGGCATGCCGTTGAAGAGCAAAGGTGGCACAACAAGGTGAGCAGGTGGTGCCAAAGGGCAAAACTTGCCACTCAAAGGTATAAGGGGGATCCTCTCGCTTCATATCTCTCCACACAAACCTGAGAAGTGGCCGGTCTTCCGGCAGAAGCTGGACTTGGTGGAACATACCCTTAATATCTCCACTAATTGCTACTGCTTGTTGCCTAAAGCGCAGCAAGACACCAAGAAGAGATGCGCCCAAGGTCGGTCCTGGAAGAAGGGCATCATTCAGATTCAGTCCACGGAACTGATATGAACAGTTGAAAACAAGCCGATTCTTCCCGTTATGGCTAACTAGGTGATGAGGTATGTACCATGTTTCGCCAGTCATTGAGATGTCATCTGGGCCCAACTTCTTGACAGCTCCTGATTGTACCAGCTGGTTGATTGCCTCACAGTATGCTTTGGCACGTTGAGGGTCCTTAGCCAATCGCTTCTCTGTACTCCTCAAGCTCGGTTAGAACGGCCTCTTTGGATGCCTTGAACAGGGGCATATCCTTTTTCCGCAGCAACGGAGTAGCATACCGGAGGATGCCAGCAACCTCTACCCTCCTTGTCTTTGCCTCCAGGTGCTCTATTGCCTCCTTGTCTTGCTTTGATCTCACCACCATCTTGTCACTCTGGAAAGGCAGCACATCCATCTGCCAGAGTTTCTCAACATTCCTCATCAACTCTGTTGTCTGTGGTGAAACACTGGTCAGGAGGCACTGTTGTGTGCATGCTATCCACTGGATGAGGTGAGTCGGCCCCTGAAGCGTCCAACCCAGTCTGGTACGGATAGCTGCCGGTCCTCCTGGAGGGCCTAACCTCACTGGCTCGACTGGAGTGAGCAGATGGGGGTGATCAGCTCCTATCAATACAAGTGGCTTGGCATGCTCGAATGGTTCGATAGGGAGGTCTGCCAGATGCTTATATTTCCTCTTCAACATGGAGATGGGATATGAGTGATCTGCCAGGCTGAGACGTTGTGAAGTGAACGCCTCTGCAACCTGAAAACTTCTTCTGGGATGTGCAAGGGGTGATATGCAGAATGAGACGGATGATCCCTTCAACGTTTGAACATCCTGACGTATTGTGCGGAGGACAAGATCCTCTTGTCTACCTTGCAATCCAAGTCGGTCAACAGCTTCTGGCAGGAGCATTGTGCGTTCCGATCCATCATCCAACACCGCATAGGTGTCAAGAGTACGGTCCTTGTTCCGAAGAAGCACTCGCACAACCTTTAATAGGACACGAGTGGAAGTTGATGGACGGTCCAGGTAAAGAACCTCGGTACCGTTGTTAACTAGACAACTCTCTACTTTGGGTGGCTCTGCAGCGGGACGGGTGTTCACACTATGAAGAACTCTCAAGTGCTTTCCTTGGCACAGGTCACAAAGTCTTTTGAGGTCGCACTGTGCAGCTTGGTGGGACCTCCCACATCTCCAGCATCTTTTATTCACTTTGATCCATTCTATGACTTCCTCCCTTGTCAACTTCTGAATGCCTGGGCACTTATTCAGAAAATGTTCTGAACTCTCACAATATGGGCAATACTGCTTTATCTTGCCTCTCCTTTTGAAATCTGAGGGACCTTGACCTTCTCGCTTTGTGGCCTTACTATCCCCAAAGCTCTCCGCCCCATGTAACACAGTAGCCGCTGATCTACTGTGTCGCTTCTCAGCTTTGTGGCTCAGTGACCCTTGGACTCGGGTCTCGGATGGGACGTCATAACTCTGACACCATGACTCATACTGGAGCCACCCTGCCAGGTCAAGCAGGGTATGAGTAGAGCCAGGTCGATGGAACATCTGACGGCGGAAATTTGCCCTCAACTCGGGCGGAAGTTTCATGAGCAGCCGTGCAACGTGTGAGCCGCATCTCAGCTCAACTTCTCCATCAGAGCCCAGGGTCTTTAACATGCCCACTAGTGACTGAACATGCAAAGCAAACTTCTCAAAGGCTGCTGTATCTCCCCGCCTGATCTCTGGTGAGTCCATGACAGCAGCAATTCTCTTTAAGGCGACGTGATGTGGCTGACCAAACTTCTCATTCAATGCGGCCATTGTATCGGAGAACGGCATACGCGAATTGATGTATGAGTCAGCTATAAGGCAAGCCTCCTCCAACCTCAGATGGTCCACAAGAACCTGATATTTGAAGAGCTCAGTGGCGTCCCTTGGCAACAGATTGGTTAGGGCAAGCTTCAGGCGGGAGAATTCCATGGGGTCCCTATGGATGAAGAGGGGGATTTTCGGCGTTGGCCCATGGTATTCCTTTTCCTTCACCATAGCTGATGAAGGCCGATATGGTACTTCTTGAGAGGGGGTACGATGACTCATATGAGGTCCTGGTACGTGTTTAGGTGGAGGCCCAGATTTAGCTGGGTTCTTGACAGAAGGAGAGTTGATGCCTGGTGAGTAATACTGCGACCAGTGAGTCAGAGGCTGAGTATCATGAAGCTTCCTATCTGGTGGTTTCTTAGGGGTTGAAGACAGATGACTTCTAGTTGCTGAGTTAGATGCAGCACTATCTCTGAGTAGCTGGAGTTCCTTCATCATTCTATCTATCATAGTGACCATCTGTGTCTCCTCACCCTCCGGAGGCATTGACGGTGGTTCAGCAGAGGGCCATGGTGGAGGCGGTAGCCAGTCGTCATACTCCTCTTCTTCTTCCCCTCGGGTCGGAAAGTGATCCTTTAGAGGAGGGGGTGGTACTGGCCACGATTCTTGACGTGCCCTCTGCAGTGTCTTAACTGAAGCTACAGGAGAATGCGTTTCCCTATGGGTCCCCCAAGGCTGTGTTCGACCGATCTGCCTGCTCTCTTCTGGTCGATATAATGATGTGTTCTCTCTACGCATCTCATACAGCTCATTTCCATCCTCTGCATAGGGTGTCAGAGTGTCTGTCCACTCCGCACGTCGGCCAGTCGAACGTGTATCATAGCTGGGGGAGTACTCTTCGTCCTGCTCACTAATATCTGAGTCCCACTGAACCTGACGAGGGGACCTTGTGACATGTGCACTTTCAGCGGGCGTCATCATAACCACTTCCTCATGATGAGAGCTCCACCCCTCTAGCCCATGCATATGCTGTAACGAACTTGTATGAGGTGAAACTATCTGTTGGCTCACTGGACCAACCTCATAGTCCTCAAGATACTGCGGCGGTCTCCGCTGCCTCTTAGGTCGAGTCGATGGGACCCAGGATGCTTCACCGCTTTGTTGCATGTTCCCGGAACAGCTTGTATCCGGCTCGAAGGACCAAAATGTAGCTGAGGGGCTAAGGACTGTAAGGTGCTAGCTGTTGCTAATTAGATGAAGCTGATACGGGTGTGCCGGTTAGAACACCAAAGTCGGAGAAGGAATCCAGTTCAACAGATTTATTTGAACAAGCATATGCAGAGGGGGAGCCAGATCATATCAGATTGAGTTAAACAGTGCTACCAGTACACATATCAAGGATGAGCATGAATACTGGCACTGAGTGGTATCGTCTTGTGCTTATGTCCGTAGACGTGGGTCAGCATATATGTGTGTGGTCTGTAACAAACAAATAAAGATATGCTCTAACAAACAATGCTTCTTCCTTATTACAATCACAGTCATAACAACATAAATAGCATTAAAACTACTGGCATCCCCCAATCTTCAACACAGTGTTGCCTTTGAATACAGTAGAACATAAGCCATATACACAGCTTACATGATTACACTGTACTGGATGATAACTTAAATACTGCTATACTTCGCATTGGCATCCATTTTATGTCATCACTCTTTAACTTCTCTATTCAGTAAACAACAATCAACTCAACTTGTGTAACATAGTGGAATTTACAAGACTCACTTTCTCTCTGGACGCACACAACTTCAACACTCAAAGGAACATAACGACGATCTTTTAACCGCATTCAGTAAGGGAATTTCACAGCTCGTTCTCACTTAAGACGACGGTTGATACCAGACTGGATCGCACGCGCACTGCGCTCTGAAGCAATCCACCGAATGAGCTGCGTTCCACCAAAATAAGAGTCCCCGCGATCGGGAAGAGAGTACACTAATACATCCATGTCACAAATCAGTGTCATTAGTGAGACTTTCTCACACCGACATTCTTCAAAATAACTTCATTTGTGTTCAACAGAAGAAAGAAATTCATACAGGTTTGAAGGGGAGTATGATGACAGAATTTTCATTTTGTTCATCAAGTGAACTATTTCTTTAAAATCAAGTGTAGCATCAGTTCACATTAGTCAAGTTCACATCAACTGATTCACGTCTACCTATAGGAATACGATGGCAATCACAGCATTCCTATTAAAATTGCCTTTCCAGTTATCCTTCAGCCGATGTCTTTGTGTTGCTCAGGATCTTATTACCCTCCATCATCCCCAGCGGCTTCTGTTGACCACAGTCAGGGTTTAGCATCTGGCAGTCCTTAATGTACTGTAATTGTCATCAAAAACATGAATGTATTACAGATATCAGATTGCAGATATGTTGCTTCGGTTCTGTTTATCGCTGCTCTCCCTGCTCTTATCCATAAGCTAGGCTGCATGTTAAAACAGAACCATACTGCCAATCCAAACTGTATGCTAATTGTCAATTGTATTTGACGGAATTGGTGAGTGAAAATTGTTTCAAAGATCAGAGCCATAGCCGTGTGGGAAAAATGCTCCGACATACAGTGTGGTTAAATCCTATACATTTGTTTGTGTGTGTGTGGTGTCTATTGTTTTCCTAAATATTTGATTGGTTGACATTGGTATCTAATTGAATGTTATCTTAATTGTGTCTCCTGCAGAGCGTGGATACAGTGTGTTCGCTGTACAACTCGTTCCAGGAAGGCTCTGGGGGTCTGATGGAGGGCCCGGAGGAGCAGACGGGGCCAGAGGTCCCCATGCTCAGGCCCTGTCCGCGTCACATGTCTGACACAGAGAGACTGCGGAAGGTCATCCAGGAATTAGTGGACACAGAAAAATCCTATGTAAAGGTGAGAACTGACCCTCTAATCCCCTATTAACATAGTTCAGCAGAAAGAAATGATCTCTCACCGGCGAGTGCATGTAGTCATCTGTGCGATACTTCCACTTCATTAAAACGGCACCGTTTCACAGATTTATCCGGAGCTATGTTGATCTGGAGGTCACACCTCAGATTAATGATAGACCTATGAGGTGAAAATGGCTGTTTTAGCAAAACACATTTGATGAATTGAGTCTCGAAGGACCGCCTATTAATTAACTGCAAAGATAGCCTCCCCTCTTATCTGTGACCTCAGTAATACTGAGACTGGCAACACAATAATGATCATATGCAAGATTTGCACTGCTGATGTTCATAGATGGCATTAAAAGTGTTCTGTTGTAATGTGCTCTACATGGTTCATAGGTGTCTGATTATTCCAGCGGTCTGTGATTTGTTGTGTGTGGGGTGGGGGTGGGGGTGGGGTGGGGGGTGGTCCTGCGCTGGAGCTATTTGTCTGTGATATGCTGCATCGGCACTGGCAGACTGCTATAAATCAGCCTAATGAGAATGTTGAGGTTGATGCACCGACAGTCTGCCGATGCCATAACATGGCCGCCGCACATGGCACACGGTCAGGAGCTGTCAGGGGAAGACTTTGGCTGTTTGAACCTACTGACTGTATCTGTGACAGGAATCTCCCTGATTAATGGCTTTGCTTTAAACCATCACATTTAATTACTTTTAATGTGAAACAAAAAATCTGAGCTTTCAGATTGTGTACATTTTATAACAAAATTCAAACAATAAATGTCGTTTTGATCCTCTTCAATGTGGCGTCAGATGGTGTGAGAGAGCACACATGAACAATTATCTCTTCCTTTTCACGGCTTTCTGTGTTTTTACTTTTATACGGATATAGGCATCTTCTGTACTGAATCTTCTGATCAAAACACACATTGAAGAAGCAGAAACAAGCTATCCCTGCGTCTCGATGTCCATCGTTAATAGTATGTGAGATCAGAATAAGTGTGTCCCAAAGCATACCTGTATGTTAAAAGAGTATGGCAGAAGTTAATGGTCTAGCCAGTTATTCCCGATGGATTTTCGAAGTGTGGTTCCGTGCACACTATAGAGGCTAATATTACCCACAACCCATTGCGCTTTGGTGGAGGAACTACAAACACGAGTAAAAAGTGTTAAAAAACTACAAAATATGGCAGATTTGTGCGACAAATGGTGCAGATAAAGGTTTGAGTGACTAATCAAAGTTTAACCTGCTAAAAAAATATTTATTTAATGTTATCCGTGTTATACTTCATCGGCAATAACAATGTGAACTTTTATAAAGATGCGTTTGGCCATTAATATGAGGAGAGTTCTCCGCATGAGAAACCAGCGACTGCAGATCAACGTGCTACTGCATTTCTCTCTGATTTTAGAGGATTTGAACTGTGACTAGATGATTGACAGGTCAGTTTACTGTGTCACAGAGAGCAACCGTTAAAGACGCAATTGTATGACGTGATAGTGTGTCCCAAAGCTTGTCTACTTTTTCTACACACTAAAAAATATCATACTTTTAAGGCGTAGTATAAGTAGGTGAATTGAGACGCAGCATATCTTATGTGAGCAGATGCATATGTAAAATAACGCGATAATCAACATTTAAAAAGCATATAAATCGAATCTGCCTAATGCTTTTGAATGAAATGTCAACCCAGGACAAGCTATAGGACTGTGCAAGCATTAGGGGTGTTGATGGATTTTCTCAGCTTTTTACTCAAAATGTTGCTTTTTTTATTAAACTTACACAAATTCAATTGTTAATATAGAAGAATTCATAAAGCTAGAATAAAATGTTTACCTCAGGCTGATCCTGCAACCAATGAGATTTCGAAAATGTTTAATTTTTAGAGTTCCTCTAAACCCTCCACTTCCCCAGCTCCACCTGCCTAGATCTGCTATGGGATTCATGTGTATTTATGCAGCAGCAACAGTATCTTACATGCTCACAGCAGCTCATCTGTGTATCTATTAGCTACTGCTAGTCCATACTCGCTCTGCAGCAGCAGTGTAGCACATCTAGTCCATCAAGACCAAATACATCAACATATTCAATAACATGCTAAAACTATTTCAATAGTTGTCATGATTGAAATGTTTATAGACAATTCAGTCTTTATTTGAGATTTGATTTATTAAGTACGTAAGGGATAATACAAGTTGTGCATTAAACGATTTTAGTGCACGGCGTGGAGGCAAAGCATAGTGGTTGTGCGTTTAAATTGTTTATTTTGTTGGGTTATCACGCTTATACCATGGTCATTTGCCAGTATTGACAAGTAAAAGCTGTTATAATTGTTTGCAGCGCATTATTTAACTGGAAAGGTAAAAACGGCCTATATTTTTTAATGTCTGTGTGTGCAAAGCAGTGCATTAATTGGTGATTTGAAGTTGTGGGCTTTAATAAAACTGTTCTATACGAATGTATAAAATAAAATATACATTCCTATGGAGTGAAAACAGTATCTTAACCTTCCACAAATGCACGCGAGAGATCCGCATGTGCGCGCACCGATCCACAAATGCACGCGAGAGATCCGCATGTGCGCGCACCGATCCACAAATGCACGTGAGATCCACACACGCATATCAATCCACAAATGCACACCAGAGATCCACACACACAAAGCAATCCACAGATGCACGCGAGAGATCCACACACACACAAAGCAATCCACAAATGCATGCGAGAGATCCACACACGCAAACCAATCCACAAATGCACGCGAGAGATCCACACACACACAAAGCAATCCACAAATGCATGCGAGAGATCCACACACACACAAAGCAATCCACAGATGCACGTGAGAGATTCACACACATACAAAGCAATCCACAAATGCACGTGTGAGATCCACACACACACACACAACAATACACAAATGCTTTACCTGTAAATGTAATTTCATGCACAGCATATCACGTAACTTTTGAGACTGTTGTTGTGCCTTGATTCACAAATGCACACGAGCCGATCTGTCCACAAGCCTATCTGTCCACATTATTACCTCCAAGGATGCGATATGGTGTCTTCCTCCAGAGGGCGCTAACCGGCCTTCCAGCTGAATCTTTCAAAGGGCTGGATTAATTTCTTGCAAGACAACTTAAATTTAAACATTTTTCGCTAAATATCATATACTTAAATGCAATTAAAACCGAACCTCTTTTTTTTCGGTTTTATTCTTATTTTTCCTTATTTTTAAAGAAAGGATGAATGCTTCCACATAATTTAACCAACAAAGTAAAAGATTTCTTTCAAAAGAATCCACAAGTATTACATAAATGAAAAGATATTTTATTTTGAAAATGTCAGAAACCAGACAGTTAACAGTAGCATTGACTTGTATAGTATTTTTTTTTTCTAAAATTTTTGTTAACGTTTTTGTTTTTTGATGGCTTTAACCATCTGTTTTTTTACATTCTTCAAAATATTTTTTCATTTGTGTTCAGCTGAAGAAAGAAACTCTACAGGTTTAAAACAACTTGAGGGTGCATGTGTAAATTATGTCAGAATTTCATTTTTGGGTGAACAATGCCTTTTTTCACCAAAATCTGTTTACCAACCGTTTACACAGATTGAAAAAAATGAACCATGGCAAATGAACCATTCAATTTCACGAGTTTACATGTTAATGTAATCTGATATATTATAATGCGTATTTGGCTTGCTGTCCGGGGGGAGGGCTCTGAGCTCAGAATTCGGCCCGACCCCAGAGTACTCCCCCCTAACTTTAGAGGTCATAGGTATCTATGAGCGGACCCCGCCGAATGTGGGGTGAAAGGGGTGGTGGTGGGATGCTGAGAAGAAGTCATGAGACAGGAGGTAAGGGAAGGCTTTATTTATACTGGCTTCTTCTTGTGCTGATTGGATGATTACCTGAACATGCTCCTCCCGAACTTTGTTACATAAAACTTCATTTCACGAGTTTACATGTTAATGTAATCTGATATATTATAATGCGTATTTGGCTTGCTGTCCGGGGGGAGGGCTCTGAGCTCAGAATTCGGCCCGACCCCAGAGTACTCCCCAAAATGCCAAATAAACGAAGGACAGCGAGCGTAGAATTTAACCCCCCAAAAAGTGAAGGGAATGTATTTTACCAAGGAGCGAGCTTGCCTGTTCGACCTGGAAGGCTCTAGCTACGACCGACGGGAACTTGGGTGCTCACGGCATCGGACGGATAAGCCCATTCTTCAGTTGAACTGACAGCTCGCTGAGGCGAAGATTATGCGAGCGTGAATTTGTGGACGAGTTTTAACCGTTCACCCAGGAGAACTCTCGCAGCATCCGACGGGAACTTATATGCTCGCGGCATCGGACGGGTAAGCCTCGCTGGGTTGGACGGAGGGCGCCCGCTGGACTCGGTCGGGAGGGCTCGACCGGCGCTTCGAAGGGGGGGGCTGGGTCACGGGAAAGACTCCTCACGTCCCGACGAATGGGGAGCCCTCCTGGCGACACGAGCGCGGACGTCCGGCGACGACTAAGACGGGCAGACTCTCACTGCAATTCGAACGGGAGGTTTCAACCAGCGTTTTGGAAGGGGGACGGAACCCGGCCTTCGAACGGGTGAGTCATCGCTGCGTGCGAACGGGGGAGTCTGCATGTGATTGAAAAACGAACCTTATGAATATTGAGCGAGTGTGCAAGCGGCGAGCCCAGATGTAATCGAAAGGTGTAATGGATGTAATTGAAATGAGGAGCAGCAGGTGGTAATTAAATTAATTAGTTAGGGCTTGGTGAGCGTTTTTGATGAAAAAACGGCTAGACCTGATATAGGTTTTGAAAGCATCCGATGACCAGCGACCGAGGGTTTTGATTTGTTGTTGGGAGAGACCTTTTTGAGCGGCTGTGGTGGCTGCACCAATGCGGAATGAGTGGCTAGAGAAATGCTCTGCTGAGACGCCGGATTTGGTAAGGATTGCTTTTAGATGCTTTTGGAACCAGAATCTCGTAGCTGGATGATTGGAGTCGTTAGTGAAAAGAGGGTCGAGTGGGGATTTGGACGAGGAAAGTTTGTACTGCAGGTAATTAAAAAGCGCATGGTACGGTCGGATGGGAGTTTGAAGATTGAAAATATAGACGAAATGGCCTTTTTTGTCTCTGTCCGTTTTGCTTTGTTTAATGAAAAATGATATGGTTTCGTTATCTAGGATCTGAAGGTCTGAAATTACGGGATGGATATTTGGGTCGAATAAGGAAGTTATGGTCAGTTCGGAACAGCGGAGGAAACCGAAGAATGCTAGGATGAACATGGCTTCCAACGTGAATGCGGTATTGATGGAGTGGTATCCAAGACGGAGTGATGAGATGCATCTGGTGAGTATATCGATTGTGATTGGCTGTCTGGTATCTGGGCGCGTGGGGCGGGATCTTTGGATTCCCTTAATTAGAAGGGACGTTTGGGAGTTATTTATTGCAGGTGTAGGTCTACCGTGGATTAATTTATGGAAGAATTGAATGCCGCTTAGATAGCTTTTAATGGATCCGGCTTGGAGACCTTTAATACTGTGAAGATGGGAAATGAATGAAGTGACTGTTAGGAGCGAAAATTCGGGAAACGACAGGTTGTGAGAGAGGTGGAATGATTTGAACGATTTCCATGCGGTGTAATAAGTTTGCAGGGTTCTGGGAGAAACGGCTTGGAGGATGGATTCGATGGACGTGTCCAGGAGGGATTTTAGCGGATGATTTATGGGAAGATCAGCTGAAAATAAGGAGGTACTGGAGTTGGAGTGGGGTCTGCTTCTGGTGCCAGCATCCTGAACTTCTGAAAAGAGAAACGGGAGAGAGAGTCAGCGATTTGGTTTTGGGCCCCTGGGACGTGGATTGCAGTTATTATGAAGTGGTCGCATGCGGAGATCCAAATGAGGCGTCTAAGGAGTGGCATAAGCGCAGGTGAACGAGAACGACCTTTGTTAATACAATACACGGTTGCTTCGTTGTCACAATGGATTTGGATGCATTTGGTTGACCATTCTTTTCCCCATAGGGAAGCTGCGACGACTATCGGGTAGAGCTCGAAAAGGGCAGAGGAGGCTGAAGACTGGGGTGTGTCTAAGAGCTGGGGGGGCCAGGAGGACGCGAACCAGCGTCCTTGGTAATAGCCGCCGAAGCCGATCGAGGGAGCTGCGTCTGTGAACAGTTTGATATCGAGGGGGAGAGATATAAAATCGTCGTAGAAAAAAGTTAAGCCGTTCCACTGATTGAGGAAATTAATCCATAACTTGAGCTCGTTTTTTGACTCGGCGGAGAGGATGATCCGATCTTCCAGCGCATGAACGGATGAAGAGAGGGCTAGGAGATGCGCGATAAAGGGTCGGCCCTGTGGAATGATGCGCATCGCATAATTTAGGTGGCCCAGCAGCGAGAGAAGTTCGCGTTTTGCACAATCTGTGCTGTCAGTGAAATTGGATGCTATTAAAATAATGCGATCGATTTTTTCCTTAGGCAATGAGGCTTGGAATTTTGCTGAGTCTAGATTGATGCCTAAAAACTCGATGGATGTAGTTGGACCCGATGTTTTCTCGTGAGCTAACGGGATCCCTAGTTCGGCGAAAACTTTTTTCACTATGAGGAGGTGAGCCTCGGGGGCTGAGTCATGGGGTGAAATTATTAGGAAATCGTCGAGCAGATGGAGAAGATGAGGAATTGCATAATTATTGGAAAGAATCCAACATATGGCTTCGGAGAGAGTGTCGAAGATTTTTGGGCTGCTTTTGCAGCCGAAAGTCAGGCGCACGGCGAAATAATACATGTTCTGCCAGTTTACGCCGAATAGGTGCCATGAATCGGGGTGGATTGGCATTACTTTAAAAGCGGAGGAGATATCTACTTTTGCTAGCCATGCCCCTCGTCCAGCTATTTTAATCATGGTTATGGCTTGTTCGATATCGTGGTAGTTGAGAGAATACTCCTCGAGGGGGATGAGACTATTGATGCTCGGATATGGAGAATTATGGGGGGCTGAAAGGTCGATTATCAACCGCTTTTTGCCCGAGAATTTCCTGGTGGCCACGCCTATGGGGCTGATGCGAAATTTGTCGAACGGGGGGGCTTCGAATGGACCGATCATGAAACCGGATTCAATTTCTTTTTTAATTAGCTTATTCACTACTCCAGGCTCTGCTAAGGCGGACTGAAGGTTAGCGCAGATGACGTTTTGCGTGGGATGGCTTTCTACGCCGGGTTTAAAACCTTGATTGAGACCTGTCAGAAGATAATTTGTGAAGTTGGCATCTGGGTGGTGTGATAATTCTTCGGCTAGACGGAAAACATTCACAGGAGTCGAGAGATAGTTTTTTGCATTTTTATTGGCAGATTTTTTGACAGGGCATATCACGCGAGCGTGTGCGCCGCCACAGAAATCGCAGACGTGGAGAAAATGACAGCGTTGTCTTGGGCATCTCCCTTCGTTGAAGTTCCTGCAAACTTGTCTATCGGGTGCCGAGTATGGTGCTCTGATTGAAAAATCTTGTCTTGCGTGGCGTGGAACGTAACTTGTGGATTTTATGGCATTCTGCTCTGGGCAGGGAGGGATCGATGGATTAATTTGGGGGCAAGCCGTGGTGGCATGGATTGTGGATCTGCAGATTGCGCAGGAGATATTTCTGCACCCGAGGAAGACCCGGTTATGGAGATCGGTGTCCAACGCTCCCCAATAGGGACACTGATTCCATTGGGACACGCGGACAGCGCATTTTGCGGAAAACAGCTTGTGGTACGTATAAAAGTGACTACCCCCGTAAGACAACGCGAGCTCTGCTATGATAGACAGATAATCGTTTAGCTCGCGCCGTCTATGGGGAAAAGACGAGCATATGATTTCTGTATAGCGGCTGAAGGCAATACAGAATTCGGCTAGTGACAATGAACGTGATGTCACCTGTGAATTATTTTTTAGAGTGACTGAAATGTCGCCGCAGTCTACTTGGCGATTGGACTCAGCCGGGGGAAACAAAGACAGGAGAGAACCCAAATCGACATCTGCACCTGCTAGGATTTGAGCTCTGATGTTGTTCGTCACTGGAGGAGGTTCGGTTGCCACTGCATTCGGAGGGACTGGTTGAGGAGTGGCTGAGAAGAGAGAGAAAGGAGAACGCGCTTGGAGAGGGTTAAAGGGGTGAGAAATCGGGGCTGTGGCCGTTTGCGGAGGCATCCTCACGCGGAGATCGGCCCCCGGGTTAGGTGGAAGAGGAGGAATAGGAAGAGCATAATGTGGAAAGGGGAGGGGAAAGAAATGCGCCGGCGATTGACCGGCTAACGGAGGCATCCTCACGTTAGGGTGGACGCCTGACGCTTGGGAAGGAGGAAGACTGAAAGAAGTAGAAGGGAAGAAGAACGTTTGGGGATCGTGTAAGAGAGTGGAATTGCTGGGATCTAGAGTGTGAGGTACCACGGTGGGAGGGGCTGAGGAGGGGAACTGGCGCTCGTCCGTGACTGGTTCCGGGGCGCGGCCCAGGCTAGCGGAAGGTCTGTGACGCCGTGTCGCGGGGGCGGAGCCCGGCGCTGCGAGTGCGGAAGGGAGTACTGCTGGACGAGCAATCGGGGCCCGGCGAGCCTTGCTCGTTCGAGCTGCAGGAAATGGAGCTGAAACAGAAAGGTGAGAGGATTGTAAGGTGACATATAAATTAAATAATTCCGCTTTTTTCATCCTGCGGGAGAAATTTGCGTCAGAATTGATTAGGGCTTGTCTTAGCCCCTTAACTGTCCACTTCCCTATTGGAGGGATGTTAGGGGGGGCTGGATGGTGTGAAGGCGTGGAGGAAGACGATGATGAAGATGAGTTCCTCGCTGGCGGTGGTGAGGGGAGTCTACGGCGTCTTGGCGTGTGCGGAGAGGATCTGGAGGGCCGACGACCCCTGGTTGAAGGTGGAGGCTCTATGTTGTCGTTGGCTGCTGAAGGAGGGAGAGTCGCTGGATCTGCGCTTTGCGGTTGAGATGACTCCGAGATGAAAGATTCATCGTCGGAGGGGAAGAGCTCTAACTCGGACATAGCTGCACGGAGGCGGAGTCAAATGCTGAGAAGAAGTCATGAGACAGGAGGTAAGGGAAGGCTTTATTTATACTGGCTTCTTCTTGTGCTGATTGGATGATTACCTGAACATGCTCCTCCCGAACTTTGTTACATAAAACTTCATTTAAAGTGGTTTTCATGTTGTGGTTGCTTTGTAATAAATATTGCCTTGAATTGAGTATATCATTCAGTCTCATTATTTAGTTGGTTGCTCATAGATTCAGCTCGAAGGCCGGTTAGCGCCCTCTGGAGGAAGACACCATATCGCATCCTTGCAGGTAATGTGGACAGATAGGCTTGTGTGCATTTGTGAATCAAGGCCGCTGAACAACAGTCTCAAAAGTCACGTGATTTGCTGTGCATGAAATTACATTTACAGGTAAAGCATTTGTGGATTGTTGTGTGTGTGTGTGGATCTCTCGCGTGCATCTGTGGATTGGTTTGCGTGTGTGAATCTCTGGTGTGCATCTGTGGATTGGTTTGCGTGTGTGGATCTCTCCCGTGCATTTGTGGATCGGTGCGCGCACATGCGGATCTCTCGCGTGCATTTGTGGAAGGTTAAGATACTGTTTTCACTCCATACATTCCTTTAATCAGAATTTTGATTATGTCTCTTATGACTCTTATAAATATCTAGGAGTGTGGTTAGACTGTAAACTTAATTTTCAAACTCACATTAACTACCTCCAATCCAAAATTAAATCTAGAATCGGCTTCCTATTTCGTCACAAAGCATCTTTCACCTATGCTGCCAAATATGCCCTTGTAAACTTACTATCCTACCAATCTTTGATTTTGGCGATGTTATTTACAAAATAGCCTCCAAAACTCTACGTAGTAAACTGGATGTAATTTATCATAGTGCTATTCGTTTTGTTACCAAAGGTCCATACACTGCTCATCACTGTAATCTTTATTCTCTTATTGGCTGGCACTACTATATACTCGCCGCCGAATCCATTGGCTCCAAGTCATCTATAAGTCCTTATTAGGCATATCTCCGCCCTATCTCAGCTCCCTGATAACCATAGCAACATCCACACGTAGTATGCGCTCTAGCAGGTATATTTTACTGGCTGTCCCCAAAGCTTATACTTCTTTTGGTCGCAATTTCTTCCAGTTTTCTGCTGCCTACGACTGGAATGAATTGCAAAAATCCTTGAAACTAGAGGTTCCTATTTCCATTACCAATTTTAAGCATCAGCTGTCAACGCTGTTTATTGATCACTGCCCTTTTTTTTTGTATATGGTTTGGCTTATTGAGTTTGTTTATTTATACAATTAATTGTATTTTGTATTATATTTTTTTTCTTTTGTATATGGATTTGTTTACTGATTGTTTGTTTATTTATTTTTATGTGTATCTCTGTGTTGTTGTTTTCGTCGCACTGTTTTGCTTTGTCTTGGCCAGGTCGCAGTTGTAAATGAGAACTTGTTCTCAACTGATTTTACCTGGTTAAACAAAGGTTAAATAAAATGTTTTTTTTAAAAAAATAACAATTAAGTTAATTAATATTTAATTAAGTTAAATTTGTTATTGAGAGAAACTGATTAAATCGAGTATTCATGGTATAAATGAATGATGTGATTGATAAATTATTAAATAAACATTTATTTTTGGTTTCACTTTTTAAGCTAAATGAAAACTTTGATTTCAGTTTTAGTCTTTCAGTAAAAAAAAGAATAATTTCGTTGCATCACTAAAAATGTTACTCCATATATATATATAATAAGGCATTCAACCTCAGGCACATCCCTATTCTTAACAGGGTTTTTTTACTGACCTTAAATTTATGAAACGACAGTATGAGGATACTATATCACCCAAAAACAGCTGGATATAATGTGGTAAAAACAATTCTGGAGATGTGAAAAGCTTGTGCTCAGGATGTCTTATTCTCCTCTGTTTCTTCTTTAAAGGACCTGAACTGCCTGTTTGAAATTTACCTGAAGCCCCTACAAAAGGAGACCTTTCTCACCCAAGACGAGGTAAAGCTAAACTCATACTGGACATAGATTCAAGGGTTAGATTGAGTTGTCAGATAACAGATAGCACAGTGATAAATCTTGCTTCATTTGCCAGAAGCTTGCATGTCCCCACTTTCCCTTCTCCTGTGACTGATGCCAAAGACTCGCACGTTTAACTTGGCCGTTTTCAGACTGCCGCCCAGTGAACTGGATATGACCCTGACACGGCTCAGGACGTCCCTGAGGAAAGATCAGTCAATATGTGCTGAGAAGTGGGCCATATTAAAGCCCCGTTAATGGACGCCACAGCATGCCCTCGCACACATTAGACAAGGACTAAACATGAAGTGGCTTTAGCGCTGGTTCTTAAGTTACTTGTGACAATGTGGGTGGCAATAACAATTTAGAAAGAGGCCTGTGTTAGAAGGTCTATGCTAGCACAGCTGAAACGAAATCTCCAGATTTAAATGGATACTAAATTTATACCCTGTTATGTAATTTTTGCTTTTATATAAAAGTTTTTATTAAACAGCCTTGCACACTGAAATCCCTTGCTTGCATGCTGTTTTTAATGAATTAATATTGAAATATTGAAAGTTCTGTTTAATGGTTTTGGATTTATTTTCCCCAGATGGAAAGTCTTTTCGGCAGCCTTCCAGAGATGCTGGACTTCCAGAAAGTTTTCCTGCAGACCCTGGAGGAGAAGATCAGTTCCTCTCCCAACTTCCACACACTCGAGACCCCTGTGCAATTCAAGGTGGACATGCCAAACATGGCCTTCATTCATACTCTCGTCTGGAATATATGAGCTTTAGTAGAGAGCTCCCTGTTTTGGGAATAACATTTTTTTAAGGTTAAAGGAATAGATAACCCAAATTTTTTGATTCTGACATCATTTACTCAGTTTTTTTTATCTTCCATGGAACACAAAAGGGTTTATTGATTTAGTCAAAATGTGGAAACCCATGGCTTCGCATGAATGAGGGAAAGATTTTTAATTAAAAAGCTTAAAATTGAGTACGACTTTGTATAGCGCATGAGTCATATAGGCTATGTGTATTGTTCTTAATGACTTTTTGTCAGTTTTGGAGCCCTGTATGGTTTAATTATGATAAAGAGCAGCTCGAGCATATTCACTGCAAAACAAGCTCATTTTGTGCTTCACGGAAGAAAATCAAAGAGGTTAGGAATGACTTGTGGGGTAACATTAAAACTGATACTCAAAGTGGTTCTGACTCCAGCGAGAGACTTCTTGATCATACTTGCTTCTTGATTTCAATGCTGTCTTTCTTTCTCTCTTTCTCTCCTCACCTACCGTAGAAGCTGCTCTTCTCACTGGGTGCTTCGTTCCTGTATTACGCAGAGCACTTCAAACTTTACAGCGGCTTTTGCGCCAACCACATTAAAGTGCAGAAGGTTCTGGAACGAGGTACAGCATTACTCCTTACTCGCTTCATTTGTGAGCAATAGAATATGATATTTATATTAAATATAGAAGAATTTATATTAGACTTATAATCTGTGTTGTTCCTTCTGGGATGTTTTGAGCCGGGTTTATCTTCTCATCATAATCTACAGAGTATTAATGATTAGCGAGTATAAATGTTGAACTTAATTTATGCGTGCAGCATTAGCCTGGTTCTCCGTCTCGGGCAGTCTGCCGAGTTAGAAATGAACGAGAGTCTGCCCTGCCCACATTTAAAGTGGAAAACTGTACCATGGCCTCCTTTTTAATTCATCCCATTACAAGATGAGAGCAATCCTCAGAGCAGCCACAGAAATTGCACTGTAATGGCTATAAAACACAACACAGTGTTTAACCACTGCAGGGTGAGGACATGAAACGCAGGCGTGACAACAGGAGTGTGTGTGTGTGTGTGTGTGTGTGTGTGTGTGGTGTGTGTGGTGTGTGTGTGTTGTGTGTGTGGTGTGTGTGTGTCGCTGTCTGTCAGCAGTGCTCGTAATTATATATTCTCACACACTGCTTCTGTTGTGCCAAGGTTTCCGTTTGCAAAGCGAAAACGACTTTTTTGTGTCGTCTTGTTAATTGCCTGCCAATTGCTCCCTGAAGTGTCAATCCGTCTGGGGCGAGGAGTGCCTCAATTACTGCTCTAATAGCTCCTCTTGATTTGACACATTTATCATTCTGCGTGCTGTCGTTGTGTTTAACTCCCCTCACACACTCCAGCCAAGACAGGTCAGAAGGCTTCGTGACGTACAACATCTAGTCCCTCCGTACTCACCTTGGTGTTGTTCATTGTCTGCAGTGTTGCATTTATACCGCAGTGTTTTTCCCGAGGTGTCCGGGAGCCTGTGCTGCCTCCTTGTGGAGGGATTTTTGTGCCCTGTGTGTGTTTTACCTGCAGTGGCCATCCAGAAAACACTGTCTGTCTCAGGGGGGTGCGCTGGAATTTATGATTTGTGTTTTCTCTCCAGCCAAAACAGATCGATGCTTTAAGGAGTTCCTCAATGCGAAGAATCCGACCAAGCAGCACTCGACCACACTGGAGTCCTACCTCATCAAACCAGTGCAGAGAGTGCTGAAATACCCCCTGCTGCTCCGCGAGCTGGTGTCCCTGACCGACACGGACAGCGAGGAACACTACCACCTCACAGGTACATCACCTGGCCTGTGCTTTCCTTTTAGTGGGTGGGTTGTTGAGAATTAAAGAGAGTTTTGAGGAAATCTCTGAGCTGCCATTTTCATGCTATGAAAGCACGTGGTGACCAGGGGCCAGTGTGGAGATTGTTCAAAATGACATGAGGGCAAGTAAACTATGACAATTGTACTTTTGGGAGGGAAGTAAACACAAAACAAATTCTGGGATTGTTCCCAGTAATGTTCGCAAAGGATTTTTTTGGGCATTCCCATTATAAGATGATGTCAAAGGGGTTGTAACAATATATCATGTCTCAATATATCGCAATACAAAAATGCAACAAAATGTATCATGGACAGTGACAGTATGAATTGTGTATAATTCACTTAAAATAGAGAAAAAAATCAAGTTTTTAGAATTTTAGTGTCAGTACTGCAGTATCATGTTGAATATAATGTATAATAATGCAATGGGGGAATATTTTGGGGTCCTGATAATGCCAAATGTCTGATGTTACCAGTAAAAAGTGGCCTACATTATTATAAATATGTCTAGTCCGTGTCAGAGTGCAAGCATATTCGTCTAAAATAATTCTGTATTTTCAGCTTCAGAATTATGAATATTTTTGTCACTATTGTCCTGTGCATTGGGTTCAATGCATCAAGTCCGAGCCTATCATTACACCGCAATGTAATATCAAATTTAGCATTTTCAGTAATTTTCTAGTTAACCTTTTACTATATGTCTTGGAGTATCACAATAATATTGTATCGTGAGTACAGTAAGTATTGTGCTAAGTATCGAATCGTGACATGAGGGTATCGTTACACCACTACAAACTGCAGTGAACATTTTGGTGTAAACTCAGTTTTCTGGAATCAATGCCCAGTATGAATGTATCTTAAGACAGTTAATTATTATTATTATTATTATAATTACAGAGGCACTTAAGGAAATGGAGAAAGTTGCAAGCCACATAAATGAGATGCAGAAGATCTACGAAGACTATGGTGCAGTGTTTGACCAGCTGGTCTCAGAGCAAAGTGGGCTGAGAAAGAGGTACAGATGCAAATATACTGTAGTGAACGCATCAGGATAATACCCTGATTTAACTGCATATTCAGTCATCATCTGTCTCTCTCTCTTCCTCTTTCTCCCAGGTCACAGAGATTTCCATGGGACAGTTCCTCATGCATTCCTCTGTGATTTGGCTCAACCCGTTCCCATCACTGGGCCGTATGAAGAAGGACCCTGAGCTGACTGTTTTTGGTGAGGATTTGCTCTTTTCCCATGAAACCATTACATTCTTAGTTGTGCCAAAATAAATGTTTTATACTTTATAATATTTAAGAAGTAGATTTATGCATTTTTTTTAAAACTACTAACATATTGAGGCAATATATGGGAAAGTTCTTGAGTCACTTTGCTTGAAGTATGCCGAGCTTTTTATAGCTTTGTGAAAGTATGTTGGGCTTGTTTTGGCAGCAGTTCTGTAGCCTCAAAGACAAGAATTCTGTCGTTTTCTAAAATTAACATATCTGCTTGACTCTGATTTATCTTAGTTTTTAAGAGAGCTGTGATTCTGCTGTACAGGGAGAACAACAAAGTGAGAAAGAAGATGGTGAGTCTTGTTTTCACTTCGAGTGTAATTACTCTCGCAGCTCCTTAATGGGGTCCCGTCATTTTGTCATTTCTTTTTCATGCATGTGACAAGTTTAGAAAACAGTACTAAATATAAATATGAGCTGTCATTTAATTATTCAGCCTTTTGACACATAAAAAAACAGTTTTTGAAACAAAATGGTTTTGCAGATTGCTTTTTTGAAATGTTGTTTGGTGATTTGAAGTTGTGGGCTTTAATAAAACTGTTCTATACGAATGTATAAAATAAAATATACATTCCTTTAATTTCATATGCATCCTTTGTTTGCCAGCCAACTTCAAGATCAGCCCATGGAGATCAGGATCCATTCAAGTTTCGTTGGCTCATTCCCCTGTCGGCACTACAGGTCCGACTGGGCAATACTGCAGGTAAGAGACACGTCTGGCTTGTTTGAGCTCATAGAGACAGTAATAATTCCGTTATTTTTAAATGTACAAATAACCAACCTTGCCTTTTAATGTCGTCTGAAGACACAGACTGCATCTGGGAGCTGATCCACACCAAATCCCAGAGAGAGGGCAGGCCGGAGACGGTGTTCCAGCTGTGTAGCAGGTCTGAAAGATCTACTTGTTCATTATAAACTAAGTGTCTCCTTTTATTCCATACAGAGCTTAACATTTGACATTTTCTCTCACTTGCAGCACTCCAGAGTGCAAAGTCAACATCATCAGGGTGATGCGCTCCATCCTGCGGGAGAACATGCGTCGAAACATGCAAAGAGTTGAGCAACATCCTGAGAGAGTCTGTAAGAAGAGACTCAGTCCCCTTCGGAAGACTTTGCCAGCTTCTGCTAGGCTAGGTCAGTGTGACCTCCCCTTTACTCACAATCTAAACACATTATCAGACATGTAGGAAGCGGCCAACGCCGTGATGCGTCACAGTGGACGTGTTACAGATCAATCGCTATAACCTTGAGGCAAGACTTCAAAGTCTGTTGACCGTTGGTAAAAAAATGACTACATCACAAGCTCGCTTTGAACTTCAGAACTTATATATAACCATGGTCACAGCAACCATATGATAGTGGTTAAATTTTAAGGGTCGCTATGCTGTCTGTCAAACAAAAGGATATTGCGAGTTGGCTTGTTCGTTATTTTACATTATAGTTTATCATAAATTAGAAAGACAAGCTTTTGTATCAGGTTATGTTGAAAAAAAACAAAAAAGACGAGAAAATAGTGAAATTACAAGGAGAAATACAAGTATCATTAACACGTGACATTAACACACAGGAAAATGTGTACCGGATGCTTTGCAGATGCAAACAAGGGTAAATGATGTGTTTTTGTACATTTTTCTCAAAATAAAGTTACCTTTGTCACAGCTGCATGTCATACAGAACAACCAGATGTTGAAACCAAAGCTTCACACCAGAGAACATTCAGCATGCTTCTGTTTTTTTTAAATAAAACCAAATAATTATGATGGCCTAAACACACACACTTTATTCATAATCTTTTTATTTGATGAAAATATAAAATATTTTAAAATTCAAAAAGGTCAGTGTCATAAAAAACAACATATCTGATCAAACGCTTCATTTTTTGAGATTACTGCCTAATTTCGAGAACAGAATGAACAAAACTTCTCTAACTAGCCATTCCGGATAACTAGTATTGAAAGGGAAAAGAATTTAGATGGACAAAACGGTGGACCGCAACAGCGCAGCAGTTAGAGCTGTCAGTCATTTATCTGTCGTAGGGTCACTTCACTTTAAAGCAGTGCTTTTCAATCCTACTCCTGGAACATTTTGTATGTCTCTCTTTGAGACGCACACTCAGCTGCGTCTCAATTTGCCTACTTATTACTATGGCCTAAAAGTATGTCCTGTTTTTGTGAAAAAGTACATATTTTTGAGTGTGTAGCAGAAACTTTAGGACAAGCTTTTGGCAAGCTTTGGGACATAATTGTGTCTTTAATGGACAGCTCTGTCGCTCAGGGCAGTTTAAACGGTGACAGGATTCCTGTAACTGTCAATCATCATTGCCACAGTTAAAATCCTCCACTTTCAATTTAACTGAATCTCTTTCCATATTGGAGAGAAGTGTTGTAGCACATTGATCTTCCAGTCGTGGGTTTTTCATGCATAGAACTCTCTTTGAGTGTTTGCAATTTGCATATTGATGCGATTAAAAGTTAATGACCAAAGGTATCACTACAAAAGTTCTCAATGCTGTTGCAGATTAAAATAATGTGGATCACATTGAATACATATCTTTTCAGCAAGTTAGATATGGATTATGAATCAATCAAACCGCTTTATTCATTCGGGTTACATGACGTCACTATGGCCTATAGTGCGCCGCCATCTTTGCGACCGACGGTCTCAGTAATGTCTGCAATATGTTGTGCAGTTGGTGAACAACGCCGAAAGAGGAACCCCGAACTGCTATTTTATTCTATACCAAAAGAAAAGGATAGAAGTATATGAATTCGTGTGTTGGAGGCTGTGTTTGGATTTTCTGTCGAGATTTTAATAAAAACTTAACTAGCTCTTAAACTCCTGCAAAGTGCGCGCACCGAGTCTAATTTTTGCTGAGCTGCTATTTTTGGTTCATGTTCATAATGAACACAGATTGACATGAAAATGTAGTAATTTCATCATAAATGCGTTAACTTAAATACAATTTAGTAATCTCACCATAATGTTCTCTTTGGAGGCTTTATACTGCCGTGTGTTTATGAGCTCAAGTGTTTGATTGAGATTATCTGATGTTTGTTGTTTCAATTCAAACGGGCAGTTTGGGCGGCCATAGGCGAGATCGGTAGCAAATATGGCGGCGTTCTATTTGTAGTGACGTAGGTGGCATCTTATTTGTCGGACTCCGCCATGTTTGTAGTTTAACACTTTATTTGTGTTTGTAGTGCTAACCGAATACTTGTCCAACGAGCAATGGGTTGTGGGCAATATTAGCCGTTAGAGTGTGCACGGATCTGCACTTTGGATTCTAACCGAAAAAATAGACCATCCGGTTATCTTTAAAAAGACTCATTTCAACACACAATGCTTTGGGACACTAATTTTAATTTTGAATGCTATTTAGGATGGATAGTATGCAACTGGGACGCAGCACAAGTTCAGTTCATGAGCTGAGGATCGAATCTGTGTCGAATAAGACAGACATACAAAATGTGCAGAGAGGTTGGTCTCCTGGACAAGAATTGAAAACCACTGCTCTGAAATGTCAAAACAAAGAGACTTGTGTAGCTGTGGCAAGTTAAGAACATAAATAGGGTGTCTTGTTCATGTGGCGAAGCATTGCATTTCGACAGTGTAGACATGGTGTGATGTATTGATGATATTTGATAGTATTCTTCCTCTAAGATCCACGTTTCTGTGTGCACCACAGGTTCTTCTCGAGGATTTTGGCTCTCTAAACTGCCTATAAATGACAGTTCCAACCCCAACATTGACCCATTGAGGCGGTCTCTGGCAGATTCAGATTCAGCCAGTGTGAGCAGTGGAAACACCAGCAGTGCCAGCGCTCCTCTGGATCAGCAGAGCGACCTCAAGGAGTCCAGCATCATCAGTGATGAGGACCAGCAGGAGTGGCTCGATCCCAGTGCCATCGAGACCCAGTTCTGCAGGCTTCGGGTGGCCGAGGACTCCCAGACTCCTGCACCCCGCGTGCAGCCGGAGAGCGCAGAAGTGGACTCTCCTGAAAGACGGTCTTCTATAAAGCGAGCTCACTTTGACGCGGTCAAGCATAAGTCTGGCAGAGGCACGGGTAGCCTCAGACGCAGCCGGGTGGACCTAGTGAACATGCGTCGACACAGCCACTCGTTGGACAGCCAGACCGAGGTGATGGCGAATAGCGTGGATCTTAACTCACTGCTGGAGAAGGAGTTCAGCGTGCAGAGCCTGACCTCTGTGGTCAACGAGGATTTCTTCTATGACAACACCAAAGAGGCAAAGAACACAACGGCTTTATAGAGCATGTGTTCAACACCTGTATGCTGGATCTGGTGTGGAGACACATTATCCCATGCAGCCTTTACAAAGTTAGCAGACAATTTAGGAAAGCACCTGAAGGCCAGTCGATTCAGTCTTTTTCTTTTGTGGAGCCCAGTTTGACAGCCCTTTATTAAAGATGGCATTAGGCATTGAGTAATTCTCCATGTACTGAACTGCCCACATAGCAACTGTTTTACACCAGAGAACCAAATTACTGGTCTTGGTTATGGGAAGAAGGGCAAAGGCATTAAGAGCTATTCAACTACAGAACCAAATTGTGTCATGTTTTTGATTTTGCCTTGTGTTTTGGACAATACATACATTTCTTGCTTTAAATATAAGCATTGCTTCTATTATGGATTTTATCATGGAATTGCTTTGTATAAAATGTTTTATTTATTAGCAAGTTTTTATAAATATTTCATTTTAATAGGAATCTTAAAGGTTGGTTTAAGAATTTGTCAGGAGATACAATAATTTTCTCCTTTGTTATAACAAAGTGGTCAGCTGTAAACATTCAATCAGGAATTTAAATGTGCAATGATGGAAATGTACCTCTAAAATAAAGCCTGCAGTTGTCCCTTTTTTTTTAGAATGTGCAAAAGTGTAAATATTGTTTTTTCATGGATTACTGAGACTTTATTTGAAGAGTTTATATACGTTTGACACTTCACAGTCAAAAACTGTAATAAAAGGTGTCTGATTGTTATTTTTGTCCTAATGACATCCTGTAACTTGTAAAAAAGCACAAACTTTGTTTTGCTGTTTGATAAACAAAGTAATAAAGTGCATATGTTGTAAAATGACACAAATGAATCACGCCAGCTTTCAGTTTGAACATTAAAGACAAGAGTAAGGTCATAGAGACACATCAATCTCACTAACAGACAAAAAGAATATGCAGAACTATCCAAAAGAATATGTTCAATAATTTATTCATCAAAGTCAAACTATTTTTAGTTAACTATGGCAAACGTTTTTCTCTGACAGATGGATGTCAGCCTCTCGCTGTAAAATGATTAAAGCATTCCTATAGCTGTTTTATGATATGAAAGTTTTTCTGGGCAACCCCATCTTTTCCTCTGATCAATAGAGTGTGAGACATTATTAAATGTTGCGTTGAAACGTCAAAGACTTGTTTTTATTAATATGAACGTTGGCGTGGATTTTAATGTATGCACACTCTAAGATCAAATCTGTGCATACACGAATCAAATCAGGCTCGATGGGGCTTATATATAAAACATGTAATTTTTCTTCCCATTTCAAAAGCATTCCACAATGTTTTTAAATTTCTACCATAACTTTATTTTAAGCTCCTTACATCTTTTAAATGTATTTTTCACCTAGCCCTTATAGAGTGCTTAAAGGGATAGTTCACCCCAAAATGAAAATTGTGTCAGTAATTACTGCCCTCATGTAGTTCCATGTAGTGTAAGACTTTCGTTCATCTTCGGAACACAAATTAAGATATTTTATTAAGGGGCTTCTAGAGGGATTGAAACTTGCCGGCCCAGAAACGTTATTAAAGAAATCGTTAGAAAAGTGACTACAGTGGCTCAATCTTAAGTTAATCATGCGTCGTGAATACTTTTTGAGCTGATGTGATGATGAAAAAATGTGATGCGTGTGACGTTCAACACAGGAGCACTACGCTATTATACTACGTGAACCATCTCGAGGCCGACAGAAAAGGAAATGAATACTTGAATAAAGTCGTTATTTTTGTTTTGCGCACAAAAAGTATTCTCGTCGCTTAAAACTTAAGATTGAGCCACTGTAGTCACTGTAGTCCTTGAACTAATTTGTTTTCATTCACCACCACCCCCCCCCCTTTGGAGAAAGAATATATATATATATATAAAAACTGTAAATTTTAATGATTTCTTTAATAATGTTTTCTGCTGGGCTGGCAAGTTTCAGTCCCTTAGAAGCCTATGGAGGAGTGATCCAGCTCTCAGATTTAATCAAAAATACCTTAATTTCTGTTCTGAAATGAACAAAGGTCTTACGGGGTTGGACAACATGAAGGGTCAGTAATTACTGACAGAATTTTAATTTTGGGGTGAACTATCCCTTTAAATGTCAAAACCAATGCACTTTTTTTTGTGAAAAACTTTTTAGCCACTTTTACCTCACTGCTGGCTGCATTTCCGCCATTCAAGAACAAACAAAGTGCGATTCATGGCAGCTGCTGAAAATGTCACATTAAGAGTCTGCTGTTTCCTGAGTTAGCGGTGTCCAGTAACATTTTCCTCTATTGTGGTGTGAAGTGAAGGCCTTTACGGTTGCTGCCCGACTGTCTCTTTTCCTGATGCTTGAGTTTCAGCTCCTCTCTGAATTCATAGTCGATGAGGCCTTGATTCTCCTCACAAAGCTGGCTGTAGGCGTCCGCTAAAGCCCTGAATTCAGAAATGGAGATCTCAGTGGGCCGCAGTGTGGGATCCACATCAGCACTGCGCAGCAACTCTTCCGTCAGTTCTAGACGCTGAGACTCGGGGAACAGCATCCTGCAGGAAAGAAGAAAACACATCACACGCTGACACAAAAAGTTAATGTAGAAAACTTGAAAAGTTGCATGGAAGTGACGTTGTGTGGTCTGTGCGGATGTTCGCTTTGCTTTTCTTGTTTGGCAAGCGCTGTGACACATGTGGTTTATGCATCTGCTTGTATTACAAATGTTCCATTTTCGAATTGGCTTAATGTATTTATTGCGTCCGAATGTCCGTTTTCCTTACTGGAATTCCTAACTTGCAACATTACGTCTATTTTAAAAACAAAAAAAAAACAACAACAGAAAACTGTATATAAAAGCTATTCACATGAGCACGTTTAAACTCTTTTATACTTTATTAAATGTGATTCGGTACTCCGCATAGAAGAAAAGACAACTTACAACTAGTAAGTGACCTGATGCAGACACAGCTAAAGTGGATGATGGTGTCTTGTTCTGGAGCGAGGTTCACATGAGGTGAGCCAGAAATCTGCCCAAACGGCCCTCACACTCCTCGCTCCAATGATACATAATTGCCAAGTTACTTCCAATCCTTTTTTTTGTAACACTTTACTCAAAGCCTTTATGTATAATGCATTATAAAGTTATTTATAATGCACATTATAGGCTAATGCATTATATATTTTCATAAATAATTGTAACCAAAGTTAAAATGCATTATAATACTTGCAGATTCCTAGTAATCTGATATTGATTGGTTGACACGTTTTAAAGGATTATAGTCTACAGGTGTTCAATAAATAATGCATTATAACTGTGGTTACAATTATTCACGAGACCATACAATGCATTATTAGTTTCATAATGCATTATACATAAAGGCTTTAAGCAAATTGTTAACCTTATATACCATATATACCATATATATTGACCCTAGTCTGTGTAGGCAGTTTTATGCAAAGGACTCTCACAGGGATAGACTGGTGTCTTGGGGTGTGTTCACACTTGGCATGTTTGGTTTGATTAAAACAAACTCTGGTGTGATTGCTCTGTTAGTGTTCACACTATTCAAATGAACCGCACTATTCCAGCGGAAAGATGGGTCTTGGTCCACTTCCAAACGAACTCTGGTGCGATCGCTGAGACACAATTTAGAAGCTCTTCACGAGTTCTCACTGGTCAAAATAGCATCATATGTACTGTAGGCTACGCACATACATCGAGCGCATTTAGCCCCGCACACAGCATTGTTATGGATGTTCGGTAAGTTCCATCGCAAAATATACTTTATAAAAGCCGACCATTCAGTGTGCCTTTAGGTTCGGCGTTTAAATACCAAAACATTTTTGGTCCGGACCAGACGAACTACAAATGTGAACACAACCTTGGACAGTCTAAAAGGTTGTAGTTCAAGTCTATTTTTCACAAAAACTGTTTTCACGAGTTCCTTGTCCACACAAGTCATGAGTGTCCTGGTCCTGGAGAACCAATTTCTGAGAATTTAGCTTGAACACACTGCACACCTGCATGGAAGTGTGTGAGTAATCCTGTTTCTATTAAACACCTTGACTAGCTTCAGGTTCAGGTCACGCCAGACTTTTTTTTACTAGACATACTGTTTTGCTTGATGCACTAAGATACGCAACAGTACAAGCCATCTCTCACAACCTTGTTTCATTCACCTAAATATGGTGTCTACTCAGATTAAGGTAGCCAGATTAAAAACATTGAGAATAGAAGCAAAGAGAGTATTGAAAAGTAGTTGATAGAAACACTGGGAAATGCTTACTGGAGTCCTCTGCGACAGTGCTTCCTCCGGAACTGGAAGGCGTTCTTGACAATCTTCTCGACCAGCTTGAAGGGCTGCTGGATCTGGGGCTGAGCCAGCGGAGTGAAGTGCACCACCCCCACATCCACCTACGCACACCGCGGGGTGATGACACACACACACACACACACAACAGTGTTAGAGTCAGACATGGAGACCATATTCAGGAGCTACTCCCACTCGAGCGAAGGGGAGAAACGGAATGGAAACTAGCCAGAAAAGGGAATATATACGCATGAAGAAAAGCAGAGAGGAGGCAGTCGGTGATGCTGCGCGATGACAGGCCAGTTACGGTTGCTACAGTAACACCTGTTTAAAGGACCATCAAAACAAGCCTCTTCAAATGTGAATAGTAAGTCTCTTGTTACACTGTTGCTTCCTAAATGTTCTGATTACCAAATGCCTCGTGATGCTGTAGGGGGATGCTCAGCTTTTCTCTCTCCCGGTTCACCGATCAGCACAAGGGACGGTGATTCTATTCATTATGCAAAACTGGCAGACATCTGCGGTGCCCAGACTAAAACATGTCTCTCTCACGTAATTATGGTGTGAAAACATCAATTTTGGTCGCTCCCGAACCAGTTACAAACCTGTAGCAGTGCATTATACCTGTGCATTATTCAGTCTTCTGTAAAAATGTGCAGGAATGTCCCTATAATGGACATGTGGGATGGAGATAAACAAGAAAATGCAAACTGATGCAAAAAGCTCACCGTAGTTTAACATAAACACATCTAGTTGAGTTGCAAACATGCAGGACTCTTGACTAACTAGACTTTGGTTAGATTATTCCACTCTTGGACTTTAAATACGAGCAGGATACAAAGCTTTCAAGCTCCTTTCTAGTGTTTAAGACTACAAAATAAGCAATAGACTGGAGATGACAGAGAAGTGAAGATGTGACAAGAGCTTTCAGAAACCATTGGCTCATCTGCCTCAGCTGTGCAGGACGAGAACACATTCAGGAAATCAATTTGACCCACTGTCATTTACCCCACCCGGGATGCTGGTTTTAAACTGAAACATTCAAGCCCCTTTTTCCCAGGGGTCTGACATTTTTACCAGGTACATTCAAGTCCCTAACAATTCACAAAGAAACAGGATTTAGGACAACCAGATAAAGGGTGAATTATATATGGATATATGCGCCGGCTTGCCTAAAATATACCCTTACATTTAATTAAATATTCAAATATAATATTGATCTGCCTGCATTGACACAATTATACAAGAACTGAGCTGGACCGTGACATCATGGTTTACTCCAGAGCTATATATAAATAAAATCAACTAAATTATTCACTTTTTAAAAACAAAAATGAAACATCACTTAACTTAATTAGCACTGAACTTATAAAAAAAAGTTTGTTTCCAGAAGACAATAGCATCACAGTTCTCTGTAAAGCTGACCTTGACCAACCAATAATTCTCTTCTGATAAAATAGATTTATGAGAAACCGTCACCTTGAAAATACATTGTTTGTAGTCAGTATCATGGCCTGCGATTCCATAATACTCTCTCGGACTCTTTCCCAGACAACATTCCTGTCTTGAGTGTGATCTTAGAAGAAGAAAACATAACACACTATACTGTCATTAACAACCTTCACACGTTGCAAGTAAAACGTAGCACTCTTTGCACCTGAGCAGAAGTGCTCCATTACTGCAAAGCGTGTGAAGTTTAATTAGTCATTTCCAATGGAGAATGATCAAATCGAGGTGGCAGTCCCTCAGGGCAATCTGAGTAACCATTATTTCCTTTACATAACTGCCAGAGAACAATGGAGTCCGCAGCTGGGAATGCATACAGTGAGGGGAAGGAGAAAATAGTCCTGCAATGAGTATGGATACATTAATCATGACAGCACTTTCAAAAGACAACCACTCTTGCTTCGGCTCAGATGAAGAAGCAGAACGAGAGGATGTAACGGTGGAGGCTGACAGGGCTTTCGCTAGAGAGGCTTGTTTTTACTGTAAGGTTGTTCGTCCCACGCTCCGTGAATCGCCCAAGGCATTGATGGGAACCAAAGGCACTACTGACGTGCTTCTCAGATGTGAAACGATTCTCGTGTAGTCTCTCTCCAGCCTATGAGACTACAGGCTTTTAATGTGTCTGGCTGAAGACAAGGCAAGATGGACAGAGAGAGTAAGCATGGTAAGAGGGCCAAACACACAGTGGCCCTATATTTAAAAACTTTAAGTACGCCAGGTCAGTGAAAAGCATTCTCGGGGTAAGTTTACACGACAACGATATGAAGTTTTTCCTTTGAGTTTTCCGCATACAGACGACACCATTGTCGAAACGATTTCTAGAGAAAACCGAAAACCGTTTTCTAAAGTTTGCGTTTTCAGGAACCCAAAAGTGCATTGGTTTTATTAAAATTCAAGCATTCATTCGTTCATTCAAGCATTTTCATTGAACAGTAAATTCACAAGAAAAAGCACACGGGCAATAAATCAAGGTAGTGTGGAAACCCATGCACTCCCCTCTTGCACAGCAGAGAGTAATTTACATTTATTATCATGAATTTAAACAGCCATTTCTGTAGCAGTCGCAATAAGACCATTTTGACATCTGCGTTACAGGCAAACCGCTACAGCAGGGTAATGAAATGACTCCAAAAGCACCTGTGAATAAACAAATGAATCTCATCCGAAACAATAAAAAAAAAGCACACAAACAAATAGGGGGGGCACCCCTTCGCTGAAGAAATTACAGTTTCGATGTGCACTCAAGCTTCTGCACATGAAAGCTAGAGGTGAAAAACTCAAGGTAACATGCATATAATAGCTTTCTGTGCCTTAACATGTACTGTATCCAGGGAATATAGATGTGTTGGGAGCTGACGTGTTAACAGCACCCCTTACACATTTATTTATTTATTTTTCAGCACAATCCAAGCATCAGCACTTAATGTATGTCCTCCATTACGAGGACATACATTAAACCCCCACTAAGGCCCAAATGCATGTCAACTGAGAATCACTTCCAAATATACGAGTACGCTACAACTTTAGCTCTACGTGTGTAGAAATCCAGCTTTTTAATCCTGATAAGAGTTTACGATAGATAGATAGCTAGATAGCTAGATAGATAGCTAGATAGCTAGATAGATAGATAGATAGATAGATGACATTGGTTTTGTCCTTTTGTCATTTCTAAACGAATGGCATATAGCCACTCCCACCCTGCAGCGCGGAGAGGACGGTTGGAGGACGGAGGGTTTGGAGGGGTGGGGTGCAGTGGTTTATAAGGGTGAGGGTGTAGGGGTTTAGAAGGGCAGCAGCTGTGAGTTCATCCTCCTGCAGTGAATGTTGCTGCTCAGTGCCAAGTCAAATTATGATTAGGGTGATAGTGGTGCGTTGCCACTATAGTAAAACTCCTTGTATAGCAGGTGAAAGAGACATGCCCATTTACCATTATACATCATTTTGTAGCTGCCAAAGTGGGTATAATGGTCTGTGACGGAAAAAGGGACAATGCCAAAGCATAATTTTTTTTCACAGCTTGTTAGAATTCTAGACATTTAACATTCAGTAAAAAAAATGTATTACAAAAAAATAAACAGCATATATTCTGATAAAAGGCTGTTAAAAAAATAATAATGATGGAGAAGTTGTTTGTGTGTGTGTGGGGGGGTCTTAAATATATTGAATATATTGAAAACGATAAGCTAAAAACTGCTATATTAAGCATCTTTCCGTTTTTTTCACTAAGAATTTATCTACTCAATATCTAAAACATTTCATCTATATGCCTGTAAATAATATATTTAAGCATACTTCCGTATTTTTCACTAAGAATTTATCTACTCAATATCTAAAAACATTTAATCTATATGACGGTAAATAAATTCATTTTGAAGGAGAGCATTGTTCATGAGTTAAACGTTTGTTTTTCCCTGAGAAAAAAAGGGATGAGTTAAAGCGTTGAATATTGGCGTTAAATAGAATCAAAAAGCTAATTAAATGCGATAATAGACGGTTTTTAAATCGCTAAGAGAGCAAATAACAGACTTTCATGCGCGGGAAGTTGAGAGCTCGCTGCTGCGTGACGTAGAGCATCATTCGAGCAGCTTTGAAAACAGCCTCGTCTCTCCATCACTAATGTCCGCTGCTGCTGGAGACACAGATACCATGAACCGATCGCTAACGATACATCTAAGCGCGTTTATACTCGGTTTACATATTTAGCAGTTTGTAGGTTTGTGTGCTCGGAAACCTGACGCGTCATAGCTCACTCTGCACCAGCCGAGGTAAGTACAGGATTTCTGCATTCCGCTCCGTGTTATAAACCGCTATGAGTCATAATCTAAAATATTTCCGTTATTGCCTTGGTAACACGAAATTAAAAATGTGTTGTGTGCTCGTATGTCTGAAACGATACTTTATTTCATTTACCTGACCGTATGGAAAACTGAATCAGACTCCAGTTATCAAAATCGCATCAATGCGTGCATGTACTGAACCCCCTCTCCGCTAATAACTCAGCTCTACAGTCTAGATAGCACTATGTGTGTGAGGCATGAACAGGAAAGCACTAAAATCACAGTAAGGAACCTGCATTCTCATCATCCTTCTCTTTGTTCCCAGTGCACTGGGGGAGGAGGAGGAGGAGGAGGACACTGGTTTAATGCTCTCACTTGTTTCCTCAGGCAGGCGGCGGTGCTGAGGAGTCTCTGCCGAAGGAGAAGGGACTGAGCAAAGCCTGTGTGAATGTTGGCCGGGTTCAGGAGCGCGGCAGGATGGCGTCCACAGGCACGCAGATCTTCGCCTTTGTGCTGGCATTGCTAGGCATCCTCGGTGCCACGGTGGCCACGTTACTGCCCAACTGGAAGGTGAGCGCGGATGTTGGTTCGAACATCATCACGGCCATCTCGCAGATGCAGGGTCTGTGGATGGACTGCACCTGGTACAGCACTGGCATGTTCAGCTGTACGCTTAAATACTCAGTGCTGGCGCTGCCCGCGTACCTGCAGACGGCACGCACCACCATGGTGCTTTCATGCGTGTTGGCAGCACTGGGGTTGTGTTTGGCCTCTCTGGGTTTGAAGTGCACTCGGTGGGGCGGAGGACGCCGGGCTAAACGTCACGCTGCCATGGCGGCCGGCTCATGCTTTCTGGCCTCGGGCTTCCTCTGCCTCGTTCCTGCCTCCTGGTACACAAATGAGGTTATAGTCAGTTTCCTAGACGCCAACGTGCCCGAAAGCAACAAGTTTGAGCCGGGCGGTGCCGTTTACGTAGCCTTCATCTCGTCGGGTTTCCTTTTCGTGGGGGGATCCATTTTCTGTCTGTCCTGCTCGGGTAAGCGCCACGGCCCACAGGATTTGATACTTCTCCCTCCAGACAAACTCCTCTTGCAGCAGCAACAGCAACTTCTGCAACAGCAGCAGCAACAGGAGCAGCTCCAGCACCAGTACTGTTCTCTCTCACCGCTGGATAACAAGACTGGATACAGCCTGCAGGACTACGTGTAGGAGACCAACCGTTCAAGAGCAAGACAAGTGCAATGCACTGCCACTCCACCTCTTGGCTCTTGCGATTACAAAACGAAAGGGCGAGAGGGACCCTTTTCCTTTCCTTTCCACCTCTCTCCTTTTTAAGATCAGCAAGCACAAATGGTGGAAGTATTCCCTGAAGCGTTGTCTTGAAACAGACAGATTGTGAATACTGAGGGGCGAGTGGCAGAAACGCTGCAGTAGCACACGGAAAGCAGTGTGAAAGACTTGAGCAAGATGATAAATAAATGCACATATCCAGCATTATAGTTAATCTTATTAAAGTGTTCCTCTGGGAAAGGATTAGCAACAAGGAAATGTTTATGCTACTTATAAATCCCCAGCTCCCCCCTTCCCAAAGATCTGAACTCAGAAGCAATCGTTTCGCTGCTAACAATCGTTTGGTAACCTCGGTTTAAAAGTAAGATGGCAATATGTCTCTAAGAGGCAATAGTATGGGAGAGCCCTTGTTTGGGAGATTCTTTGCTTTTCTTTCTACTTGAGTAATGGTTGTGTTAATGAAATCTCTTGTCTTATTTTGGTAGCTGATAGGATGATTGATATTCTGCCTAAGCATGCTTTCTGGAGCCTGTGCATAATGCAGTGGAATGCCTGATGTAGACTGAATTGTAGCCATATAGCCTGTGCCTAAAGAGCTGTAGTTCATAAACCGCTGAAACTGTTTGGAGACAGTAGGAAGAGAGAGTGAACAGGGGTTGCTGGGTCAGGCATGTTTGGGGGCTGAGAGGAGACTGGCCCTTCTTACGTCAAATGGACAATGTAATGTTGTTCTGTCCAACATTTTTATACTTTGCCCCAAACAAAACAAAAGCAAGCTGCCTTCTGCTCAGCGCATGCCGTTTGCCGTTCACACACACACACACACACACACACACACACACACACACACACACACACACACACACACACACACCACACACACACAGCTGCATGCGTGCTTTATACTCATGCTGCTACTCACTGCCATGGAAACAGGATTTTACACCCAAATACATGTATTGTCTAGGGGTCGTATCTCTCTGCACACTCAGAGGATCCTGGACGCTGTCATGAATCTCTCCAGATAACAGCGGGGGGGTTGGGTCGCTGTCTAGAGACAAAGCCTCTGCAACACACTCCCTCTCAGACGGGAGGGTCCCTGTCCTGCTGACCAGCTCCAGTATAATCAGTACACAATATATGTGCAGCAGTTTAGCTTTAGAGACGTAAATAACATCAACAAAAGCGCAGGCGAGATTGAGTTTCAGTAATTGGCAGCTCTTTCATGGCACCTGATGAGTCTGCAATATGGTTATGTCCACTCTCAATGGAAATCTGCTTTGCCAAATGACGTCTGCTTGTCTTACGGCCACACGTCTCCAAACGGCTCGGCAGTGGCTCTGCTGACAGATTGTGCCCTACCAGGGGCTCTTTAAATCGCCTTAAAGCAATATTTCGGGTTATTCTTAACGTCTATGGACGTCATCTGCGGCATGCTGTCAATTACCACAGAAAGGGAAACAGTTATACGTTTACAGAGGTTTCTTTTTTTTTATTCCATTGGTTTTACTGTAAATGTCTTACAAGTGTAAAAGCATTTCTCATTTGTTTTCACAGTCTTGATAATACCAATGACCGCTAGTTATATATAAACTGAAGAAGTCAAACATTTTTGGTAAACAGACAGCATGCCACAAATGCTGCCATAGACCTCAATATTCGTTTAAGAGTGAGAAACCTCACGATCATACTCGACCTCCCTCAGTGCTTGCCATCCCGTTCTTCCTGAGCGCTTGCGGTGTGGATGCCGCCTCTGACAGCCAGAACAGTTGCATGCCATGTGCCAGTTTGCCAATGCATGTACACACAGACCCCCCCCCCCCCTCCCTTCATAAGCATGCAACTTGTTCCAAGAGTTGAGTAAGTGTGTGTGAGCTTGGATGCAGCCGTGCGTTTCTATGCTGCTGAAGGGAGGAATGCAATTTCAGTGTTGTTCTACTGGCAAAAAGAGCTTTGGCAGTGATGGATGGCACAGCGCATTCTTCCTCTCAAGCAGATTCCCACAGGAGAGCAGATGGTTGTGCCCACATCGCCCCCTGCAGGCTGAGCGGGCACTCGAGGGCAGATCACGCCAGCGCATGGACGACAGCAACAACTGCACATGTACCGTTACTGAATGCAATAACCACTCCTCCTACCCTCCAAAGTGACAATGCACTGAAATGTTACAATTGTGAATGTGCCAAACCCATGATGACTACTTTGCAAATGTTTGTGCAGGTGTACCGTTCTGTTTGCCAAATGCAAGATGATTTAACGTTTTTGAAAGACTGTCATCTGTAATGAGAAATAATTGATAAATATAAAGTTGATCAACTTGCACACTTTCCCCCCTAAAATTCCAAAGCACAACGATTCCAGGATCACACCCTGCTTGAAAGGACTGAGAACATTTCAATTGTGCTTTGGGATTTCATATTCATTACAGCTCTGCAAAGATTGCGTTTATTTTTATTAATTTACTGAGAGCACTGTTCAACACCCAAGCATGTTCACAGCAAATCTTCTTTATAAGAAGACAAACATTTACACCTTTAATTGTGTAACCTCATTTGAAAGCAATTTATTTTTTTGTTAGCCAAACATGCTAAAAGATATACTGAAATAAAGATGATCATCTGTAGATAGTACTACCAATAGAGGTTTTGTAAGTATAAAGACAAACTATTCATATATTGTTATGGTGCAGCTTGTTTATTAGCACGCTAGGAGAAGGAAAAAAAAAAAAAAAAACTTTCATATGACCCAGCCCTCGTTTTTGTTCAGGGGCCAATTTAATGATTCCCGATTGGATAAATAAGGCTTATATTTTGGTGTATGCTTCTGCACTTCTTAATTTTGCAGAGGATATGGTTCAAATATTTCTGTACTGTTCTCTGTGTGCTTGTGCAAGTAGTTTATTTTTACTAATAAAAAATGGTGGAAGCATTTGTTCTTAAAAAACATTTAAGTCTTATTTAATTCTTGTGACGTTTTGTTCATGTAAAGACAACAGTCTCAAGCACCAAATGACATACAGCCTGTTCTGTTCAGAAAGCAGAAGTGTGAACACATTCTTTCAGCACTCCATTTACTGTATCTTTAGACATCAAAAAAATCAATAAAATCAGAATTCCTTTGTTTTCTAGATAACCACTGAGAGAGTATTGAACGAAGAAAGTTGTTCTGAAAATTGTGAATCTCATAACAAGAGATGAAAAATATATAAACTATGCAAACTTTATTTTTTTAAAGGATGATGCATTTCAATTATAAAGGACATTTATATACACGTCACGGCATATTTGTTGCACTGCCTTTAAATTAGGTTGATCTTTTTGCTGATATCAAATATCTGAATCACAATATTGAGAATTTCAAAGATATTCATATAACCTTTATTAGGGGGTTTGATCCTGATTAACACAGCTTGATTCCTATAAGAGATCTAATTAAATGAAATCTGTGTATTACCCTCTATGGTATTACCCTAAATTCATTTGAAAGGCGTTTGCCCTCCGCGGCAGTAATGACAGAGCCAGGGATTGAGGCTCAGATGTTTGAAAGATCCTCACATCACAAGGCTGATATAAGCAGGGAGGTTATCTTCACTGCAAAGACTGTGTAACATTACACAAGGGTGAAATACTCCATCACTTGTCTTCATGCAAATATGAGGTGCTAGTTCATTTCTGTCATGTAACACCAGCTAAACTGATTAAATACCACCGGCCATCAAAACCCCATCAGCAGTAATGGCAACCGATCCGACAGCAGCCCTCAGACTACCTTCAGTCATCGCCAAGCACTCTCTTTTTTAACATTATTTTCTTTTAGATTCAGTGTATTATCTTCATAATGAGCAATGTGGAAAATAGAATATGACTGTCAAACACTGTGGATGACCTTGCCGTGGTGGAGACACTTCTGGGTCTACACACACACACACACACGATAATACTGTCCTTGCTTGGTGCATTGTGAACTGCTGAGACAGGCAGTATAGAATGCCAAGATAAAAGAGCCTGCATGAAAACCACATTTTTTCCAATTCATAGAATTAGATATTTCCATCCAAACAACCAACACTAGTGTAAATAAAAGATTATTGAAGTAGGTTTTACAAGAAAATACAACTTCAGTCTATCTTTTACTTATGAAATTTACAAGCAATTTCTGAGTAAAAAATTTGCTTAAAAAATCCTAAACCAATTTTTTAAGTGTAGATCTTAGTCTACATTTTAAAAAGACTTAATGTAGTGAATTTACAGACGATTTTAAGATGTTTATATTTTGTAAACACACAAAGGAGAATAAAAAAATATGAAATATATATATCAATAAATATTAAAACTGGGAAAAATAATAAATAATAAAGTTACTGGAACTGCAAATTTGCAAGATCTCTAAAATATCTTCAGTCAAAATTACTATTGATATTTGTTCAAAATTCAAAGCATTTGATATTCAATAGGATATTTAGAGTCATCTTGAATCATAATAGATAGAGAGGACGTCTGCAGGCATTCTGAGACATTGAAATAACCTTCCTTTACTCCTGATACCTCATTTGACCCCATTTATTAAAATGGAACACTACTTATACCAAATCTGACCCCATTATTCACTCTGGGAGGTTTCATTGGCTGTTGCACCATGGGACCATCACGGAAAATGGAGAAAAAGAGTTTAATGATCCTTAAAATGGACACAAAAGAAAAAAAAGCGGGGAGAAATCTGGCCTTGCTCTAAAATATCATATAATGGTTGTTGAAATTACACCTTTTTATGTCCAGGGAATCATTTCAGATTTTTTTAGCATGTCCTTTTTAAATGCGTCAGTTCAAACTATGCATTTATAGAGAATATTGGCACTTTTCAGAGTATGTAACCTCCTAATGTTTTGTTATTAGTGCACTGACAATGGTTAGTAGCTACATAGAAACTACTTCTTTTGGTTTTATGAGCTTTTGACGTCTTTGTAGAACCAAATCGAGAAAAACAAGTAACGCCTCCCCTGCATGTAGAGGATACATGTACACAACATAAAATAAGATTTATTTTTTTTAACGTGAAAATAGTGCTGTTGTCAGAAATCTTTAGAAGAATATAATTGGATTAACATTTTTATAATATACTGAATGATTTTAAAATAATTGCCATTAAAAAATAATAGGGAAATATATTTGTGATTCGAAAATTGAAGAAACTGGGATAAGCTGACTGTGATGTAGGGACCAGGAATGTTTTTGCATTACATCCCTTGTTGTTTCAAGTAATTGAAGTAAGTTTGTGTTCTGCAGGTTTCCTGATGAACTGAATGACTTTGGCAGGACTTTTAGCTCATCTTATTTTAAAAAGACAACCCATTCTAAAGCCATTTCCAATCAAAGAAGGATTAACTAAATAGAAATACAGCTATATTTCCAGGGTGTCCTTCCTCCACATCATGTGCAATGTGTCATCCACCCACAAGTGTAGTTGTGTATGATCATCTCCTCAGAGGTGCCAGTTCAGACATTCCTCTCAATATCCAGACAAACATCTGCTGGAGGAGCGTTTCACTCTCTCTCAGATCAATCTCTGTCACGAGCCCTTCCTCGAGCCGTGTGTGTGTGTGTGTGTGTGTGGGAAGGACACTGCAGTAGCAGCTGGCTCCGTACACCGTTCGCTCGGGGGACGGCGCTCGTGAAACGCGTGGGGGGTTACTGAAACACTTTCGCATCTGATGACGAGGAGAAGATAATTACATTCATTTAGTCATACTAAAGAATGCAATTATTCTGTCTAAAAGCCGAATTTTGCAGCTGACACAATGTGGGCGATGACAAGTTCCTTTGGTTGCATTGCAGCTGAATAAGACAAACATGCTAGAAATGAGAACTTTTACTGTATTAGTCACATTTAAAGAAATGTTAACATGTGGCATAAGTGACAATCCACCAGGTGTGGGTGTCATGTGCGATCCGTGACAGAGGAGACCAGCAAGTGCATTGTGGGCCTGAGGACATACAATACACGGCCAATCACAGTGGACACGAGGCTTCAAGGACAACCACAGTCACTCAATGTGACAGAACAAGGTGCCTTGCAGCGTCCACACAAAACTGCCAGACAAAAAAAAAAAAAGAGCCACATTAAAAATAAAAAACAGCCCTTGTGGCATGCCGATATCAGCTAATGCTCATGATTATAAATAGACCTCAGTTCTGTTGGGAAACGCTACAGCTAATTCCCTCCGACCTTACAAAGGGCTTCTGCAGGGAAACGTGCTGAATCTAATAACTCAATCCATATCTCTGCACTACATTTACACTGTTCTCTAAATACAGTGAATGAGCTCCTGCTAATTACCAACTGCACAATATTCAGCTCTCTAATCCACTTCATTTGACTAGAGCATAACAGGAGGCTGTGTATTACACTACATGTGTGTGGCAACTTATTCCCAGACGCAGCTTCTCTCTAAACCTTCAATAAATCCTATTAACTTCACACCTAATTATTTCAGATAGTTTTGTGCATTGACCAACAATAACACAAGACTACTACCTGCAAAATATGCGTTTAAAACATTCAGCCTTAAATCATGCACAATGATACCAGTAATGTGAATTAAGTTCAACAGTCATATTTACAGTCAAATATATCACTGATTTCTTGTAATAATCTTAACTCAATTTTATGAAAGCTATAATACTTATCTCTGTCATAACCATCTAAACTCTTTGCTCATGGTCAATATTAACGAAATTAATGTAATGACAAAAGTACTGTCTGCAGGTTTGATAATTGATATTCAAATTCACTCAAAAATATTCATATCAATATTTATTTTATAAACATTTTAGCAATGTATTTTCATATTTGCAAGAAATTATATTTTTCATTAAAAATTAACAGTTCTTTACACTTTTTCCCCATTTACAAAAGAAAATCTGCAACAACTTAAAAGGAAATTAAAGAGCTATAATGTTATGCTTCTAATTATTTATTTATTTTGCAATTTCTTCAAAACCTCAAAAATTAGAAGAACTTGCAAGGCATAAAAAAGATGTACAAGTTCAACGGATAAAAGATTGTCTGATCCATATTGTAATCTAATAATATCTTTATTGTTGATCGCTGAGAATCTAAATGATTTTTATTTCATGTTGACTTTAAAAGAAGTGTGCAGAGCAGTCCTCTGGGTGAGCCTCTTGAACACAGATGGCAGTTATGTACAGCGCAGTCTGTACAGCTAATAAACTGGCAAAGGCAAATTTGCAGTATTACATTCTTGAACTAATATCAAAGAGAATTCACAGCTTTTAATGCAAGCATAAAAATAACACATTGGCTCTATCAGTCTCTATTGCCAATATACTAGGTGTAAATAGATTTTTACATTTCCTGAAGAACATGTGAATGGTGCTTGCTAGTACAAAAAACAAGCCTAGGTGCTAGGGTGATCTGGATGATATTAATACGACAATTCACCATGACGTTACAACAGTAACAGACGTTCTTCCGGGTGGCAAAAGCTGAAGCGTTCCTATGGCAACGCTAGTAAATTGCTTGGAAGGGAAACCAACTGTCGACAGTAAAAATGTAATAAAAATAAAAAATGTAATTAAATATAATGCGTTTTTTTAATCATAATAACAACTGTGTTTAATGATATAAGTAAAAAATATAATAAATATGTAATATAGTAGACCTACACATAATTAGCAAAATACTCTCTAGCTCTTTTTTTCTAAGCAAAATAACCCCAAACACAACACGTTTTCATCATTGTTTCAACTTTTATCAACAACAATGTTTTTAACTAAGTAACTGTTACAGTAGCTGGCTGGATCTCTTCAGTTAGTCAGTATAGGAGCCGCTCTCGTTCTGCCACCCGGAAGTATCTTTTGCCTATTGTTTACAAACATTCTGAAATGCCCTTATAGGGTGATCTGGATGATATTAATATGCGGTTAATATAGGGTGTTCAGGGTGGCTACTATGCTAGATGGTTTTGAACCTCAATATTCTCTTCCCTCAAGTGTGTATTTAATATATTAATAATCTGTAATATTCTGGTCCCTAAAATATGGTTTGAGTTTCTCCTTCAACCCAAGTCTGTTCACCTTTTTGGCCGATTTTATTATCCACCACACAGAAATCAGATCTTCTTAATAAACCACACAATTTGAGGTCATTATATCCACAGCACAAACAGTGCGAGATGAGCAACACACTGAAACTGTGAACAACAGTAATGTGATGCTTAATTATACATTAACTGCATATTAGTAGCCTGACTTCGTCATACTCATATTCTAGAAAGAATGTGAGTCTGAAACTGCTCCATTGGGCTGTGATTATGGGGCATGTGTCAACCGAACCAGGAAAAAAAAACTCTGCACTCAATTGGATAGACCTACAACCAATCAGAGCAACGGAGTAAGTGACGTATGTTGAGAGATAGATTCAAGTTGATAGATTAAACTTTTTCCGAAGCCCAGAGGAAGGACGGCATAAACATCTTTTCCATTCACAAATGCCTTGATCGCGGTTCTCTGTTCCTCTTCTAAAATTAATGCGCTGTCTATATCTTCTATAACACACGGGATAGCAGAATATACACAACTCAATTCTCCAGCGGCAGCCATGAATTCAACCCAAGCGCTCTGATGACGTGGATGGTTACGTTACCGTTGCTCATATGATGTCTATGGTTGCTCATCTGTCCATCATCGTATAAAGCCCGCCCTGAGAATTTGATTGGTCCGAACAATTTTTGATCGGGCATAATAGCTCCTCAACGGATCGAGACCAGACCGAACTTCCCGACCAAAAATTGTTGTGGGCGGGGTTCGGGCTGGCAGCCAGGCTAGCATATTAGGTCATACTCAATGTGAACAAGATAATAAGCAATTATTTCTAATTTAATACGGATTATCATTTTACTTTTCCACAAGATTAATGCATTTCTGACATCAGACACCTGAAGACAAACACCAGCAAAATCTGATGATTAAATATCACACAACTAAGATTAAGGTCTAAAGGCAAATTCCCACTATTTCAGAAATGTGATTTTCTCACAAATCCAACCGGAAGGGAATAAGTGGATGGAGAATGGGCCTGTCATTAGATCTTACAAGTGTTAGCCTATGTTTTTTTCCCCCAAAGAGCACAATTAAGCCTTTTTTATAAGGCCTCTTGTACAATTTCTCTCTTGGGGAGATGTTTCAGTAACTTCTTGTGTGAAATCTCAGCATATTTCTTTCATCAGCGGCGTAGAAGCCTTGGTGTGCAATGAAATAATCATCCGTGCCATTTAATCCAAGAGAAAGCTCAATTCGTCCCACTTTCCTTTCTTCTTGGTTCAAAAGCACTCTGGCTGGATAAAATATTTACAGACAAGGGAACTTTATGCGTAAGGTCTTTTCTTTCATAAGACCCCTCTTATCCACAAACCCCTGGCTTTCCCCAAAAACACCCAAAATCAGTCCTACATAACCCAGTGGAGTAAAGAAGCAAGGCTAAAATCTCAAACCTTCCCACCCTGTATGAAAGAGAGGCGTACCAAATACCCGGCGGGCATCATTAAACACTATACGTCGCCATCTCTGATTCCATATCTGAGACAACATTGACTCTGTGCTCTTCTAATGAGCGAACACCCACATCCTTACACATGAGCAGTCAAACACAGAGATACAGAAATGTAAATGGCAGAAGAAAGAGACTTACGCTTGGTTTTGGAACAAAGGCTCGTCCTGGGATGGTGAAACAGCTTTTGACAGTGCAGAGATATTGAGCCATGACAGAGAGACGGCTTCGCTGACGGCTTCCAGTGCTGGCTGTTAACCTCTAAACAGGGGACCAAGAGTGCAAGTTCAAAATCTTTGAATAAGAGATGTTTTAAAGACCTTTTTAATGCCACTCCAAATGAAATTCAAGACCAATATCTCATTCTAGGCCTACTGGAAAAAAAAACTACTGGTTGTTGACCTCTGTTGGACAACAACTACATTTGTATACTAAGCTTTTTTTAAAGCTTGTTATTTGTGGTGTTGTGCCGTTTGGAGGCAGTGTTTAACTTACTTCAGCCACCTCTTTCTGGAAGGTCAGTGTAAGCCTTGTACGTCCAAACATAAAGGACCCCGTTCTGTTGGACATCTGTTCCAGCCACTTTATAATGAGAGGAGTCGACACACTAAAGGGCAGGTTCCCAATGATGTGCAGGTTGGGGGAAACTAAAACACAAACACACATTATACGCTGAAGAACCTTTCACAGACGCTTATACAACAACAGAGTACACAAATTATGTAACTGGCAAACACCAGCATAGGCAGTTGAGAATACATGACCTTTGTTAAGCTGGCCCTTAAATCAACCAGAAGAGGATCCTGCTTTTGATACTACAGTTAATCAGTTAATAAATAACCACTACATGCTACTGTACACAAAAAACTGCACACATTCATAAGACTGAATGCAGGGTGGCAGACATTCAGGTAAGCGACCTAAGCATGTTTTGTGCAAGTAAGAAAGTGGTTGTTCTATCTCGCTGTTCTAATAAGGTATACATATATGGAAGGACTGGAGTGTAAATTTGGAAAGATTGGGTGTAATGCTTGAACCAAATTCTAGCAAGAACTGGCAGCCAAAGCAAAGACTCGTGAAACGAGAGAACTGACAGATTAAAACAAAGTTAAACTGCAGCATTTGGGCACGATCAGTGGGATATCAGCAAAATAACAAATGTGAGCCTATTTTCTCTTATTATTGAACATCTTTTTAAACCAACTCAAATAATAACATATCAGACAGTCAAATATGAAAAATTAATAAATAGATTTTACTCATGAATTTCTAAGGGTGCCAGTAATTTATAAGTCAATAATTGGGTAACTTCAGTCCTGGAGCGCTACTGTCCTGCAGAGATTTGCTCCAACCTTATCAAACACACCAGAATAAGCGAATCAGTGTCTTCAGCATTACTAGAAAGATCCGGGCAGAGTTTATCAGGGTTTGAGCTCAACTCTGCAGGACAGTGGCACTTCAGGACTGAAGTTCCCCATCCCTGATCTAAGTGAAGTATGTTTCCAAATTCCCTCGGAGTGATTAGGAAAACTTACAGGAAGTTGTAAGACATGATTTCCAGTTTCACTGAGGTATAAATATGAGGTGACAATAGCCTACAGTTTGCCAAACATACCAGGTCCCATTCAAAGGTCCAGAAAGGCACACCTCAAAAGCAACGCAAACATTAAATGTTCACTGACAACAGTTTTCTCATGGCCATCCATGTCCACTGGCCTAAACATCATGGAAAATATGTGGGATGAGCGAAAGAGAACGTACACAAGTGTGGATCTCTGAATCTGAAGAATCTGCCATATGTTCATCAAACTTATTACACATTTAAGGACTCAGAACTGTTGTCTAAACAAAGGGAACTGAAATAATTAAAAGATGCCAAGAATTGTGGCACACATTTATTTTAAAATAACTGTTTTAGTGTAAGACTACTATTAGAGTTCTGAGGATAAGAAGATAAAAAGCTAAGACATTTTGCCACAACCTGTTTGGCTCATATTTACCATGGATGCCATAATTATTTATTTAAATTCATTGTAATGTTTACCATCTTCCCATGTCTTGGCTATGTGAGCAGGGAATCCTCTTTCCAGTCTGTGTGTGAGGATATCTCCATGTGCTATCCTCATTCTTCCAGGGGCAGCCTCAGACAAAAGCTGAAAAACAAAACAAAAAGAAAACTCAAATAGTTTAATCTTAATGCTTACAAAACTATTAAAACAATCGGTCCCACTTTATATAAAGTGGCTTTAAGTACTATGTACTTACTGTACATTAAATTAATAATTTGATACAATTGGACTTAGTGTACATACATGTTTTTACATTGTACTTATATTTGAAAATACCTGCATGTAATTATAGCTGTAATTAATTTATGTAATTACACAGTTGACCCTTCACTTACACCTTAACCCACTGTTAAACCTACCCATACCATCACACCAGCCACTAACCTTACCAGTATCACATCTCAATAGCAGCAAAAGTGTTTTACAACACAACCTGAACACAATAAGTACATTGTACTTAGTTGCCGATGTAAGTACATAGTACTTAAAGCCACTTAATATAAAGTGGGACCAAACAATCAAATAAATTTACTACCCAGTAGAATTTAGTAACATGCACTGTATAAGGAAAAAACAATCATTGGGAAAAAAGTAATCGGTCTACAATGGCACTGGTAACTACTAAAAAACCTTTGCTTTTGTGTGATTCGGCTGCATCCACAATGACAGGTGTCATTACAAAAGCACAAGACTGTATCAGTCAGATAACTATAAACATCACTCAGTGCTCCGACAGACTCTGAGGCTTCTAGGCTAGACGAGTGAATGCTAGAATGAGACGCTGTAGTAAGTCCACATTAAGGTTTCCATCACCTGCGCTCACTGTGCAAAAATACTATTAAAAAAAGATTTTTGAAAAATACTTTATATTAAAAAAGACTTTCTATAAATGCAATACAGTGAATGACAACCATCTGTGGTCTCCCGATGATTTACATCATGGGCAGTTTAGCATTTGGAGAATCCGAAATTTTTTTTGTCTTGCATTTTTGACTTTATGAACTTAAACGAGCTTAGTGCTGACTCTTTTTTTCATGAATTGTAATGAGCGCAAAAGATTTCACATTTCTTGAAACCACTCATTTTCTCAAAACCTTAAACACAAAACCAAATTTTCAAGCCAAATCAGAGAACATTTACACTCTTACACAACACTCTTCTGGCAAAATCAAACAATTGCCTCAAAACCATTTTATCTGTGCTCAAAATAAAATATGCTGCTTTTAGATCATACACACACACACACCACACACGAGTCAATATTATAAACACTAGATCAGAAGACAGAATCCAAAACATGCAGTAACAGAAAAAAAGTATATTGTAAACTTTTATATATTAAACTTTGCAATTATGTAAAAAAACTATAGTTGCAGTGGACACGGTATACAATTTATTCACCTTACACCTGTATGTATAGTATTGCACTGAATATTGAATAGTAGGCCTATCGAATGTCTGTATATTCACCACTTGCATACTGTGAAAATACAGTGACCCAACTGCAAAGCCAAAAAGGTTCCAGTAAAAAACTCTAAATGAAAAGCATGTTACAGTAAAGTAAACTCAGAAGAGTTGTGCAACTGCTAAATCAAGGTCAGTGAGAGAGTGATTCTGCATCATGTCTTCATGTTGGTCCGGCCTGAAGAGTTTCTCCACATCACAGACAGTGTCATTTCTGCAGGACCCAGCCTTGACAACATTCTCCACACCTTGCTCTTCCTCGTCCTCATCCTCTTCCTTCTCTCTGTCTTATATTGCTTCCATCCATTGTAGGTATCAACATTCAGTTTTGGCTCTGAACTGACTTGTATTTTGTACAGTTGGTTTGGTCACATCATTAGTACACATTTTTGAGTCGTTGTGTGTAAACGATGAAAAATGTGTTGCAGTTGTGTTTAACTTTCGCCTACCTGTGTTTAGCATTTTGAAACATAAGTGCATCATAGTGCAAAATGAGTTTTAGTGAGTGAGAAGAATGTGTTTAGAGTTTTGGAAAAAAAAAAAATTAAAGTTTTGGAAAAAACCCAGGCAATAAATTGTACATGTGTTGAGGGGGGGTTAAGGTATTTTTTACATTTATATAAATAAATGTAATAATATTTTTTTTAAATAGATGCAAAAAGTGTAATGGAAGATTGCTGCTATCAACTGGAGAACAAACTTTTAAAATTAAAACAGTTTCTACAATTTCAACTACAACTACAGCCAGATATATGGGTTTCAAATCATTCTTTTTTTTTGCAGGCAATTCAAAAAAGGAATATTTTTGCAAAAATTGCAATGGAAACCGTTTTTTTCACATTTACAGGTCACCTGATGTACGTAAAAGTCAATCATTCTTTAAAGATGGCGTGGTATGTTTTGACAGAAGACAATACAGAGTTCTTAATTAAATTCATAAAAGAATTACAGTAATACTGGAGTCTAAACAACAAAGAAATGCCATAATTTAAGACCTCGAAGCAGATATAAGAGAGAAACACCCAGAAACACCTCATACGTGGCACTGCAAAGTATAAGGGGCTTTCCTTGCCATCAATGCTTGGATAACACGCCTACGTCTCCTTCCATTATAAATAATGGCCAGTGCGGTGGCTTGGATATAAGAAAACCTACTTGATTTTTGGAATGACTTATCGCATGAGAAAAAAAGTTGTTTATTCACATAACAAAGGTTAATGGAAACGCCGTCATGTCGCTTGTAGTTTTATATCCACATTTAGAAAATATTGCAAAAGTTTTGTGCAAATCTGTAAAAGAAACATTGGCTTATTAAAAATAATGACTTATTTCTTTTCACAAATTTTGGTTTAGACATAAAATAAGAATTTTTTACCCTGAAAAGCGTATATGGGTTAGGTATAATTGTTGTGCACAACATTGTTAACACTACTTATTTAAAATGAATAATAAAAAATAAAAAAATTATTGGCCTGGTGACAAATTTTGAAAAGTAAACTAAGTTGAATGATCACTTCTGTCTGGCAGTCGAGCAGTTATCAGCTGGTGTCAATCTCAAAATGGACACATATTGGGCATGACCAATTTATCGCTCTACCAAATACATTAATATGCAAACCTGTAATCCTGGCATGAAGCGCGTGTCCTTCTCCACCACTAATAAGTCTGCCGCTCCAGCTTTTAGAATAGACCTGGTGAGACCCCCAGGTCCAGGTCCAACCTCACACACATGCGCATCCTTCAGGTTTCCCGCCTGCCGGACAATCTTATCTGAAATACAATCCATTTTGTTAAAGTTGACATTTAGTCAGCACATAAAGAGTGTGCTACTTCATTGAAATCCATCAAGTCTTGTTAACACATTTAGAAATAGAGTGAACAGTAGCTGGACGTACCTGTGAGTCGCATGTCGAGGAGGAAGTTCTGAGAAAGCTGTTTCTCGGCTCTCAGGTTATACAGTTTGATGATCTCCCCTATGGTTGGCAGGGGGGGTAACCGATAACAGGCCAGTTTCTGTGTCGCTGCCATCGGACTTCAGTTCAATCAACTGAAAAACATCAAGTCTCAATTACAGTGGGGATACAAGAGTCTATTCAGCAACATTTTAGCTGTATTAGACAAGTAACATGATTTTTCTTAGTATTTGGTATGTTCCCATTTTTCTTTAATGACATGCACTCAAAGTGACATGGATCAGGTTTTGAACAAACTTCTTCATGTTATCAGAGTTGGTAACGCTTTATTTTACGACCCGCAAACAACTGCGTAAGTAAACCGAAATTACGGTGTACGTTTCTGTAATTATAGCGTACTTCCGTGTAGGTATAAGGGAACAATATGTTAAGTTTGGGGTAATAAAGGGGTAACAAGCAGATAGTATACAACCTGCAAATAACTTCGTAAGTAAACTGAAATGACGGTGTATGTTTCTATAAATATAGTGTACCTCCGTGTAGGTATAAGGTAATAAAGGGGTAACAAGCTATGCAAGCAAATTATTTATAATGTAATTATTTTAACAGGTACCTATGTTAATATATTCCAGGCAAAAATTGTACGTCTGTTGTACATAAAAGTTATCACATTTCTGGCAAAATATGTTCTTGTGCAATTTTACATTTAATTTTGGCATCTGTGGGTTGATTTAACATTAATTAATCTAGTAAGAAAAGCCAATAAATTAATGTTTTATCATACTGTGCTTACATACAGCCATACATGTTTCATTTTCAACCCACAGATGTCAAAATTATTGCACAAGAACATATTTTGCCAGAAATGTGACGATAACTTTTATATACAACAGACATACAATTTTTGCCTGGAATATATTAACATAATAGGTAGGCCTACCTGTTAGTTTTAAAATAATTACATTAGAAATAATTTGCTTGTATATCTGCTTGTTACCCCTTTATTAGCCTACCCAAAACTTAACATATTGTTCCCTTATACCTACACGGAAGTACGCTATAATTACAGAAACGTACACCGTAATTTCGGTTTACTTACGCAGTTATTTGCGGGTCGTAAAATAAAGTGTTACCTCAGAGTTTTATATCAGAATGTTCCAACGAGCATCTTAATGACTTTATGTGAAATTTCCTTCCTTCATTTAACATTTCCAGTAACAAATTTGCCCATGTTGAATCTTAAATGCCTTTAAAGTTTTATATAACTTTATTATACGAAAAAAATCCCAGATTTTCAATTTGGTCTGACTTCTGTTGAGAACCCCACTGGCCACTGCACAAAGACAAACGTATTCTGAGTCATGGCCAGTCCTGTGTGTCACAAGCATAGACTCGGTCACAAGGCTTCCTCGTGCCTCGGGACTTCAAGACTCTTTTTTATTTATTTTAATTTTATTTTTATTAAACATTTATTTACATAATACAAAAGTTAAAAGCTATAAGTCACAGACAAGAGCCAGAGGTTCAGGGATTGACAAAAATTACATAACCTTGGAATTCAAAGAAAGAAAGAAAGAAAGAAAAATAAATAAATAAATAAATAAATAGAAACAAACAGAAAAAAAGAGGAAGTTTCTTTTAAAAACAATACTTCCACTTCAAGACTCATTCACAGGATAGTCTCGATTGAATTCGTAATATTCGAGCAACACCTTGTGGGTAATAATCTGAACTGCTGCGACTTTGAGTCAAACTGTCGATTTAATACTTCAACTGACATTATTAATGGTAAAAATAATATACATAGCAGTTTCTGAATTTTCTGAATTTATGAAAACATTTTTGGTTTAATTAAAATATAAATATATAAACTATAATTCACCAACGGAAGCCTGCGGGTAACGTTAATAACGACAAGTCTGCCCTGACACAGAGCACTCTTGCTTAGATAAACAGTGTATAACATAAGAATCTGTATGAAAACAAAGGCATGATACATCCCTGATTGAGAGATTTATTGAAAAGAGTGCGTGATAGAATCTACCTCTAATAGTAAAGACTCCGCTATGCTAACAAGACAACACGGTGTCTCTGTTTCATCAATTTAAAATGCTTTAAAAGGTTTTTTTAAAAAAATATTTTACTTCTTACTTCGCAACATTATTAAACAACGTCTATCTTCAATAAGAACACTGCTGTTTTAAGCCAAAATAACACAAACAGGAAACACGTTTTCCTCACCAGTGCAGCTGTCTTCCGATAGCGGAGGCGGTAACCATCATAGACATAATATAATACATAGACGCCCTATTGGCCGCTTTGGAACGTTGCTGCGATACGTCAACGGGTCCGCCATTTTGCGGAGGGCAAGACCACACTGTAATCAAGGGTGAGCTGCGTTTTTATCTGGATAAAAACAAAAACTGTTTTTATATTTATCAACCGATTTCAGTGGTTTGTATGTGTTGTACAAAAAGTTCCATCTCTAGTTATTTAAAATCTCAATAGTTACACTTGTAAAATATTTGTTTTAATAAAGAATGGTCAAAGCTCAGGCTTGTCATGTATCTGGCTTTTTATTCTTGGATAAGAATGATGAAGACCCCCATACTGAGATATCATTTAAGTTTTCTTAAAAAAAGCATTTTCTGTGATTGACCAGATTTGAGCAATAACAAAGATAACTGATGGATCCTTTATGATAATACATATGTTATGGTACAACTACTGTGCAATGCAGTAAATATAACATTTGTGAGAAGTAATAGTAAATAGTTTAGTCAATAAAATAAACAAATAGTATACAGCAAATAAAATAGTAATGAATAGTGTATAATTATATAATATCATACAATAATACAATCATAAAAATATTGATAATAGCATATGGTTTATTAATAATACTATAATCATAGCAATAGAATAAGAAATATCAATTACAGAATATACACAATCAATTTATACTTTTATTTAATATTTAACTCTTTTTGTTCAATTTCAGTTGTATTGATCAGTAATAGCCATTATAACAGAAGTAGTCAAACATACAGGATACAACATTAAAAAAGCCTAAATATAAAGTTATGAAACTTCACTTTGCCCTCAGCCAAAACGATTTACCAGGGAACCATTTATAGATTAATGAGACCAAAGATCGCCCGTTAGATATACACAAGACGAATAATATCTCATGTTTAATCACTAGACTAGAGACATCCGAGCCGGCGGCACACTTCAGATGCTCTGGCCGAGGTAAGGATGTCGCATGCGGGGTACATGAGTGCTGAGCGCCCGGTGATCGCGTCGTACAACTCCGAAACCGTCAGATCAAATTTTTAAATAGGCGCTATCTTTATAAACAAACCACATATTTAAGCTTTAAACAACTACATTGTCTACTGAAAAACTATTAAAACTACATTTCGTGACACAATAACAGTAGTATTTTTTCATTTATCCTCTGACTATTACTACTAATTAAATAATGACCAAATACAACCAAAAACAAACGTTTAGTCTTGCCTGTGAAAGATAATTCCTCGAAAGTTGTTTTCAATTGTGTGGCGACTTGTACAGCCCCAAGCAGCGCACAAAACAGGCATTTTTCTCTATTCCCAGTATGAGAGGTATGGGAAAGTTGCCATCCCCAATATGGCGGCGCCGTTGACGTGCGCTCCAGCGGCCAATAGGGCGTCTATGTATTATATTATGTCTATGGTAACCATGACGCTATAATCATTTTATCCAATGAGGTGTCTACAATGATCAAACTAACCAATCATGTCGGGAAGGGGCGGGGATTTGGGTGCCCTTGAAAATGTGTAATTTGACGTCGTAGCTTATAGTAGAGCCACCAGAGAAGTTTTACAGACACACCGTATATTTTCTTTTCCTATTTGTTGTAGTCTATATTTGTTCAATATTTTCATACTATATGTTGGACTATTGTAATGTTTATTATTTGTAATGTGACTGGCATTTAATAATAATAAAAAACAAGTTTTACAGACTAAATAGAAATATTTAATACATTTTAATATTAGGCCATGCGTTATAGAAGAGCGCATCACAGGGCATTTGGGGGAAACTTAATAGGGACACTAAACCAACAGAATTAGTATAAAAAACAAAAATCACACCCCTCGACAAATATTTGATTGAAACACCTTTTGCTTTCAACACAGCCAGTCCTTTTGAATAAAAGTATAACTCTTTCCACAAGTTATTTTTCCTCGATTGGATTTTGGGCTCTGGCTGGGCCATTCCAAAACATTCTTCTACTTCTGAAAGTATTCCTCTGTTGACTTAGTTTTGTTTGATGTTATTACCGTGCTATAGGATAAAATTCATTTTCATCTTTAGATTTGTAATGGATGCCTGCTGGCATTATGCCAAAATGCATGACATTTGCCACTATCCATGATTCCTTCTGTTCTGCCCCAGAAGAAACAGCCCTATACAGGCAGCGTAATGTTGTTTGGGTGATTAGCAGTCTTGTTTTTATGCCAAATGTACCTATTAAAATGATGGCTCAAAAGTTCAATTTGGTTTCATCAGACCATAAATTATTTTACTACATGGCTGTGGAAAGATTTAGACAGGCTTATTAAGTATACTTTTGTGAGTGTGTGAGTATGAAGAATACAGGATATTGTTGTAACACACAGTGACCAGTACTTGCCAGACATTCATGCGGTCCCTTTAATGTTACTGTAAGTCTGGCGTCTGCTGGCAGCTTTGATGATTTTCAACAAGTTCTCGATGTTCTTTGCAATGTCATTGTTCTGCCCCTTAGTCTCCACCCGTTGATGATGACCTTTCATGGCACATCTGTTCTGGAAAATGCTAATACTTCTGTACCCTTCTCCTGATTGGAACTACTTCACAATGAGATCCCACACAGTATTTGAATGCTCTTTGCGGGCCATGGCTCAACAAGATGCTAAGAAAATCCTACCGAAACCGCTCATTTCAATCAGCATCACTTAAATGACAACTGGAGGATTATTATTCCTGATTATTATTATTAGTCTGAATGTGTTCGGTTAATTCCAAACAGAGTAACACGACCCATTATGAAAGAGTGTGGGCACTTATGCAGACAGGTCGATATTTTTTTTTCTCCCCTTAACAGCTATTTTAGTTACATTCATTTTATTATTTTAAATATTACATTAAAGGTTGAAACAGATCTGGCATGATTCATGATTCTGAGCATGTAATAAATAATTGCTCGCTTGCGGTCTTTACTATCCTAATGCAAATTGTATTCACAAATAAAAATAATCTTCAACCAGCACTTAATTTACAGTTATTGAAACTTCTTGTTTGTATTTTTATGTTCTTATAAATATAATTTGGAATATTTCAATATTGCCTACTCCCTGTAAATAAAGTTTGAAAATTAGCATTTTTTCTTTACAGAACTCTGTCGCTTTCAAATATTGTAATAAAAAAAATATTCATCTTTCAAATTCATTTTCATGTTTATTATCTCATATAGTTTGATCAAATTAAAACTTTACAGATCCAATTCATTCAAATATTTGACAGACATTAAAACATTTTTATTCCAATTGTAAATTAACAAACGGTAACAAATGTAACAAAAAACTTGCATGTAATACAGCTGACAGTACAAAATACAGGTGAAGTGCAAAAAGCATACACATTTTTTTCTGATTGTCAGGCCAATCTCTTGTTCTTTAACATCCTCCCCAAGTCAGTCTGGCCACATGATCAGTTTTCTGTTTTGTTGATTTAACAAAGCCAAGAAATTCCAGCTCAGAAACAGCCTGAATGAAACGAGCACTGTTAATGTTAAGAACAATACATATAAGAAATGTGCTTTCATAGACCTTTTTAAATTGTTTTGGATGAACTAGAGTGATGGACACAGAAATTTTGAACATGACATCATACTCGACTTTTTGACTATTTTAGAATCGCCTCGGAGCGCTTTTCAGAGTGGCTGTCTACGAGCATACACATACATGTCCTTAAAACAACCCTTAACGTTCGTTTTCAACTTCTCGTCATCAGAGCAGAAGTTTATACGCGGTTGTGAGGTAGGCTATCTGAAAAAAATAGTTCCACTATAGTAAATAACACGGATTGAAATCATACATTGCGCCGATATATTTGTTTTTAATCATCAACGAACACCACTAATAATAATAATTCATTACATTTTATATAGTGCTTTTCTGGACACTCAAAGCGCTTTACATAGAAGGGGGGGGAATCTCCTCAACCACCACCAATGTGCAGCATCCACTTGGATGATGCGACGGCAGCCATATTGCGCCAGAACGCTCACCACACACCAGCTTACTGGTGGAGAGGAGACAGTGATGAAGCCAATCAGTATATAGGGATTATTAGGAGGCCATGATGGACAGAGGCCAAGGGGCAAATTTGGCCAGGATGCCGGGGTTACACCCCTACTCTTTCGAAAGACATCCTGGGATTTTTTGTGACCACAGAGAGTCAGGGCCTCGGTTTAACGTCTCATCCGAAGGACGGTGCTATTTTGACAGTATAGTGTCCCCATCACTATACTGGGGTGTTAGGACCCACACAGACCACAGGGATAGCACCCCCTGCTGGCCTATCTAACACCTCTTCCAGCAGCAACCTGGTTTTCTCAGAAGGTCTCCCATCCAGGTACTAACCAGGCTCAGCCCTGCTTAGCTTCAGTGGGCAACCAGTCTTGGGCTACAGGGTGACATGGCTGCTGACGCCCTGAAACCACTAACCACTCGGTGAGTGTCACAGTTTTGAAAACAAACATTAAGGGTTGTTTTAAGGACATGTTTGTGTATGCCCATAGACAGTCACTCTGAAGCGGTCAGTGTCCACCACTCTAGTTCATCCAAAACAAACTACAAAATAGACTCAAAGTGCTAAATACCGGAATTATCCTTTAGCAATCTGTTCATTTATGAGTGTCACATGCTTTTACCTTAAACATTCTCTCTAAAAAAATGCATTAACAGAACTTTTTAATAGTTAAAATGTTATTATATTAAGATCAACACTTTCATAACTAAAACCAAGAAGAAAAAATATATTAAAAAAGGATACTGCTTAAGGCTGTCAAATTTGCTATTCTCCTCAGAATCAGCATCTTGGTCCTCAGCAGCTGACATCACAGTTACAAATGCCTGGAAATATCACAAACATAATGACAGGTACCATCCACACTGTTGGAAAAAGATAACCCACCTCTATATGTGATTTTGATTTAGCATGTTCATACCTCCAGCCAGTCATATAGATTTATGAGTCTTCCACACTCAAGATGAAGCTTGTACACAATGCAGAGGTCTGGAGCAGCACTGGTGATTGTGCCAGCATTCGTTTTCAGGCTTTCATTCTGCAGCAACAACAAAACACAGTAGCAAAACTATTAAGACAGCTATTTTGAAGAATGTTGGAACATTGTATATCAACTTTTTTTTCTTTCAAAATATCTTCTTTTCTGTTCAGTCATTTTTAACATAAAATGAGGATCAGTAAATGACAGAATTTTAATTTAGCTTGCCAAAGACATAACTCAATCTGTGACTTAAAAGTGAAAATCAAAATATCGTACGAGTATGTTGACCAGCTTGGCCTTAAGGTTATTTATAATAATAATAATAATAATACCTTTTATTTTTAGGTGCCTTTCAAGCACTCAAGGACACCGTACAGCATAAAAGCAAATCAGTAAAATACAAAGCTATGCAAAAACAGACATACAGATCAAGCATACAATCAAACAATAAAGTTTATAAGCTGTGTTCCAAAACAATGACAAAATTCACATTTAGTGGATGTGTTGAAAATTGACAGTTTCTATGCACCACCACTGCGGATCATAAACTTTGACATTAGGGCTGTGCAGTATGACGACAAATCGTTTCAATTAAAGTGCAATTAGATTAATTCTAACAGTGCAGAATTCACTGCAATTAAAGTTTCTAAAATTCACATCTTTCATATTACCTTTCATATCTATACAGCTATGCTTTCCAACTATTTCCATCTATTTCAAAATGCATCAATGGATGCTCAGTAAATGGGGAGTATGACAGAGCTTTATCAACTGGACCTGATTGACACCTATAGAAGCCATTCACAAGAAGCCATTGCTGATGTTTTGGGGGCCTTATGCCTTTGAGTTTGGAAAGCTCTGACAATACAACATATTGGCTAATGAAAATGTAGGCCATAAATTAAGATTGGAATTTAAATGGAATTCCACTGGTTATTCAGAACGAGAGGTCAGTTACCTGCAGGTAGTGGAAAGGATGACTGAGGGCCGTCTGAATGGATGTGCGAGGGGTGACATTGAGTCGCTGTCGCAGGACCCCTGAGGAACTGTAGTAGCACACTTCACTGAGTGGCTGGAGATCGGCTGGAGTCAGGTATTCTCTGAACAGAGGCCCACACACTTTTTGTGAGATAAGCAAATAATTAAGCACACAACGCACATAGTGTTGTATTGTCTCCTTACCTCACAAGGCTGTCGATAAACTCGATCACCTGGCTTCGAAGCACTTCATATGGATTCATTCTCTTTGTCCTTCGGGATTCTTTTTCGAGCAGCGTCTGCACATAGAATCATGTCAATAGTTCATTTTAAATCAACCAATAATATTTTTCCAAAGCTGAACCAAAGTACTTGATATATAGTATGGTCTGAGGACTAGTACTTACAAGATACCAACATTTCAGTAGTCAGTACATATTAGGGCTGCGTATCACCAACAGTGTGTACTAAAGCCACGATACGATACGCATCACGATACGCATCACAATACTAAAGCCACGATATGATATGTATCACGATACTAAAGCCACTATACGCATCACGATACTAAAGCCACAATACGATACGCATCACGATACTAAAGCCACGATACGCATCAAGATATTAAAGTCACGATACGATACGCATCACGATACTAAAGCCACAATACGATACACATCACGATATTAAGCCACGATACGATACTTATCACGATACTAAAGCCACAATACGATACGCATCACGATACTAAAGCCACGATACGATAAACATCACGATACTAAAGCCACGATACGATACGCAAGCCACGATACGATACACAAGCCACGATACGATACGCATCACGATACTAAAGCCACGATACGATACGCATTACGATACTAAAGCCACGATACGATAAGCATCACGATACTAAAGCCACAATACGATACGCATCACGATACTAAAGCCACGATACGCATCACAATACTAAAGCCACGATACGATAAGCATCATGATACTAAAGCCACAATACGATACGCATCATGATACTAAAGCCACAATACGATACGCATCACAATACTAAAGCCACGATACGATAAGCATCAAGATACTAAAGCCATAATACGATACGCATCACGATACTAAAGCCACAATATGATACGCATCACGATACTAAAGCCACGATACGCATCACGATACTAAAGCCACGATACGCATCACGATACTAAAGCCACAATACGATACGCATCACGATACTAAAGCCACGATACGCATCCCGATGCTAAAGCTACGATACGCATCACGATACTAAAGCCACGATACGATAAGCATCACGATACTAAAGCCACAATACGTATCACGATACTAAAGCCACGATACGTATCACGATACTAAAGCCTAGATACGCATCACGATACTAAAGCCACGATACGATACGCATCACGATACTAAAGCCACAATACGTATCACAATACTAAAGCCACAATACGTATCAAGATACTAAAGCCACGATACGTATCACGATACTAAAGCCACGATACGATACGCATCACGATACTAAAGCCACAATACGTATCACGATACTAAAGCCACAATACGCATCACAATACTAAAGCCACGATACGCATTAGGGGTGTGCGATTTTATCGATTCTGCGATATAAATCAATATATTTTCCCCCAAGAAAGTATCGATTTTTAAGCCGCGAGTATCGATATATAAGTCCCATTCAAACCCCCCGTGTTTACCTTTGCTCGTCAAGGGGCCGTTCACATATCGTGTCTGTTGCGCGCTCAAGTTCGTTATTTCAAATTTAGGCGGGCGGCAAGCGCGCTCATAATTGAAGCAACGCGCTCATTTTCTCCAGGCGCAGCGAGATGAAAACACCTCAACTTTTAAGAATGGCGCAAGCGAACCGTGACCGCAGTTCATGTGACAAGAACCGACCATAAGCTTCACCCTTTCCATAACAACATTATAAGCTCGGTCAACATGAAGCATGGGGGTGCACCCAAACACTACGGTTGTTTTTCTTTTCTCCGTAGATAAATCTTGTAGCAGAGCTATAGCAAGCGTTTTTCGGTGGTGGAAATCCATTAGCTACTAAAACTTTGTCGTTGTGGAGAGCGCAGGTCATGGTTGCTTAGCAACGACAGACGCCACGGGAAAATCGGACCTAATTTTACTATTAATAATAAAAGATAAGCTAATGTGCATTGTAAATGTCTGTAATTTATCTTTTTTGACTCATTCTTTTTATAAAAATGATTTAAAGGCTGAAATATGTGAGGTTTATCTTTTTATAAAACCTTTTTTCTCAAAACTTTATTTGCACTTTTTAACTCTCCATTGTTAATTGCAATACTGCACTTTATTTACTTTTCAAAGGCTTGCAAGCTACAGTTTGCACTGTTTCAATAAATGGAACTAATTTTCTCAACACATCTTTAATTCATTTTGTCCAGCATTTGCAAGCTGTAGACTCTGTCCAGTCAGAGACATATATTGTGTAATTGATGTTTTTAGTTTTCAGTTAAATTAATTCAATCCAAGTAAATGGAACACTCACAAGATGTCACCAAAATCACTATGTCCTTTAACATCTTTCAGAAAATGATGTAAGTGTATCGAATTATATCGAATCGTATTGAATCGTATCGTTGGCTGAATATCGTGATATATATCGTATCGTGAGCTGAATATCGTGTATCGTATCGTGAGATTAGTGTATCGCTACAGCCCTAATACGCATCACAACACTAAAGTCACGATACGATACGTATCACAATACTAAAGCCACAATACGATATGCATCACGATACTAAAGCCACGATACGATACGCATCACGATACGATACGTATCACGATAGTAAAGCCATGATACGATACGCATCACGATACTAAAGCCACGATACGATACGTATCACGATACTAAAGCCATGATACGATATGCATCACGATACTAAAGCCACGATACGCATCACGATACTAAAGCCATGATACGATACGCATCACGATACGATACATATCACGATTCTAAAGCCACGATACGATACGCATCACGATACTAAAGCCACGATATGCATCACGATACTAAAGCCACGATACGATACGCATCACGATACGATACATATCACGATTCTAAAGCCATGATACGATATGCATCACGATACTAAAGCCACGATACGCATCACGATACTAAAGCCATGATACGATACGCATCACGATACGATACATATCACGATTCTAAAGCCACGATACGATACGCATCACGATACTAAAGCCACGATATGCATCACGATACTAAAGCCATGATACGATACGCATCACGATACGATACATATCACGATTCTAAAGCCATGATACGATATGCATCACGATACTAAAGCCACGATACGCATCACGATACTAAAGCCATGATACGATACGCATCAGGATACGATACATATCACGATTCTAAAGCCACGATACGATACGCATCACGATACTAAAGCCACGATATGCATCACGATACTAAAGCCACGATACGATACGCATCACGATACTAAAGCCACTATACGTATCACGATACTAAAGCCACAATACGTATCACGATAATAAAGCCAAAATACGATACGCATCACGATACTAAAGCCACGATACGATACGCATCACGATACTAAAGCCACGATACGCATCACGATACTAAAGCCACAATACGATATGCATCAAAATACTAAAGCCACGATATGATACACATCACGATACTAAAGCCACGATACGATACGCATCACGATACTAAAGCCACAATACGATACGCATCACGATACTAAAGCCACGGTACAATACGCATCACGATACTAAAGCCACAATACGATATGCATCACGATACTAAAGCCACAATACGCATCACGATACTAAAGCCACAATACGCATCACGATACTAAAGCCATGATACGATACGCATCACGATACTAAAGCCACAATACGATATGCATCACGATACTAAAGCCACGATATGATACGCATCACGATACGATACGCATCACGATACTAAAGCCACGATACAATACGCATCACGATACTAAATCCACGATACGATACACATCACGATACTAAAGCCACAATACGTATCATGATACTAAAGCCACAATACGTATCACGATACTAAAGCCACAATACGATACGCATCACGATCCTAAAGCCACGATACGATACGCATCACGATACTAAAGCCATGATACGCATCACGATCCTAAAGCCACAATACGCATCACGATACTAAAGCCACAATACGATACGCATCACGATACTAAAGCCACAATACGATACATATCACGATACTAAAGCCACAATACGATACACATCACGATAATAAAGCCACGATATGATACGCATCACGATCCTAAAGCCACCACACGATACGCATCACGATACTAAAGCCACGATACAATACGCATCACGATACTAAAGCCACGATACGATACACATCACGATACTAAAGCCACCACACGATACGCATCACGATACTAAAGCCACGATACAATACGCATCACGATACTAAAGCCACGATACGATACACATCACGATACTAAAGCCACGATACGATACGCATCACGATCCTAAAGCCACAATACGCATCACGATACTAAAGCCACAATACGATACGCATCACGATACTAAAGCCACAATACGATACATATCACGATACTAAAGCCACAATACGATACACATCACGATACTAAAGCCACGATATGATACGCATCACGATCCTAAAGCCACCACACGATACACATCACGATACTAAAGCCACGATACAATACGCATCACGATACTAAAGCCACGATACGATACACATCACGATACTAAAGCCACCACACGATACGCATCACGATACTAAAGCCACGATACAATACGCATCACGATACTAAAGCCACCACACGATACGCATCACGATACTAAAGCCACCACACGATACGCATCACGATACTAAAGCCACGATACAATACGCATCACGATACTAAAGCCACCACACGATACGCATCACGATACTAAAGCCACCACACGATACGCATCACGATACTAAAGCCACGATACAATACGCATCACGATCCTAAAGCCACAATTTAGGGCTGGGCGATAAAACGTTTCTCGATAAAACGATATCAAGAGGTCGATAAATGTTCGATAATGTGTATGCGTCAAAAGCGGAATGAAACTCATTTGAACCGCGCGGCGCGCGCCACACGGAGCATTTATCCGCTCGGCTCAAAGTCCAAACAGCAGCGCGAGCTCACTAGAGCAGCGTTTACTCTGATCGTCTCGCTCACGAGCTCCAGTGAGAAGCGCTTGAGTTCAGCGAAGAACACAAATGTCTCATTTTAAAGGCAGATTGAACAGCACTGACAAACAGGAGAAACACTGTGCACAACGATACAGTCAGAATCTGAATTGATACTGAATCCATTTAGCCTACCATGGATTTACTGTAACGTTAGCCTAGTATAGTAAAATTAACTGCACCATGAAATGTGGGATATACATATTGAATTGTATTATATTATTAATGTAGACAATGTATTAAATGGCTAATGGAATATAATTACAGTATTAAATAATGTATTTAACTATTAGGCTACTGTTTTTCATACATAGAAACCATAAAGTTACATTTTGCCATGCTAGTGAAGTTATATATGGGCTATGCCTGGTTTTATCTGTGGTTATCATTCTAAATGCATGATACTGGATGACCAATGGTTCATTTTAATAAAACTCAAACAGTCAGAATATTACATTTTACCAAATAAAAATGTGGTTGTTAAATATTTTTTTTTAAACAGATGTTACTGGTTTTGTACATAAATTTAACATAGTAGTAGTATTAGTTTGAGTTAGGATGCAGATTTACTGTCAACTCACTGTCAAATATGCATTTTGAGACAAAACATGTAATTTTAATATTACAGCCTGCACTGTAGTGCCAACTGTGCTGAAGAAATATGTTTCTATTCAGATATTTATTTTGTTAAGGAAAAATTACAAATGTTTGAATGTTCTACCTCAGATTTGTGAAATGTTCTCCTGTTTGGCAAGTGTTTGTCATTATACATTCTGACAATAAAGAGTAGGACCTAGTTTAAAAGCATAATTAACGCTCTGGATTCTACAACTTTCACTTAGGAGCAAAAATCTGCCTTTAAACTTGAAAGAAATAAAAATTTGACATTTATCGTGATAATTATCGATATCGACTGATATAAAAAAAATATCGTGATATTTTTTTTTGGCCATATCGCCCAGCCCTAGCCACAATACGCATCACAATACTAAAGCCACAATACGATACGCATCACGATACTAAAGCCACAATACGATACATATCACGATACTAAAGCCACAATACGATACACATCACGATACTAAAGCCACGATATGATACGCATCACGATACTAAAGCCACCACACGATACGCATCACGATACTAAAGCCACGATACAATACGCATCACGATACTAAAGCCACGATACAATACGCATCACGATACTAAAGCCACGATACGATACACATCACGATACTAAAGCCACCACACGATTAGGGCTGGGTATTGGCAAGGGCCTCACGATACGATACGTATCACGATACATGGGTCACGATACGATATATCACGATACGATACAATACGATACATATTGCGATATATTGCAATAATTTTTTTTAAAAAATCCAAAATGTAAATGAATATACAACTTGCTATGTTCCACCTGGGGTATTCAGGTATGTGACAGCAGACAAAAAACTTATATTCTAATTTATTTGAAAAGGTATATGCGTTGTACAGTCACTGAACAGTGAACACACTGAAATGTATGAAGTGCAGATCACTAAAAACTAAAAATGTAGATGCCACAAAAATTACATAAAAATAAAGTGCATCAAGTACATCATTACTGCCCGACTTACTTTTAAAACCAAAGTGCTTCCACTCGTAATCACGGTTCGGTACGTACCTCGGTTTTAAAGTCATGGTTCGATACGTTTTCGATACAGCAAAAAGAAAGAAATGGCAGAGAAATTTCCTATTTATTAAAAGAAAAAATATTTTTTATATAAGTGTGAGTTTTCCTACATCTTGAAACTCAGGTTTAAATGGGGGTAATTTTTGAAGGATGAATAAATAATGTTTTGGTCATCACATTAAAAATGACATTTAAATATATATTTATTTATATAACATTTTGAGTTTTGAAGTGCTGGCAAAAGATGTGTGAAGTACTTGAAAGCATTTCACTAATCCAGCCAAACTGGTTACAATTAGTGTTACTATGGTGAATGTTGCTGATCTGTGGACTTAAAGCCTAACGTTATAACTACTGTAGTTCATTCACGGCACAATGTTTCTCCTGGTTTCCACGTCAGCGATGTTTGATCTAATAGAGATCTACGGTTAATAACAGAGAAATGTGAATGCTTCTCTAGATCTCGCAGCGATGTTATTACTTCAGTGGCGAATTCAAATGCTTTCTTTACTGGATCTCTAATAGCGCTGTGTAGTGTCGCTTGATCGAGATCGGCTCGCGCTGCACTGATGTTGCTGGTCCCGAACTGATAAACGTGAAGCACAATATAATGAGTAGCGCAGTTTCGTTCCGCTTTCATTACGTTTGCCATGTGATGTTACGCAACGTTTTGGTGGTCGCGCTCGCGCCAGCGCGGATTTTGTCGGCAGGAAAAATGGTCCAAGGAATCGTTCGTTTTGTATGCGTACCGAACCGGAAGCCTCGAACCGAAACGGTTCAATACGAATACATGTACTGTTACAGCCCTAGCACGCGCACACACACACACACACACCACATAGCACTGATGACCGGTGTCTGCGCGTGAGAGAAATCTATCGGCTAAAAGCCATTAGCACACACACACACACACACAGCACTGATGACCGGTGTCTGCGCACAAGTGAGACCGGTATCTGCGTGCAACATCTACAGGAACGGAGGTTGTAGTTCACCAGGTCACACCCCGTTTGAAACGTGATTTAAATTTTTTTTTTTTTTTTACATCGATTTTTTGAGCTGGAAATCGATGTTGTATATCACGAATATAAAAATCGCGATATATTGCTGTATCAATTTTTTAGCACACCCCTACACATGATACGCATCACGATACTAAAGCCACGATACAATACGCATCACGATACTAAAGCCACGATACGATACACATCACGATACTAAAGCCACAATACGTATCACGATACTAAAGCCACAATATGTATCACGATACTAAAGCCACAATACGATACGCATCACGATACTAAAGCCACGATATGATACGCATCACAATACTAAAGCCACAATACGATATGCATCACGATACTAAAGCCACGATATGATACGCATCACGATAGTAAAGCCACAATACGATATGCATCACGATACTAAAGCCACGATATGATACGCATCACGATACTAAAGCCATTTAAATTTCAATCGGATTGTAAGGGGTGGTTTAAACCTTTTCTAATCTGTTTCATAGGACATTAACAATTGATCGCTTTGAAAACTGAAACTGGAAAGTTCTGTGGACGTGCAATGACGTATCATTATCAATATAAATATTATGATAAATATTAAGTCTGTGTTTTAAAACAAAGAAAATAAGCTATAGTAAGAGGATGGTAAGTATAACAGCGGGAATCTCTGTATATTCATGCATTGTGCGCATATGTTTTAAAGTCTGACACAAACGTGCACATCAACCCTATCACTTTATTTAGATTTCATGTAAACATCATGTTCATTCCAATTGAAACAAATGGTGTCCATTTAAAACGGGGCTAGTAATTATAAACACAAACCAGCATCAATATTATGTACTTCACAATGTCAGATTGACTGAAGTTTGGGAAACGTAGTAAGGTTTTTTGAAGCTAAATAAGGATGAAACAGAGGTTACCCAGTTACCCAGTTACATCCTCTCTCATGTACGCAAACAAAAACCTTGGGTTTATCTTTGACGCTTCACTATTTTAACAAATTAGTGCTTTTATTAGAGGAATCTTTTTCTATTAAATCTTCTGTAAAGTTAAATAATCTTCTTTCAAGCTAAGATTTAGAAGTTGTGATTCATGCAGTTGTAACATCACGATTAGATTATTGCAACTCTCTTTATTCTGGTCTTCCTCAATCTTCCTTATCATGAATGAAATTAGTTTTGATTGGGTCTAATAAGAAGGACCATATCTCCCCTATTTTAGCATCGCTCCACTAGCCTCCTATTAAATTCAGAGTTTAAAATCCTAATGTTTGTATTATTGTCCGGCCGTGCACGAAGGAATACAAGTGATCCTTTTGTCTCATACTGCCCTGCTAGGGTACTTATGGCGCTTTTCCACTGCATGGTACGGCACGGCGCGGTTCGGTACGGCACACTTTGGCGCTTTTCCACTGCATGGTACGGTATGGCACGCTTTGACGCTTTTCCACTGCATGGTACGACACTGTACGGTTCGGTACGGCACGCTTTGGCACTTTTCCACTGCATGGTACGGCACGGTTCGGTACGGCACGCTTTGGCGCTTTTCCACTGCATGGTACGGTATGGCACGCTTTGACGCTTTTCCACTGCATGGTACGACACTGCACGGTTCAGTACGGCACGCTTTGGCGCTTTTCCACTGCATGGTACGGCACGGTTCGGTACGGCACGCTTTGGCGCTTTTCCACTGCATGGTACGGTACGGCACGCTTTTGGTGCTTTTCCACTGCATGGTACGGCACGGCACGGTTAGGTACGGCACACTTTGGCGCTTTTCCACTGCATGGTACGGCACGGTTCGGTACGGCACGCTTTGGCGCTTTTCCACTGCATGGTGCGGTACGGCACGCTTTGACGCTTTTCCACTGCATGGTACGGCACGGTTCGGTACAGCACGCTTTTGGTGCTTTTCCACAGCATGGTACGGCACGGTTAGGTACGGCACACTTTGGTGCTTTTCCACTGGATGGTATGGCACGGCATGGTTAGGTACGGCACGCTTTGGTGCTTTTCCACTGTATGGTACGGCACGGCACGGTTAGGTACGGCATGGTTTGGCGCTTTTCCACTGCATGGTACGGCACAGCACGGTTAGGTACGGCACATTTTGGCGCTTTTCCACTGCATGGTACGGCACGGTTAGGTACGGCACGTTTTGGCGCTTTTCCACTGCATGGTACGGCACGGCGCGGTACGACACGGTTAGCCATGCAGCCGTACCGGTACTAAAATGTGACGTGAAAACATTGTGGATCACTGATTGGTCAGACAGAATCGTCACTACGTCACAGCGTCATTGTATTTGCGAGACATCATCAAACCTGCTAGATTTAAATAGCCAGTAACAGCCACCGCTGTAGCACCTGTTTTAAAACTACTTGCTTAAAGAAAAATGAAAAAAAAAACGTCCAAAAAAGAAATGGCTGAATCATGTTCAGTGGACGAACTGCAGACGTTCATCTCGTATCCGCCGAGGAGCGGATAAACTATAACGATCAATCTATAATCCCACCCACTTTGAAGCGGTACTAACTGCAGTGGAAAAGAAAACCGAAATAAAGCAAACCGAGCCAAGCCGAGTTGTACCACGCAGTGGAAAAGCGAAGCGAGCCGAACCGAGCCGTACCATGCATTGGAAAAGCGTCAATAGATCTTCTAATCACTTGCTCTTAACTGTGTAACTACAAAATAAAGGGTGATCGATGTGTAAAATTTTGATTACTATCAGGGATTTCTTTGTGAGCATTTCAATATGACTTTAAAGGCCAATTTATACTTATATAGCATACGCACAGACGCGTACCCTTCGCCGTAACCTGACGCGCACCTCCTCAAAAATGTAACTACGCGTCGCGGCGACGCGGACCGCAAGATCTGTGATTGGTCGGCTTGGTAGCATCGCGTTTCCTCCTACCCATTTCCGGCGTGTTCTTCTCCACCGCCCGCCATTTTTAAATTCTAAGTACAGCGAAACTGTTAAAAAAACTAAAAACTTACTGCTTTTCCACCTCGATAAGCTCCAACTCCAACGTGATCCGCTCTCTTTCAATCGGCATTGCTTGTAGTAACCTAAACTCAAAACAGTCGCGAGGAATCTTCTTCTTCTCTAGGAACCGCGCGGAATCTAAACACAGTGGAACATTAAAACCCTCCGCCGCCAACTAGCGTTTCAGCGCTGTACTGCAGAGCAACGCAGACCTAAACGCAGAAGTATAAATGCTCACGACAGCGTCGCCTACGTGCGTAGCCTATGCCGTACTCTACGGCGTACACTCGACGCAGGAGTATAAATTGGCCTTAAAGCAGCACTATGCAGGAATTCCGTTTTTTGTCAAACAGCGACCCCTAGAGTCGCTGTGGAGTACTTGTACTGTCGTAAAAAGCACTCACGCAGAGATGGCTCTGCACTCACGGCCTGATCCCCTCCCCCTGTACACCGGTACCTGTTCAGTAGGATGACAGCTGTAACGAGTGGAAATAAGGTGTGGCCCCTTTAAGAGCTGCGCACGCCCCGTTTAACTGTCGGCAGTGTGTATTGTATGTGCGCCTCGAACACCATATGTATACGGCGCCGGGTTATTTCTGTTTGATGCTCATTTTAGCAGAATTTTATCAGATCTTTTTTGCCGTAAAGCAATTCGTTACATCGCGAGACCTGATATCATGCGACACTTCCTGATGCTGCGGCTGGCGGGCCGCCGGCTCAAAGTTGCAAGTGCGTTTTTTCCGCTCTCATGCGATAGGGGGGTGCGAAACGACCACCGTTCAACCCGAAAAGAGTAATAACCATTCCAATGACTCTGAAGCTGATCGGTTGAGGTAAAAAACCTGCATAGTTCACCTTCAAACCATTCAAGCACGAGACAACTTTCACACTGTTTTTTTGTGCTGCACACACACCTAAATAGTCTATTTGCCTTATTTGCTTACAGTCTATTTGCTTATTTGATTACAGTTTCTGTACCTGAAAATCTTAAAACACTTTATTTCAATCATATCTTTCTTCAGTTGTATCTATTTAGCAAATTTTTTATTTGTTATTTTTTATTGTTTATTGTCTTCAATAATGCTATGTATATAAGTTAGGGTAGTTTTTTTTCTATGGTATTTTTAAACCACACGGAAACGTTCCTTGCATAAGTGTTCTTTAGCCTGTTGATTTTTGTTCATGATATTCAGCTACAATTAAATGTTTTGCAATAAGACTAAATGTGAATGATATCTAAGTTTTTTTTTTTACCTTATTGAAATAAGGAATCGATAAGAAGAATCGAAATCGGAATCGTTAAAATTAAAACGATAGCCAACCCTAGTCATCGGGCATTTTCTGTGGCCCGGCCCAAGCTCGGGAATGGTCTCCCCTATCATGTGTCATATATACTAGTGCAATGTAGTGTTGCACGGTTGTACCGATACTTCAAAAGTATCGCGATACTCGGAAATTAAAAACGTCACGATACCTAAATTTATTAGTATCGATACTTTTTTCTCCTCACGCACGCAGCCGAAGAAGCTGCAGCTCTCATGTGACAAACACTACAGCGAATTTTTGTCCCGCCAAAGCCTTATTTGATCGGTGAGTAATGTAACTTACTTGCGCGTGTGACAGGGCGAGTAATGTAACTTAGATGCGCGTGTGACAGGGCGCTGTCTAACTGAGAGTGAGGAGAGAGAGAGATGAGAGAGAGAGAGAGAGAGAGAGAGAGAGAGAGAGAGAGAGAGAGAGAGAGAGAGAGAGGAGAGAGAGAGAGAGAGAGAGAGAGAGAGAGAGAGAGAGAGAGAGAGAGAGAGAGAGAGAGAGAGAGAGAGAGAGAGAGGAGAGAGAGAGAGAGAGAGAGGACCTGCATGGTCGCACGCGCACGCACTCTATCTGCGGAGCCAGGCGAAAGTAAACAAGGCTTCCGTCTCAAAACTAAGCACTGTCTTGCTCTCTCCCACATATTAATCAAAATAAATCGACACGATGGTATGGTCTGAAAACTAAATTTTCATGTGGAGCATTCGGAGATTTGTTTTCCTGCTGGGTGTGAATTGTGCTAAAATATGTTGCCTTAATTATGTTCTCTGAAAAGCGTTCCGCACATTCAGCTGATATAAACCACACTTTAAATAAACGAAAACAAACCTATCCAGTGATGATGTTTTCTGTGATGACACAAATCTTGTGGGATGTCCTAAACTGCGGGGATAATCACACAACGCGCACACGTCCGATAATGACATGTCCAATTCGCGAACTAATGACTCATTTGAACCGATTCGTTTTAATGAATGGTTTAAACAACTGATCTGTCCAACACTGAACTCACGAGACATCTGAATCGGTTTATAACTAATTGGTAACACTTTACAATAAGGTTTCATTTATTACATAAATTACATAAAAATACAGTTTGCTTACTCAAGTGTAAGCTTTAAAACAAATAAAACCACTTGTTAGCATGAGACTACTTTTTTCCACACACTGCTATCAGGAATCGATAAGAGAATCGTTAAAGAATCGGATCGATTAGCAGAATCTTCAGTGGCATGGATATTGATAAAATCTTATCAGTTCCTGTTAACTCTTATGTTGCTTATGATAACTGAGATAATGGTGCTAAATTTATTATTTTTTTACCTTGAATGTCATTGCTCTAATTTATTTTTTATATTTTGTTCAAATGTTTAACATATCTGCTGTTCATATGTTCATTTATTAGTGTGGTGTGTATGATAAGAATGTTGTCCCGGTTTTAAAATAAAGCACAGCAATGATATTTGAGAGTGTTTCTCCCTTTTCAGGAAAAGTATCGAAAAAGTATCGAAATCGCAATACTTGACTTGGTATCGGTATCGAAACAATAATTTTGGTATCGTGACAACACTAGTGCAATGCCCGTGCAAAATCTGTTATTGTGTGTTTTTTGTAATTGGTTTGGCATTTTGAGTTGCTGAATAGCATAGGCTACTATTACATAGGAGCCTTAACTCTGAGTAAACGATAACGTTAAGCGCACCAGAATTAAATATAATATTGAGAAGTAAACAATGTTGCTGACTCAGATTCAGTTAACATCCACAAATGAATAAGCGTGACGATTCAGGGAGCAGCTACACAGTGAACTTTTTGTGAACTTTTTGTGAAGTTTGTGAAGGCTACTACAAATGATGGCCGTGCCCGTGAATAAAATATAATATTCAGATATTTTTAAACCACAACCCTCTAATTTCAGAATGTTTATTTTTAAACCACAACCTTCTAAACATAATCTAAACATCTTCAATGTGTGCTTCTTTTACCGAGATATGCGAATAACAGACACACAGAGAGATGTTTCTGTAGCCTAATTTATAGATAGATGTAGGCCTATGTGTGTCTGTGTATAGGCTATATTATATGTATATATATACTGTATATTATACATGTGTGTACTATATTTTTTTAATCGCGATTAATCGATTTGACAGTTTGTATGTGCAAAATCAGTTTTTGTGTGTGTTTTTAGTATGTTGGTTAGTTTGTTTGAGTGCTCATTGTTACAATTACACAGCAAAAGTTCAGTGACATTTTTATTTGTGCATGGTAGAAAGCAAATACTGATAGTGATACTGACATAATGACACAATAAATATGGAAAATTAAACTACATAACTAACTACTGACAACTAACTACAATATTCAGAAGTAAACAGTGTAGCTGACTGAATGTTTATTTTTAAACCACAATTTTTAAACGACAACCTTCTCTAATGTCAGAATGTTTTTTTTTTAAACCACAACCTTCTGAGTGCTTCTTTTACAGGTATATTTAACGATATCTTTTGCATTTCTCATCCAAACAATGTCAAACTTGGCACTGCACTTACTCGTGCCCGTAGCAAGACACCTGGCAAGTTTGAAATTCATCGGACTAACGGTTCGAGACATATGCGAATAACAGACACACACACACACACACACACACACAGACAGACAGACGTTCCTGTAATTTATATATATACTAGTGCAATGCCCGTGCAAAATCTGTGTTTGTGTACAAACAGTGTAGCTGACAGAATGTTTATTTTTAACCCTCTGATTATCTTCATTTAGGGTATACACTTGTTATCTTTGGGGTCTCCAGGGACCCCAGACAATAACATTGCATTTTGTAACAGTATAATATATATTTTTTTACAAATGTAATTTTACTCTGTTTATTAATGTTTTTACTCAACATTTGTGCAGTTTTTGGAGGATTTTTGATATCTTTTAAATTTCTACAAATAAATAAATAAATATTTAAATAAATAGTTTTTTTTTACAAAAACAGCATTTTATGTAAAATTCACTTTATAAAAAACCCAGATTTTATTTATGGGGATAAATGGATAATTGTACATGATTTAATGTAAGATTTTTGCCCTTTTTTTGGAAAATGCAGTTTTAAAATAAAAAAAATTCACTTTAACCACTAGATGGCCATAGAGCTCCATTATATGCTCCATTATATGCTATTTGCTGTTTGATTAACCAAAATACATCTTCTCACAAGTTGGATTCAGTTGGATTGAGTTGGATTCATATATAAATATTTTAAAATCAAAATTATAAAAAAGAATTATATACTTTTTGTCAAAGTTTAGCATATTTTGTATTGAAAAACGTTTATCAATAATGTTACTTTATGATTAGAATCAAACCTGAACAAGATGTTACAAAGAGATATGTTGGAGTCTTTAGATTTTAGATTAAATCAGATTAGATTTAAAGATTGTGTGTGTGTGTGTTTGTGTGTGCATTTTAGTTGTGTCAGTGTCACCAATTTATATTTGTGGTGGTTCTGAACTTTATTTGACAAATCATAAGACTTTTTTATAGCCGTACAAATGTATTCCTGTGTGAGAGTGTGTGTTGTGTGTGTTTGTATGTGTGTGTGTGTGTGTATTTTTGTTGTGTCAGTGTCACCAATTTATATTTGTGGTGGTTCTGCATTTTATTTGACAAATTATAAGACTTTTTTTTTATAGCCTTACACATATGTATTCCTGTGTGTATGTGTATGTGTGGTTGTGTATATGTGTGTGTGTGTGTGTGTGGCGAGCATGATAACTTTGCATAGTGGATTTTTTTACATCGTTAGAAGTGTGCCATTTCATTTCTGTCCATGTGATCTGCGTTGTTTCTGATTTTGATGATGAATATTATATGTTTACTATGCGGGGTCTCCAGGGACCCCGAAGACAACAAGTGTGACTATTTTTTTCACGCCAACATAATAACAGATATCGTTCCAATTTAAATTTTAAAAGAGCTGTAGAAAGTTTCATACCATTTGAACAAAGAGAACATTTTTTTTAATTTGACCAAAAGTCATTTGCGGGTTAAAAAGACCCCAAAGATAACCAGAGGGTTAAACCACAACCTTCTGAGTGCTTCTTTTACAGGTATATTTAACAATATCTTTTGCATTTCTCATCCAAACAATGGCAAACTTGGCACTGCACTTACTCGTGCCCGTAGCAAGACATCTGGCAAATTTAAAATTAATAGGACTAACGGTTCGAGAGATATGTGAATAACAGACACACACACACACACACACACACACACACACACACACACACACACACACACACACACACACACACACACACACACACACACACACACACACACACACACACACACACACACACACAGACAGACAGACGTTCCTGTAATTTATATATATATATATATATATATATATATATATATATATATATATATATATATATATATATATTAGGGATGTGAATTTCTGCCAAAAATGCTATTCGAAAATCGAGGAGCAAAAGTCGATTATCGTTCGAAAATCGAAAAAAAAAAAAAAAAACCGCACACTCACAATGACAGAAAGGGAGTCGTTTTTTTTTTTACATACCGGTAGTTAACAGAAGAAAAAACAATAAGCACAACAGTCCGTTTTTGCATTGAAAACCAGATGCTCGTTAGATAAAAAAAAATGTCATTATGATTTTATGCAAACCTGGCTTGTTACTGCAAAAGCCTACTTTTTAAACAAATTAGTTTCAATCAAAACTATTCGTGTGCCACTGCGCAATACACGCGGGATGGCGGGTGTTCATTTCATAAACTGTGGACAATGGTAGCTTATTTAATGTAGCCTATAAATTAATGTATATATCCAAAAAACGGATAATGTCATCATACTTGTAGTGCTATCGTAGAGTAATAATCTGTTTGGTTGTAAAATGTATTACCTGACTGAAATGAACTCGTCCTGTGGAATCATTCATTCACAGACATCATACGAAGATGTCTTGATCTTCATCGCTGGCAAAAATATGATGCATTTGCAGATTTGCTTTCACTAGACTAGACTGTAGGTCCACGGCCACTTCATCCAACGCTCTTGATGTTCTTAAATCTTCCTGTTACGACTCCGATTCAGTGCGCGAGGAACTGAACAGATCATTCAAACTGATTCGCGAATCGATTTAGACAGATCTGCCAACTTGTTTGATTAAGTCTTTGAACAGAATCGACTCAAAAGAGTGATTCATTCGTGAATGGAGCATCGCTCATGCCCATACAAAAGATACAGCGTGCTTGGAATAAAGTAACTACGCATTTAACAACATGTATTGCATTAAAATAAAGTAACGAGAGGAACGTCGCCCAACGTAGTGAAGTAAATGTAGCCTACTTTGTTACTAGCCTACCATAAACGATATAGACAGTAAAGGTTAGTCCACCTCTGGGTGCAGAGTTAACGGTCACTCACGACAATGCTCTCCTTCTGTTGTTTGTTTACACAGGATGGTATCCTAGATCGCGCAGGAGGGGGTTTCACTCATGTTAGTGACACCTTGTGTCCCCGACAGGAAAAAACCCTGCTGCGCGATCTGTGACAGTAGGCGCGCTGTCAATTATGTAACATTGGAATTGCGCGAAAATATAACGATTTTCGAATAAGCAATTTTATGATCGAATTTCGAACGCAGTTCGACTAATCGACTATTCGAAGATCGCGACTCATCCCTAATATATATACACACACACACACACACACACACACACACACACACACACACACACACACACACACACACACACACACACACACACACACACACACACACACACACACACACACACACACACTCCCTATAATCTATAATGGTTGTGCCTTTTTAAATGTACACATTACTCATTACATCCATGTAAAACATGCTAGAAAACAAATTCCAGTTTAGCTAAATAAGACAACAAATACTTTACCTTTTGAAGCTGAAAGAGATCTGTTTTTCTGTTCTTCTCCAAGACGACACCATCCAAAGAGGAATCTTCTGAAGTGACACCTGACAGGCAAAGCAATGTATTACTAAGGGTATTTACTGTACATCTATTCTTCACTCAATTCTTTGCAAATTATAAGCAACTCAGACTGGCTTATTGCCACACAAACTCTAAATAACCAAATACCGCATAACAGAAGAACTTTAAAAAAATATTATACATCTTAAAGATCTCGACAAGGAAATGAAAGTGCATTATTTGCATGCCCTGTTATTGCAGTGAAAACAACACCCTCAAAATAAAGGTTTCGACCCGTTGTCTGGTCTTACAAGTTATTCATCTCATAAGTTTAGTTACATAAAAGTCAGTGACATAAAACAGTACACTGGTCTGAATCATAAAAATAAGACTACTCTTTGGCAATCTGCTAGTTGGTCGGACTCATTTTTGGGTCAACTATCCCTATAAATTGTTGTTAACACTCCACCGGGAAGAGACCTGACCATGCCCAACAACCTTGTAAATGAGAAAAAAAAGATAATGGTCTAGTAACATGCTAACAAAAAGGATTTATTGTAACACTATAATTTTTGGAAATATTTACATCTACTCAATCATCAGCCCAAACCAACAGACATTAACATTCTGTTTATTATGAGCATGAACTGCAGTTACGTTGTCTGCTGTTTTAAAACCAGTTGAATTCTGATTGACTTTCAAAGTTTTATCAGCTGGACAAAAATTAAAAGTTATTCTAATGATATAATTTGTCAGTGTCCTTTTTGTTATGGTGTGGGCTTCTCTATTCTCAAAGAATTAGAACGATTATTAAAACATTATCATTATAGCTGTTGTCCTTGGTGTGAATGGGTCTTAATTCTCCTGACATTGTGAGTTTTTGCAGAAAGCAGAGTTCTGAAACTTCATGTGAATACAAACTGAGTCTAAAAGATGTGTGTGGATATAAATGTCTACTGATGACCCCACATGTGTTAAGAATACACTGCTAACATAGTGAACATACATGGGACTTGAAGACGCTCATTTGAAGTGAATACATGTTTTAAGAAAATGAGCATGAACTACCGTGGAAACATGTTTACAGAATAAATTGCTTGATGTGAAGTTAAGTCAAGTCATGTTGACTTTGTAAACTGGCATTATTGGCAAATTGGCATTAAAATGAATCACATTAACTGACACAGTTTTGTTCCCAAAAATAAGGCATTTCATCTTCTTATCCAAATTCTCCAGAAGTGACTAGTTTGTTCTCATGAACCCACTGAATGGAAAAGTAAAGTTTGTGATATTCTGATTATTTCTATAAAATACATTTGAAACTTGTATAGAAACAACACATACTGACTTACCCTCCAGCGCTTGTAATCTGCCCATAAAATCTTCCACTTGTTGCAGAACATTCTGCATTCTTTTGGTTTTGGCAGATTTAAGAATTTCAGCACACTTCTCTAAAGCTGCAACAAGCTCATCTTTTGCAAGAATCCTGGGGAGAAATAATCAAGAGTGACACTGAAACTGGAGCAATTCCTCCAATAAATTCAGGAACCACTGAATCATAAAACTAAATAAAACAACAACAACAACAACACCATACATACATTCATACATAAATACGTTTAAGATTCAGTCGTATTTTAACACAATTTAAAAGATTAATATTACCCTTTTACTAAAAAAAAACTCACTTGAGATGAGTGAGGATTTGGGAAGAGAAACAAGTATTTTTTTTCTTTGTCGCAAAGCAGACAAAGCTTAACCCGAATTTCTAGGCTCACATCCCTTTCACTCGGCACAAATGTAACAATTGGTTGCTAAACTATTATTTATTATGTAAACAAGGCTTTGTAATTCACTTATGTCACAATAGCCACAAAATAAAAACACATTGTTTGGAGTACCACCACAGTGGAGTGGTCACGCTGACCAGAAACGCTACTGTATTCTGTACAACAGACAATTTAATTCGAGCCGTGCAACTTTGGTTGACTGCATTTTAGTTTGGTCATAAATATGCTTGGATGTGAATGTGCAAACATGACTTTTATATTCTGAAAAATACGGTATTAGAGGTCATTGACACAGAAAATGTTTTAGCTGTTACCGTTTAGGTCAGCGGAACGAAAAAAAAAAAAAACCTGCAAGGTCTATAGATGCATTTTATACAAGTTGAACTTCTTTTAACTTGAATGCCGCATTTGTAGAACACCATTTTATGCATTAGAGGTCATTTCTGACAGGTTACCTCAGAAGTTGCATGGCTGAGTCATATTCCTCTGTCTCCCACAGATTCTTCTCAATGCAGGATACATGGAGTTCTCGTATCTAAGCACAGTAACAGTTACATGTGATGAACATTAAACACTAGCCATTGTCTTTAGTTCTTAATTCAGCTGAAAAAAGTATATATAAATATAAAAACTTTTTTACTAGCAAAATGTACCTATTAATGTTTAATGGGACACCAGTGTCCTGTTCCTATGCTTTTTTAGATTCACTGCATGATAGCCAATACATCCTTGTTTGACAGAATCAACAAACTATAAATTGTTTGGTTTTACAATATAAATTTAACAGTAACTGTGTCTGAATTTCTGCTAAAACTTTGTGAAAAGAGACTGAGACTGGTAGGCCACATGACAACGGCAGTATGTATTTTGATTATATTCATACTATACAATCTATTCTGAACTTCTGAAAAAGAAAAGATAATTTGACCATTTTGTCTTGGAAGTAAATGATTACTCGATCACTTCATTTGGTTTAAATACGGAGTAATATTAATTAACAAGTTTGGGGTTACAGGTAACCCTTTATTTTACAGTTTCACTGTTATGTTAAATCTTATATCTATTACTAAGTACTTAAATGTATAGTTACAGTGTAACAAAGAGATTCAAATAAAGAGTAACCGTTTCCCTGTTACAGTGTAATTATACATTCAAGTACTGAGTAATATTAATTAAATACATACTTACTATAGGGTTAGGGTAGGATTAAGGTTCGGGTGAGGATTAGTTTCATGTAATTATGCCTAATTTATAGTTATTACTGTAGTAAATGCATGTAACGTGTAACAAGGACACATTAAGATAAAGGGCCCTATCTTGCACCCAGCGCAATTGACTTTGTACACTGACGCATGTATCATTCCTATTTTGCACCCGCGCAAAGCGGGCTTTTCCCTCCACAGACGCGCGTCGGTAAACCAGGAAATGAACTTGCGCTCCCTGGGCGGGTCGGCGCAAAAATGAGGCGTGTTTCGGCGCAAACATTCCCTAGTGCTATTTTGCAGTTCCAGAAAACAATTCCGCCACTGACCAAAAAAACCTGGTCTAAAGTCAGTGGCGTGTTGCGCGTTGTTCATAATGCTATTTTAAGCGCGTATGCTTGGCCATAATGTAGCGGGTGCACAACGCGCATACACTTTGATTCTCTCATCAACCCAGATGCAGCAGTTTTTATTTTTGCAAATCATACATTATAACAAGGAAAAATATTAACACACGAGGGAAATCATTGTGGTGTCCATGAAGATGTGAAAAAATAGGCATAAATCTAGCTTACACATTTACTAGTGTATATTGGTAATTTTTCAGGCAAATTGACGGATCAGACCTGTTTGCCCAATAGTGGCAAGACACATATGTATATAAGGACATCTGACAAATTAGTTTGTCCATCAAGAACTAGGGAAAAAAAATCTGAAGACTGCGAAATCACCTTTACCATAATGTAAGTACATTAAAAACCTTACTCTTTAACTTACCAGTTAAGTTGAGCTTTCTCATATTTTTTTCTATTGATTTGGGTGGGTTTGTCCCATCCCCAATGTCACTTCTCTTTCTTTTACGGCCCTGACGAGAACATCGATCTCCTCGGCTGTGAACCGATTCTAAAGCGCGCCTGGTAAATGCGCCATAATAATAACAATCCGCCATGCAACATGCGCACCTTTTCTTAAAGGGTATGTTGGATGACGCTCTGATTGGTTTATTTCACGTTACGCCCAAACCACACCTATGAATAATGAAGCTACTTCAGACCAACCCCTTTTAGATTTGCGCCAGGCGCAAGAGGCATTTATCCTGCCGGGAAAATAGCAACAGCGCCGGGATCCGCCCACAAAGTTACTTGCGTTTTGCGCTTTGACACTTGCGTTTCAAAATCGTTAAAATAGGGCCCAAAGTGTTACCGGGTTTAATTGCATGCAAGTATGCATAATTTACTGTTATTACTATTAAGTACATGTAATGTGTACTAAAGACAATGTTTTTTTTTAAAAAGTGCTGCCAAAAGGTCTACTTACATGCTTTCCGAGAGGAAACTTAGGCAGTAATGATGTCAAAGAGTGCAGACATTGAAGAATTGGATAGTAATTTTTGTGGTATTTATGGAGGTTTTTCAGTAATTTTTGACATACATCCTGAAAAGACATAAATCACAAAAGAAGATTAGTTTATTGCTTATATACAAAATAAAGAAAACAAACAAGATTCCCCTTTTAATCTTGTTTTTGGAGTGTGTCACAAACCAAAACTCTGCATGTACGACTTTTTTTACTTTCGTTTTGTTAGTCTAACCAAAACTGATGGATACAAGATGTTAGGTCTGGGAACTCACAATTGGCATACCTCAATCCGAGAGGCGGGATAAACGGTTGTCTTTCAATATCCCTCAACAGGCAATAAGATAGCGCTACAACCAACCAGAGCAACGAATGGCTGAGACTGAGTGAGTCCCACGCGTTTTCCCGCCAGCGGAGTTAATATATTAAACGTTTGCCGTATCCGGTCTTCAAAACTACGAACACATCTTCCTTTTTTAGGAATGACAAGTGACGTTCTCTTAACTCCAAGTCCTCCAGAGTCGCGGCCAAAGCCATTTTGAAAGACCGCTGTTCACCAGCAGCATCTTCTTTGTTTTCAAGTAGCAAGCAAATCACCTATGGAAATCACGCAGAACCGTCACAACGCTGCCGTCATTATGTTAAGCCCGCCCACCAACTCTATACACGATCTGATTGGCCTGACCAGAGTTTGGTTTTTCCAGCTTGAATGCCAACGGAGAGTTGCTAGACCACACTTTGCTGCAAAATATTTTTTGCTGCCGCTAGGGTGCGTCTAGATTTCTAGGCTAGATGGATACAGCATGACCCAAAGAATCCATAGACACAAAGTTCATAATTCAGGCAAGTAGTGTTGGGGTGATTCCTTTGGAATAAGAAACCAGCTCGCATCAGGAAGTCAGTTCTTCAGCTACCCAAATCTGAAGGGAGTTTAGCTCTGCCAAATTTTTGATACTACTTTTGGCCATGTAACATCCATATATTACTATATTGGGTTGGCCTTAAAAGTTGTGCCTCTAGTCCGCCCTGGGTGCATATAGAGATATCTTCCTCTCGTTATTTACTTTCTAATATCTGCTCCCATCTTCCCCTTGGGGTACACAAAATCTCGAGCAATCCAATAGTTATTAATACTATTAAGATTTGGCATCAATTCAGAAAACAATTTGGTCTACATAGAGCATCGATTCATATGCCAATTTCAAAAAATCACTTATTTTCCCCATCCCTTGCAGACAGCTTCTTTGATATTTGGGCAGCTAAGGGTCACTCTACCCTAAACGACCTGTATGAAAATGAAGTCTTCTCCTCTTTCTCTTCCTTATCAGCTAAATTTAACCTTCCTAATAGTCATCTTTTTCGTTTTTTTTTTCAAGTGAGGCACTTTATTCAAAAGTTATTTCCCCAGTTTCCCAATCGTCCACCCGAATCAGAAATTGATTCAATTCTCACCTTTGACTCTGGTCAAAGACAACCATTTATGGTAAAATAATCTCCTTAACCCCTTCTCCGATTGACTCCCTTAAGATAACCTAGAAGCAAGATTTGGGCATTGACATTTCCGATGACCAGTGGAAAAACATTCTCAGTTTAGTTCACTCTTTATCTATTTATGCTAGACATGCCCTAATACAATGTAAAGTGCTTCACAGAGCCCATTTCACTAATGCCAGACTGGCTAAATTGTTTCCTAACAGAAGTGCTGCCTGTAACAGATGCAGACAATCCCCAGCCGATCATCTTCACATGTTCTGGTCTTGCCCGGTGCTATCAGACTATTGGTCCGACATTTTCAGAACTCTCTCACAGGCCCTCAATTACACTTTTGTCCCTAATTCCTTGACTGTCCTGTTCGGCCTTTCCCCAATCCCATGTATACCAGCTACAGCGCACTGCGTCATTGCCTTTACTACTTTGCTGGCCAGGCGTGCCATCCTCCTTAAATGGAAGCATGCTTCTCCTCGATCAATCATCGATTGCTCCGGATCGATTGCTCCTGTCTGCCTCGCTGCCTGCTGTTGTGTGTGAGTGTGTTTGCTCCGAGGCTGTTAGCTCCGTCTAAGCCTCGCATTTCTTTCTGTTTTGAACCATCGTTTACTATCATTTCTAGTTGTTTATACTACTAATTACAGCTTACCTAACATCGCTAGCTTCCGTTATTGTTAGCACAACACGCTAGTATCTCGCTAGCCTGTTAAGGCGCCACCCGTGCGCTCAGTTATTTATTTATTTTTCTCGTGCGCGCCCGCACATCTGAGTTCATAAAAAGCCCAGGTGAGTAAGAATCAGTCAACAAACACGGTGAGTAATGTCTTGTCCTGTTATTGTCACTTGCACATCATGCCATATGTTTACCATAGCCTTCCCCGTCGGCATAGGGTTTATATGTGATAAATGCAAGGAGACAGTCAGGCTGACGGAGAAGATTTCAGAATTAGAGACACGCATCCAAACTTTAATTGAGGATAGTAAGTGTGCTCGAGCTTTAGATACTACTTTGGATGCGCCTAGCATAGTGAACCATTTACATGATTCGGTTCCGGCTGAGTTATTGCCTGTGCAGCCAGGCAGATGGGTGTCGGTGAGAAATCGCTCTAGTCGCGGATCAAAAAACCACTCTTCTGTTCCGGTTACCATAACAAATCGATTTGCCCCTCTCAGTGAAACACCCACTGAGAATGCTGTTGATTGTGCCCTGGTAATTGGCGATTCTATTACACGGAACGTGAAAATAGAGACACCAGCCACCATAGTCACATGTTTGCCGGGAGCCAGAGCGCCTGACATCAAAGCAAATTTAAAAGTGCTGGCTAATGCTAATCGTAAATTCTCTAAGATTGTTATTCACGTCGGCACTAATGATGTTCGACTTCGCCAGTCGGAGATCACCAAAATTAATATTAAAGAGGTGTTTGAACTCGCAAGTACGATGTCAGGCACTGTAATCTGCTCTGGCCCCCTTCCTGTTCGAAGGAGTGATGAGATAGTTAGTAGATTGTGTTCACTCAATGGCTGGTTGTCTAATTGGTGTCCGCAACATAATATAGAATTCATAGACAATTGGAAAAGTTTTTGGGGCAAGCCTGACCTGTTGAAAAGAGATGGTATTCATCCCTCTTGGGATGGTGCTGCTCTTCTCTCTAGTAATTTGGCTCATAGTCTTAGAGATAAAACATGACAATCTGGGGCTCAGGTCAGGAAGCAGACAAACTGGCTAAACCGACCGTCTGCTAGCGGCCTCACGTCACCAAGGTCAGATAAATCTCATCACATAGAGACTCTTTCACCTAGATATCATCATATAGAGACTGTGTCTGTTCCCCGAATTTGGAAATCCAAAAAACTGCCAAACCTTTCTAAGGTTAAAAATCTAATTGATGTTCAACAAATAAAAAACAGATATAATACAGATGAGCAAACGATAAAGCTTGGGTTGCTGAATATTCGATCCCTTAATTCAAAATCGCTCATAGTTAATGATAAGATTAAAGACTATAACCTAGATGTGCTGTGTTTGACAGAAACCTGGCTAAAACCAAACGATTACATTACTTTAAATGAGTCCACTCCGCAAGATTATTGTTATAAACATGAGCCTCGTCCGAAAGGCAAAGGGGGAGGTGTTGCTGTAATTTATAGTAATATTCTGAAAACCACTAAGAAATCTAGTTTTAAATATACTTCTTTTGAAGTGTTGGTGCTTAATGTAAAAATTTATAGTGTAAACAATAAATCACGTTTGAGAATTCTGCTGGCTACTGTATACAGGCCACCAGGGCACCATAAAGATTTTATCAAAGAATTTGCTGACTTTCTATCAGAATTAGTATTGGCTGCAGATAAAGTCCTAATTGTTGGTGATTTTAATATACATGTAGATAATGAAAAAGATGCATTGGGATTGGCATTTAAAGACATTATAAACTCAATTGGAGTGAGACAACACGTGTCAGGACCTACTCATTGTCGTAATCATACTCTTGATCTAATATTATCACATGGAATAGATGTTGATGGCGTTGAAATTCTGCAGCAGAGCGACGACATCTCCGATCACTATCTAGTCTCGTGTAAATTACATTTAGCCAAGGCTGCAAAGCCGACTCCATGTTATAAATATGTTAGACCTATCACTTCTGCCAGTAAAGATTGCTTTATCAATAATCTTCCAAATCAGTTTCATAATCTCAGCATCCCAGATAGCTTAGAAGAACTTGATATTGCAACAGAAACTTTTAACTCTCTCTTTTCCAGCACTTTAGACACAGTTGCTCCGCTGCGCTTAAAGAAGATCAAAGAAAATAGTCCAACGCCGTGGTACAATGAGCACACCCGGGCCCTTAAGAGAGCAGCCAGAAAAATGGAGCGAAACTGGAAGAAAACAAAACTAGAGGTATTTCGGATTTCATGGAAGGAGAGCTCGATTGCTTACAGAGAGGCCTTAAAAGATGCTAGAACTAATTATTTTTCAACCCTATTAGAAGAAAATAAACATAATCCTAGGTATTTATTTGAACAAGTGACTAAACTAACGAAAAAGAAAGCTTCAAGCCCAGAAGTTTATAAGAAACACAGCAGTAATGACTTTATGAACTTCTTCACTTATAAGATTGATAATATCAGGGACAAAATTATAACTATGCAACCGTCTACTACAGTATCGCATCAGGGAGTATATTGTAGTCTCTGTGAGGAACATTTTGATTCATTTGTTGCTATAGGAGAGGAAGAATTTTGCAAAATTGTTAATTCATCTAAATCGACAACTTGTATGCTAGACCCTATACCGACTAAGCTACTGAAAGAGATGCTTCCAGAGGTCATAGATCCTCTTCTAGATATCATTAATTCATCTTTGTCATTAGGATACGTACCAAAAACCTTTAAGTTGGCTATGATTAAACCGCTTGTTAAAAAACCGCAACTTGATCCTACAGAATTAGTCAATTACAGGCCGATCTCGAATCTGCCTTTTCTGTCAAAGATACTAGAAAAAGCAGTATCCTCACAACTGTGTTCCTTTTTAGAAAGAAATAATATCTGCGAGGATTTTCAGTCCGGATTTAGACCGTACCATAGTACTGAGACTGCTCTCATTAAAGTCACAAATGATTTGCTCCTATCATCCGATCGTGGTTGTATCTCTCTATTAGTGTTACTTGATCTTAGTGCTGCATTTGATACTATCGACCACAACATTCTTTTAAATAGACTAGAAAACTATGTTGGCATTAGCGGAATTGCACTAGCATGGTTTAAATCATACTTATCTGACCGATATCAGTTTGTAGCAGTAAATGAAGAGATGTCTTATCGATCACAAGTTCAGTATGGCGTACCACAAGGCTCAGTACTAGGACCGCTGCTCTTCACTCTGTACATGCTACCATTAGGAGATATAATTAGGAAATATGGAATTAGCTTTCACTGTTATGCTGATGATACTCAGCTGTATATTTCTTCAAAACCTAACGAAACTTACCAATTCACAAAATTAACGGAATGCATAGCTGATATAAAAAATTGGATGACCAGTAATTTCCTATTACTAAATTCTGAAAAAACAGAGATTCTAATCATTGGACAAAAAACTTCCTCACCTAATAACCTAGAATACTGTCTAACACTTGATGGCTGCTCTGTTAAGTCTTCGACGTTAGTTAGGAACCTGGGTGTGCTCTTTGATACTAATCTTTCATTTGAAAGTCACGTGTCTAGTATCTGTAAAACCGCATTTTTCCATCTTAAAAATATATCTAAATTACGTCATATGCTCTCACTGACAAATGCGGAACAATTAGTTCATGCGTTCATGACCTCAAGGCTAGATTATTGTAATGCTCTACTGGGTGGTTGCCCTGCACGCTTATTAAACAAACTACAGCTAGTTCAAAATGCAGCCGCTAGAGTTCTTACCAGAACCAGGAAGTATGACCATATTAGCCCGGTTCTGTCAACACTGCATTGGCTGCCTATTAAACATCGTATAAATTTTAAAATATTGCTGATTACTTACAAAGCACTAAATGGTTTAGCTCCCCAGTACTTGAGCGAGCTCTTAACGCATTATAGTCCTTCACGTCTATTGCGATCTCAAAATTCTGGCCAGTTGATAATACCTAGAATATCAAAATCGACTGCTGGCGGTAGATCCTTTTCCTATTTAGCACCAAAACTTTGGAACAATCTTCCTAACACGGTCCGGGAAGCAGATACAGTCTGTCAGTTTAAATCTAGACTAAAAACACATCTCTTTGGCTTAGCATACACATAACACATTATAGATTTCTATAATTCAATGTTAGGCTGCATAGATTAGATCAGCCGGAACCGGGAACACTTCCCATAATTCCTGATGTACTTTGTACATCATAAGAAGGATGGCGTCTACGCTAATATTAGTCTCTCTGTTTATCCCGAGGTTTACTGCGGACCGCCGGATCCAGGGCATATCCAGATCTGATGAAGGACCATCACATGGACACGTCGACACGCATTATCAGGGCTGTGAAGGTCCATGGACACCTCACCACTCATCTCCTCACCGGCCGGATGACCCAACCCAACCAGATGAACTGGATAATATCGTGAAAGTTCTGATCCCATCTGACTCCTGGCATTATGCTGCCTAACTCATAATCATACACTGTTCATTCGTTGGCCAAAGGAGGACTGGCCCCCCGACTGAGCCTGGGTTCTCCCAAGGTTTTTTTCTCCATTCTGTCACCTGATGGAGTTTTGGTTCCTTGCCACTGTTGCCTTCGCCTTTTGGCTTGCTTAGTTGGGGACATTTAATTTTCAATTGAACAATACTATTACAACATTGTTTTCCTGTTATCTCTGTAAAGCTGCTTTGAAACAATTTGTATTGTAAAAAGCGCTATATAAATAAAGGTGACTTGACTTGACTTGACTCCATCACATGACGACTGGATAAGAGATGAATTGCAATGCACCTTGAAAAAATCAGACGTTCTCTTAAAGGTTTGCTGAGATCATTTCATAAAACTTGGAGCCCTGTGTTGTCTACTATTGAAGGCCTTATCGAGATGTCAGGACCTCCTGATTAGACTTCTGTGGGGAAGAATAACTTTTATTCTTTTGTTTACTGTGTGTCTTATAAATGACAACTTTTGTATGCGTATAATTTATTTATTTTATTTTATTTTATAATATATATATATATATATATATATATATATATATATATATATATATATATATATATATATATATATATATATATAATAAAAAAAAAAATATATATATATATATATATATATATATTAGTATTATTTTTTATCTACTTGTGAGAGCTACAAGTGGCCTTAGGGGTGGGAGGGCTGATTGGTGGGGGTCTATATTAATGTGTGGAACTGTTCTGTAGATTTTTCTTGATTTTATTTCAGACACCTTGTTTCATTTTACATCTGTTGTAACACCCTTTATATGTCTGCAGAAAACATTAAAAAAAAAAATAATAAAAGTAGTGCTGGGGTAACATTACAGGTAACAGGCGTTATGTAATCATGACAAACACGCCGACACATTTATATTCCTCATAACACTGGAAAAAAATTTAAATAGTAATTTAAATGTTTGGTTTACTGTATTTTAACTTAAAATACTCCAACATCATTTGAAACTGTAAAGGGTCTACTTTTATTTGTGTACACTCACAATTAACAAAAAACATTGTGTTTTTGTAAAATAAAGAAAACAAACAGAATGCTGCTTTCTGTCATCTCGGTTTCCTTTCTGTTAACATGTTTTTGGAGCGTGTCACAAAAATAAACCAGAACTCTGCATATGCTACTTGTCGTAGTTTTTTCTTTCGTTTTGTTAATCTATAAATTATTAGGTGAAATATATTTACGCGTATTTGGCTGCCGTCGCATCATCCAAGTGGATGCTGCACACTGGTGCTGGTTGAGGAGAGAACCCCTGATATGATTGTAAAGCGCTTTGGGTGTACAGAAGTACATATGAAAGCGCTATATATATGCCTCATTCATTCATTCATTCATTCATTGTAGTTACCTTGACATGTTCATCACTGGTAAGGAGCAGCACCTGCTCCTGGGGCTCTTGAGTCTCCACATACCTACAAAGACACATGTTGTGTAGTTACAGAACTGTTGTGGTAGCAATTTACTGGAGTGAAAAATGTTGTATACCTCATGAATGAGGGTAGATGACGGATTCTTTCTACATTTTTTTGGCTCAATGTCTTGGCACAAAGCAAAGCCTCTTTCTTCTGACAGCAAAGCACACTGAGAGGCTGGCCATTAAAGTGCTCTAACATAGAGAACTGGAAGACAAAAGGAGTAAGTGCAGTGTTTAATTGCAGTAATCTCCAATCCCATCCAACCTCACATTAATAATAAAGTTTTAGTTGCTGTTGTAGAGCTGCACAACTATCGTTAAAAAGTTAGTAATCTCGATTTAAACACCCACGCGATATTATTCCTACTTGAAAAAGATTTGTCTATGTCTTCTAAACCTTTGACAAAAATCACACTGGAACATTCAAATCTGCGTTTGCTTTTTCGCTGACCATAAAAAGTAGCTTCACAAAGAGTCTTTTCAACCACACAATATCTTTATTTCTGTTTTACAAATATTACGTTTAATACAGAAGTACTTTTATTTTTTTTAAGATAATGAAAATGATCAAAATAGAGCAAATCACCTTTTAAAAATAACTTGGCTCTTCAAATAACGATTATGTCAATCAATTACACTGTTACACTAGTAGGTGTACAAAAGCCAACAATTAAAAATTGCGCATGCGAAATATAAAAACAAAGTAGAGCTGTACCGGTCAACTTGACACCAAAACACATTTTTTTGTATGTGAATGCTGTTTTGCAATAATATTAATACACGAGTGAAGCTCAAAGCTTTGTTCACAGTACATTATCCCATTTATTTTAAGCCATTTGTCAGCTTTGTATTGATTTGTGATATTCTTGGGCCAGGTGCATAAACATAGCCGCTAAATTAAGACTGTTTGTTAGGAACTAATATGACCAACAAGCAGTTAATAAGAGCTAAGTGTTACTTTTCGGATTCAATTTAGACCAATCTTTTATGTCTGGTCTGGATTTAACAATATTCCATGAGTTATTCCACTGGACTTCCCAAATTTTCTCAAATCTTCACTTTTTGTCAGGGAGTGAAGAAAAATAGAGCTGAGTATCAGCAGCATAACTGAAAACTAATACCATGCTTCCTAATGATATCTCCTAATGGTAGCATGTACAGAGTGAACAGCAAAGGTCCTAGTACTGAGCCTTGTGGAACACCATACTGAACTTTTGAATGATCTCTTCATTTACAGCTACAAACTGATAACGGTCAGATAAGTAAGAGTTAAACCATGCTAATGTAATTCCATTAATGCCACCATAATTTTTTTAAGTCTATTTAAAAGAATGTTGTGGTCAATGGTATCAAATGCAGCACTAAGATCGAGTAACAATAATAGAGAGATACAACCACGATCGGATGATAAGAGCAAATAATTTGTGACTCTGACGTGAGCTGTCTCAGTACTATGGAACGGTCTAAATTCTGACTGAAAATCCTTGCAGATACCATTGTGGCGAGTAGGACGAGGTTGAGGGCCGTGGGAGAATGGCGCAAGAACGGTCCGTGAGAGATACGAGACCTTCGCGCAGGTATCACTCATCAGTAATCACGGCACCTGCCTCGCGCCGTTCTCCCACGGCCCTCGACCTGCTTCGCCACAACCATTTCTTTCTAAAAAGGAACATAGTTGTGAGGATACTGCCTTTTCTAGTATCTTTGACAGAAAAGGTAGATTCGAGATCAGCCTGTAGTTGACTAATTCTGTAGGATCAAGTTTGCTTTGTCAGCGTCACCAAAATATGCGTAACGCATGGCTCAGAGTTTAAGGCCCGTCAAGTTTGTTTTTTAATAGCTAACAACCTTTGTGTGGGAAGTGGCGTAAGCACATTTCTAGCCCCGTTTTGTGTCACGTTTATAAATGAGACCCCAGAGCATTTAATTGACATATATCTTCAAAACACTTTTCAATAAAATCATGAGGATCTTGGGATGATGCATGCCCATTTTTTTGTGAATTGGACCAAATACTTGGTTTAGTTATTAACTAAAAACACAAATGTACTTATTACAGCACCACCTAGTATCCAACAAAAATATTTGGTGTGGACATGCGGTGTGCAGCCCTGTAATAATGAAAGTAGTGTGCTTGAAAAGGCAGAATACAACAAAGCCTAAATAAGTGACACTACTGTCACGGATATTTGTTTTCCAACACGTGATCAACAAAGAAACCATACACATGCCACAATGACATTTGAAAGAAACAAGCATGGCACTATATTTGACAGCTCACCTGTAGGCCCTTAACAAAATTTTTAACCGAGAAGTCATGGTAGAGGAAGATGCCAACCAGCACCTGAATCACCCTACTGCTGAGCTTGAATGGAAACTGGGAGTTCAGAATCAGCTATGAAAGACAAACAAATAATAAAACCAGAAGAACAAAAAGAGGAAATTAGTGAAGTACTAAAATGTTAACTTGCATTACAAAACATAATGGATATTTACCTTGTCAAAAACAGAGGCTAAATGCTGAGTACATGAGAGAGACTGAAAGACCTCAATACAGAGCAGAGATGACACAGAGTGGGGAAGCCTGTGCTGGATAGCACTAGGAGATGTGGCAATGCCAAAAATAAAGATGAATGGAAGCTCCTGGGTGTATCGACTGTTAGTAAGGTAAAAAAAAAAAAAAAAAAGATTTGGGTTTCTCAAATGACGACCATTTACAACAGCTTTTCAATTTAATTTCCTGCTAATAATAGTGCTGTCAAGGCAGGCAAAAGACAGTTGTCTTAAATTTTAATCTCAGGTGTTAGGTTTAGGTTCTGTTTAAATGAAATACAACACTGAGTTTTGCTGTGGCCATAGATTTTTGTCATGCAATCTCAATGGGAAATTTTCAACCAACACCGTCAACACGACAGTGTTTATATATGTATAAACTGAGTGGGCTGTAAACAGTCAAAATGCATTTCAATATTTAAAAAAAATGTACTTGTGCGGCTTTTCAAAACCAGAAAAGGTGTATCCGTAAGATGAAACCACATTGTAGAGCCTACAGTGATAAAGGTTTGCTGATTATAATTGAAGCAATTTACTTATGATACATAAGTATGTCCATATACAGAGAGTGTAAATAAAAAAACTTGCAAGCACTGTAACAATATTATTCTATCATACTTCACATATTACAATCTCACTAGACAAATCCCACCTGCAGATAAGGATAAAATCCTGTAAAACTTGAGAGTTGAATGCCTCAAAGTCTTTGAAGATCACAACAACAGGCAAACTCCGAGGCAAGTCATTATTTTTCAAGTTTTCTTTCCTTTGCGGAGAAACTTGCGGGCATTTCTGCAAAAGACCAATTATTCTGAATGTTTAAAGTACAAAGTTCAGTAAATAACAGGACAGAATCTCTTTCAAACTTCTATTAGAATTGACCAAACTCATTTACAAATTTTCAATCTGACCCAAGCATTCTAATATTGCTGCTATAATAACATACAGTGCTTCATCATTTTGATAATAATATACACATACAATAACCTAAAAAAGAAACCAAACCAAAGAGCATCATATCAGGGTTTACTTCACAATGGAATTGGGCCTTTTCAGCAAGTAGCGCTGCTAAATCTATTCTTTCAGAATATAAACATATTTTTCTTATTGTAGTTAAGCATAGTTTATCTTCTCGTCTTCTCCTACCTTTGTAACAGTCTTGTACCACTGACACAGAGCACTAATAGTACACTGTGTCCTTTGCAGTAAAGCAGTTTCATCCTCCTGTTCTTCATCCACAGACACTCCTTTTCCCATCAGCTGCTCTAGAAGCTTCTGAATCAAGAGCTTCACAGCTGTCAAAAAAAATGACAGAAAACTGCAGGATTATTGTTAAACCTGGTGTTATCACGCCTTGAGGAGATTTTTTGCAGATGAGGCTATGCATAATAAATCATTGTGAGCTCAATATATGCGGGTGGAGAATAAAGCTTGTCTGCTCAATTTTCCTCTAAATGAGATTGATATGAAGCAATATGTGAAGTTACTGATGTACATGCATTTTTTAATAAATCTGAAATTGATTCCACATGCTTTGTTTAAGCATATTTCAGGATGATTTTTTCATTAGGCCCCAGAACTCAAGGATGATTTTATACAGCAAGTGACTTTTTGTGTGTAAAGTGAGACAAAACATCCATCTGTGTTTCAGAATACATAAAACATTTTTTTAATGATGTGGAGAAAAAAAAACTGCTGCAAAGACCCAAATTGAATCCTGTAATCAACACTTTGCATGTTTGAAAACCTCAGCTTTTATTAAAAGGTAGTGCATATGTACTTGTTAATTTATATCTAATAGTGTGTAGTTTTATACATACCTGCACATTCTTTGGCATGAACAGACACCACAAACGGGGTGACAGAATCCTGAAGGAGATTACACAGACTTCGAAATGTCATGGCATGATCCGGCACATTTACCCTAGAAGACAATAAAAGGTTAAGCCCTAAAATAGGTGGAACTAGGAGTGGGGCAAAAAACAGTGTTTGTTCTTTCAAGGTATAGTACGACGAGATCACAAGTCTGTTATTTATATTAGACCAGCAGCCATATCACCCTGTAGCCCAAGACTGGTTGCCCACTGAAGCTAAGTAGGGCTGAGCCTGGTTAGTACCTGGATGGGAGACCTTCTGAGAAAACCAGGTTGCTGCTCGAAGAGGTGTTAAGAGAGGCAAGCAGGGGGTGCTCACCCTGTGGTCTGTGTGGGTCATAATGCCCCAGTATAGTGACAGGGACACTGTACTGTTAAAAAGCACCGTCCTTCGGATGAGACGTTAAACCGAGGCCCTGACTCTCTGTGGTCACAAAAAACCCCAGGATGTCTTTCGAAAGAGTAGGGGTGTAACCCCGGCATCCTTGCCAAATTTGCCCAGTGGCCTCTGTCCATCATGGCCTCCTAATGTGTTGGAAGCTCCTAGCTTCCAACACATCATGTCTGGCTGCAAGACAGCGTTGGCACAAGGGCGCTACAGGCGGAGGCACGACCTGGTGCTGAAGAAGCTTGCTGAGGTAGTGGAAACATGCAGACAGGAAGCGAATAGCAGGCCCCCGGCCCTAACCGCACATTCCATCCAGTTCGCGAGGGCTGGGGAGAGGGGTAACACCCACCACCAGAAGGAGACAGGAAGACTCCTCACACCAGGCAAGGGGTGGACGGTAGCAGTCGACCTGGGGAAGCAGCTCCATTTTCCCAGGGAGATAGTGGAAACGTCGTTGCGTCCAGATCTGGTGATGTGGTCTGCTGCTTGTAAGGTTGTTCTGATGGTGGAGCTCACAGTCCCATGGGAAGGAGGACTTGAAGCTGCCCATGAGCGGAAGCAGGCCAAGTATTCTGAACTGGCTGCAGAGTGCAGGGAGGCTGGTTGGAGGGCAGTCACATACCCTGTGGAGGTGGGGTGCCGGGGATTTGTGGGCTCCTCAACCTCTCGTCTGCTCCGCGACATGGGTGCAACAGGCATAAGGCACCGGAAAGCCATGAAAGAGCTGGCAGAAGAGGCTGAAAGAGGCAGTTTCTGGCTGTGGCTGAGAAGGAAGGAAAAGAGTTGGGGTCCAGTCTCCACCTAGGGCACCAGCAGGGGGTGGCAGGGAGAAATCCCTGCCATTGCTCCGCCACCAGGAGATGTACTGGGGTTAAAGGAGCGAAACATCTGTGACTGGTGGTCCCCAGCTGATGACCCATAAATGCCCTCTGTAGTGTTCCCCAACATGTATACCTTAATCTCTTAGGCACCGGTGGAGGTGCGACAGGCAGAAATGCCCAGCAGGTTTCACCATCTACCTGTATGTTAAACTAATATCTGGTTTCCAGTGACTGCTGTGAAAGTGCAGTTGGCGGCCAGGAAAGACTGGCTGACGGCAGGAAAGTCTGCACTGGGAGTGGAAGGCTAGTCACCCAATCCACTTGTCCCCGTGGGGACACCCTTGACCTGACTACGAAAACAAATAAAGAAAAACAACCCGGCGGCCCTCCGAGAGGCGGGATGGAAGAAGGGCCAAATCGGACGGATTTCTCGGCAACGACTGGATCGAATATAGACAACGAGACTAAGAGGTTGAGGAAATGCAGGTGCGGGTGGGAGAAAGAGACCACGTTCAGAGGATTACGGATCCATCAGGGAAAGATGAAGTGTGGAGAAGAGAGTCTCCAGCAGCGTTGCACTGCAGCACAAGCTGCAGGTAAGACAAGTGGACCCCAGAGCCAGGTTACACACCACAGTGCCAAGGGATCCACAGCTGAGGAGAGGGAGCAGGAAGTAGAGGGAGGAGATCTAGTTGTGGAGAGTGATCCTGTAGAGGGTGGTCTAGTGGAGAGCACTTCAATTGGGCCTGACAACCAAGGGCCAGTCCGTAGAAGGGAAAGAAGAGAGCCAGGGCGGAGACAAGCGATCAAGTGGCCAAAAGCCAAAGAAGTGGCAGTGTGGCAACATCTGGATGCAGATCTCAGTACCATTCTGGAACACTCACTTCGTGGCAACGTTGAGGCCAAGCTCAATTTCATCGGAGACATCTTGTATGAGGAGTGTAGAGGCAGGCTCGGAACAATCTCGGGGAAGAAATGCGCAGGCCCAAGGCTGAAAGGAAGGAGGGAACAACAGATCGAGCAGTTGGTGAAGAGGCGGCGCCAGCTCCGAAAGCAGTGGAGGAAAGCAGAGGAAGAGGAGAAGGAAGGTCTGAAGTCACTGTGGAAGGACGTGAAGGAAAGCCTGGCTGGCTTGCGAAGGGCTGAGCGCATTCGTAAGCGCAGGAAACGAAAGGAGAAAGAGAGGACTGATTTCTTCAAGAATCCCTTCAAACATGCAAGGCAGCTGAGGTCGCAGATATCGTTCGGAAGGCTAGAGGAGCCTCAGCACCAGGCCCCAATGGGATACCTTACAAGCTGTACAAACATTGTCCCGGCGTGCAGAAGATCCTGTGGAAACTCCTAGGAGCAGCATGGAAAAAAGAAGTTGTCCCTGTAGAGTGGCGGAGAGCCCTGTCTGTCCTCATACCCAAGGAGCAAGACTCAAAGAATATCGACCAGTTTAGGAACATAGCCCTTCTAAATGTAGAAGGAAAGATATTCTTTTCCATCATGGCCAAGAGGTTGACCTCGTTTCTTACGCGAAATGGGTTTATAGATACCAGCTGCCAGAAGGCTGGCATACCAGGCTTTCCAGGGTGTGTTGAACATTCCTCAGTGATATGGGAACAGATTCAGAGGGCGAAGAGGGAGAAGGGCGATCTGCATGTCGTCTGGTTAGATCTTGCCAACGCCTATGGGTCTGTCCCCCACCAACTTATTACCTTCGCCCTGGACTTCTTCTATATCCCTGATCCCTGTAAAGGATTGATATCCAGATACTTTGAGGACATCCAGATATGCTGCACACATGAAGACTTCACCACAAAGTGGCAACGTCTTGAAGTTGGCATTGCCATGGGGTGTTCAATCTCCCCAATTTTGTTTGTAGCAGCGTTTGAGATCATCCTCATTGGGTCAAGGCAGGTGGTCGGAGGAGTGAAGTTGCCATCAGGCCAAAGGCTACCTCCACTGAGAGGGTACATGGATGACGTTACCACCATACTTCAGACAGCTCCATGCACTGTGAGACTGCTTAAGAGGTTTGATGAACTTGTGGAGTGGGCAAGAATGAGAATCAAACCCTCAAAGTCACGAAGCTTGTCCCTTCAGAAAGGGGTCAGGAGTGACCGCACCATCTTTAGCGCTGGCGGTGAGGAAATCCCCTTGTTGTCTAGCCAGCCTGTCCGGAGCCTCGGCCGAATCTACTCTGCAGACCTCACGGATAAACAGATGGGGAGCGTGGTGAAGAAGCAGCTGGCAGGTGGCCTTGCCAGGATCAACCTCAGTCAGCTCCCAGGCAAATACAAGGTGTGGTGCTACCAATTCACGCTGTACCAGAGGATAATGTGGCCACTCAAGATGAGCGAAGTTCCCTCCTCCACAGTGAGCAAGTTGGATAGCTTGGCAAACTCGTACATCAGGAAATGGCTTGGGCTACCAAGATGCCTTTCTGATGTAGGTCTCTTTGGCAGGACCAAGCTCCAGCTGCCCCTGCGTTCCATCAGCGGGGGATATAAGCAGGAGAAGGTGCGGTTGATCATGGAGCTAAGAGAGTCCACTGACCATCTGGTGAGAGCTGCAGATGCCCAGGTGTTAACTGGGAGAAAATGGAAGGCCAAGGAGGAAGTTGACCTGGCAATAAGTAGGCTGCAACATAGGGAGGTGGTTGGCAGAGTACAGGACGGCCGTGCAGGCCTCGGTAGGGGACAGGCCCCCCTCTTCTGGTCGAATGCATCCAAAGAAGAGAGGAAGGCCATGGTGGCAGCAGAGGTGATGAGAGCTGAACACGAGAGACTTACCATCAAAGCAGTGTCCCAGGGCCAACAGGGAGGCTGGCTGTCGTGGGAAGGCGTTTTAGACAGGCAGCTGGCTTGGTCTGATGTATGGAAGATTCCACAGGCCAGGCTAAGTTTTCTCGTCAGAGCAGCATATGACACCTTACCTTGCCCCCGCAACCTCCACCGATGGTTTGGCAACGAGGAATCTTGCCTCCTGTGTAACACTGCTAATGCGAGCTTCCAACACATCATGTCTGGCTGCAAGACAGCGTTGGCACAAGGGCGCTACAGGTGGAGGCACGACCTGGTGCTGAAGAAGCTTGCTGAGGTAGTGGAAACATGCAGACAGGAAGCGAATAGCAGGCCCCCGGCCCTAACCGCACATTCCATCCAGTTCGCGAGGGCTGGGGAGAGGGTAACACCCACCACCAGAAGGAGACAGGAAGACTCCTCACACCAGGCAAGGGGTGGACGGTAGCAGTCGACCTGGGGAAGCAGCTCCATTTTCCCAGGGAGATAGTGGAAACGTCGTTGCGTCCAGATCTGGTGATGTGGTCTGCTGCTTGTAAGGTTGTTCTGATGGTGGAGCTCACAGTCCCATGGGAAGGAGGACTTGAAGCTGCCCATGAGCGGAAGCAGGCCAAGTATTCTGAACTGGCTGCAGAGTGCAGGGAGGCTGGTTGGAGGGCAGTCACATACCCTGTGGAGGTGGGGTGCCGGGGATTTGTGGGCTCCTCAACCTCTCGTCTGCTCCGCGACATGGGTGCAACAGGCATAAGGCACCGGAAAGCCATGAAAGAGCTGGCAGAAGAGGCTGAAAGAGGCAGTTTCTGGCTGTGGCTGAGAAGGAAGGAAAAGAGTTGGGGTCCAGTCTCCACCTAGGGCACCAGCAGGGGGTGGCAGGGAGAAATCCCTGCCATTGCTCCGCCACCAGGAGATGTACTGGGGTTAAAGGAGCGAAACATCTGTGACTGGTGGTCCCCAGCTGATGACCCATAAATGCCCTCTGTAGTGTTCCCCAACATGTATACCTTAATCTCTTAGGCACCGGTGGAGGTGCGACAGGCAGAAATGCCCAGCAGGTTTCACCATCTACCTGTATGTTAAACTAATAATCCCCATATATATATATATACCAATTGGCTTCATCACTCTGTCTCCTCTCCACCAATAAGCTGGTGTGTGGTGGGCGTTCTGGCGCAATATGGCTGCCGTCGCATCATCCAGGTGGATGCTGTACACTGGTGGTGGTTGAGGAGATTCCCCCTACTATGTAAAGCGCTTTGAGTGCCAAGAAAAGCGCTATATAAATGTAATGAATTTTTATTATTATATTCTTAGAATTGAGAAAGAGCCTAGCTCTCCAGGAGCAGGATTGGACACCACTGATCTGAACACAAACCACTGTTTCCAAACATTAATCTGGTCAGATTAAACAAAAAAAAGGCTGTCATATTATTTTTATGGATTTCATGATATTAAAGTCAAGGAATATTGCAGTATTTATTATAAATGATTTATCCGTGCACATAATAGTTTAAAAAAATCATGTGTCCTCGTAATCTTTAAAGGGTTAGTTCGCCATTTAAGACATGAAGTTGTATGCAATCCTTACCAGCACTATAGTGCATACACACTGACCCACTCTGTAGTCACCTCGCTCGCTGGTCAGAGTTCTGGCCGCTGGAAGTTTTTCAAGAAAGTACTCCCGGTTAGTTTCCGGGGCCACAAAACTGTGCGTTTTTACGTGAAAAAATTATTTGTGTTTCAAAGCTTGATTTATTTACCACACAAAAAACACGCCGGGACAAAATTCATACCTCAGTTTAAATCGGCACTATTTTCTTTCCATTTCTGTCAATCCGCGCTGCAGTCAACGTCAACAGTGCGCACTTTCGGATCAGCTGTTAATAGCGCGACTCGCTGACAACATGTCTGACTGCGAAACTTCTGATGATGAAACCAATTTTAGCACAATGTCAGACGGAACAGATGATGATGAAAGTAATTTTAGCACAACGCCAAAGGGATACCTTTATGAACCGGAGTATAGGCTACCGATGCCGAAATGTTATTGATTGCAACACAAAACCTCAGGGCTCTCTCAAGTGTCACGCATTGAGCGTGACAGTCACTCATTTCGGTCTTTTGTCACGCTCTCCCGTCACACATTGCATTTCTCACGCTGAAAAACTATTTGTAATATATTTAATATGCCGCAGCGCCCAAAACTCTGGAAAGCGCGTCTCATCTGGTGTTGTTATAGCCAATCAAAAAAATAACACTATTGTATCTGGGTAAGATTTAGGCAACAACAACCAATGACGGGGTGTCTGAGCCCTGAACCTCAATTGTGTGTGTGTTCAATCAAATAGTTTTCTCAGCAAATTGTACCTATATCCCATATACCTTTGTTATATTAGACATCTTTTCACGTGTTTTCCACTGGAGTCTAAACATCAGCTTGTTTACCGTACAGTTTACATGGGATCATAAAGTTAGTAAATAGAGCTTACCCCGTGGTACTGGTACAGCAAAACTCTTTAAAATCTGTTTTTTTTTCTTTTTCCTCCTTGGTTGGGGATGTAATCGTCTTCGCTGAAGTGAGCACTGCACATAATCCTTGATTCTGGATATTTTAGCTCCCGCAGAGTAGCCGATGGCAAGCAGCCAAAGCTGTCTCGTCTATATCCGAAACAGGAAAACGATGGAATCTGAACGGTGATCCCGGCACATTCTTGTGGTCACAGCCTGGGTATTTACAAGTTTGCACCATTGTTCATTTTATACTTTTTACGTCGTTGTCAATCGATTGTATAAACAATATGGAACAGCTGATCCGAACGTGCTCTCTGTTGACGTTGACAGCAGCGCGGATTGATAGAAATGGAAAGAAAATAGTGCCGATTAAAACTGAGGTATGAATTTTGTCCCGGCGTGTTTTTTGTGTGGTAAATTAATCAAGCTTTGAAACGCAAATAATTTTTTCACGTAAAAACGCACAGTTTTGTGGCCCCGGAAACTAACCGGGAGTACTTTCTTGAAAAACTTCCAGCGGCCAGAACTCTGACCAGCGGGGCGACTACAGAGTGGGTCAGTGTGTATGCACTATAGTGCTGGTAAGGATTGCATACAACTTCATGTCTTAAATGGCGAACTAACCCTTTAATCCAAATAACTTCCCCTCCTTGCAGCAACATATTTTCTCTAATGACAACCTGTCACTCACATGACATCACAGCAATAGCAAACCACAACCATACAATGATCCAATCAATTCTCGATCAAGTCCTGCCCTACATTTTTTCCTTGTTCGAGAAGCCGTTTCACTCAGATATACATCACAACAGGGAAGAAAAGAGTAAAGACTATGGCAACTTTCACTTCATGCCGACTTTAATGCTAGCTACAGACTGATAATTACAAATCATAATCAAGATAATTACAAATCACACTGTACGACATGGATCTAATACACTTGGATACGACATGTATGTAGACTGTACAATAATGCCAATAAGCTATGTAGATTTCGTAGGCTACGACGCAAGTTAGTATACAAGAATAAAACCTCATCAACATGCGCTAGTGGTGAACAAATAAAGCAAGATGAACTTTGGCAATTGTGTTTTTTTATGTGTGCTGAAAAAAAGAGAAGGAAGAAAATATGGATGTGGTCATGGCTAGGGTAAAGACACCAACTTGGAATGACAATTTTGCAAATGGAGCTTGAGGAAAGTAGTTTTAAGTTTTAGCGCCATGTCACGTTGATCAATAGCCTATGCCATTTCATGTTGCATTTTTCGCCGAAGGACCACTGTTTAGGAGCCATGACCACAGAAATCGCCACGATTGGTCATATTTTGTCTGGGACAGCCCAAAATCACACAATTTGTAACAGGCATAAGAGGAGCACACAAGCTTACTGTATATGCATGCGGCCATGCACAATACTTCAGTCTGACCACCTTTTTTATTAAAGAAATGCAAGAACAGAATACAAACAACATCTCATTAAAGAAGGTTAAAATTAGACAAGGGAAGGGTGTACATGACATAAAATAGTAATTATTAGTAAATGAAAAATAATTTATAAAAACAAATACATATGCTTTCATGCATGTACTTTACTTTCTGAAACAATCTTTAAATATTAGATCAAATCGAAGTTGTTCAAATAAAGGAACATTTCTATTCTAATGATTTAGAAAGTTTAAGGATAAGAATAAGGCCATACCCAGCATTAGAGCGGCTGTGGGGATTTCAGTGGTTCTCTGTCTCCAGACATCAGATGAGTTTCCGAGGTCATGCTTTTTAATAAACTCGACAAGACTGTCAAGTACATGTTTATTCAACTGATCTTTATTACCTTATATTTATTAAGAAACAAAAATAGATTGATTAATTAATGACAGACAATTAAAGCATTTGCAAACGAAGATGAGGAAATATATGACGTTAGCTTACCTCTGTGTTCATTTGAACCGTTTCCCATAATTTCTGACAGATCCTAAAGCGATCGCTTCCGTTATCGTCACTACCATCCACCAAATATCCACCTACATGGAAAAAATCCGAAACAAAATGCTGGTAATGGCGATAAGCATTTGTAAGGTGACAGGGATGAATCGATTTGCTTTTGTAAATGTGGAAATAATGACTATCATTACTCACCAACTCCGACATGTCTCTTTCTCTTTTTAGAGGTTGACTTAAAAACAAAACATCCCTGTAAAACATAATCTATTAGTCTGGATGGATGGATGGATGGATGGATGGATGGATGGATGGATGGATGAGTTTTTATTATTATTATTATTAAAGTAACTTATTTATCATGAATCTATAATTATCCTCAAAAAATGTGATTAATTCAGCAACTATGTGAGGATGAACGCTGTCTGCTCAATATTACCTTTGACACTGATGAAGTTACAGGAGTTTCGCTCATTTCTGTTCTTCAAAATTCAGTGGTGGTGGACAAACTTCAATAACACAAGCAACGTCGTAACGTCACACCATGCGTTGATTCTGATTCTGCCGCTCTTCCTCTTCTTTGTATAATTCTATATTCGCTAAACCATCGTTAGGCGTTTTACTGCCACCAACTGTACTGGAGGAGCGAGAAGAATGACAGCAGAACTACAATGGTGGGTAAAAATTCTTGCTCTGCTGGAGCAGGACCTGTCTGTTTTTACTGTCTGCATTTGTAGTATATGGTGTATAATTAAGTATGTTAAGATGTTAAGATACTATTTTTTCATTTGACTAATTATTTAAACTATTTGTTCATCTTAGGCATTTACATAACATGTTTCTTTTTGGCTAAAAAAATCAAAAACACTGATAAACAATATTCTATAATTTGTATTCTAACCGATTCTATTTTTTTTTTAAATAAAAAAATACACAGAGATGGCTTGAAAAACACACATAAACATTATTTTCGCAAATGTGTGTTTATTGTTTTCACGCAGGGCTGCAACTCTCATCAAGGACATCTTAAGGATCCTTTGAAGGCTGCCTTTATTTCACGTCCTTTATTCAGCTCATTTTGTAGGATGCTCATTTTAAATCACCCGCAATCCTTTGCACATATCCCAATTCACGAAAAAGAACTGGCAGTGAGCAGTGAGCACTCAGTATGAAATGTAAGACAAAAATAATGTTTTCAGAGATGAAGGCATAGATATCTATTATGTTTGGGTGTAATTTAAATTCATCACTTTCACTAAACTGTCAATAATGTACGGTGACCGGGAGGTGACATGTTCGGTTCACTTATTTTTGTCGTGGCCACAACATATAAACTCGTGGGAACGTGATAATATCTCGTGGGAACGTCATATTAAGTCGTGGGAACGTCATATTAAGTCGTGGCCACGAGATCATTTTGTTGAGGTAACGACATAATTATGTCGTGGCCACGCGATGAAAAGTCGTAGCCTCGAGATCATATGTTGAGGGAACGATATATTTTTCTCGTGGCCACGACTTCATATTTTGAGGGAACGACATCTATTTGTCGTGGCCACGAGTTATGTTGAGGAAGCCACGGCGGCCAATACTGTATAGCATAGACTGGGCTACAGCAGAGATGGAGATGACAGAAGAAATAACATTTTACATTAGGCTAAATAAGGAATGTCATATAAATATATAGTGCGGTCTTTGGCATTAAGACATGTACGTTATAAGTGAAAGACCTGAGTTATTCGCATTTTAGGGACCGTCTCAAAATTACATGCCACATTGGCATAAACGTTTCCAACTTCAATAGCATTTGAAGACTTAGTCATAAAACCAACTGTACATTGTTCACCCAGGTCTCATGTATGATGCATACCTTTTAGATTTTTGATATTTATGACAATAAACTGCTAAATCATATGCAAATAATGCTATGTATTTCACTACTGTATGGGATCATATACAAAATACATTACAATATAAAGCTCAATAGCATTTGAAGAAAATGACTTACAGTCATAAAACCAACTGTAGGCCTTCTCACCCAGGTCTCATGTATGATGCACACCTTTTAGATTTTTGATATTTATGACAATAAACTGTTAAATCATATGCAAATATTTCTATGTTTTTCACTACTGTCACATACCTGACACCTAGATGAACAATGTACAGTTGGTTTTATGACTGTAAGTCAGTGGTTCCCAAACCTGTCCTCAAGGCACCCCAACACTGCACGTTTTCTTTATCTCCCTAATCAAACACACCTGATTCAACTCATCAGCTCATTATCACATGGGACATTTGCCTTCACATTGTCTTCTAATGCTATTGAGCTTTAACTATTGCCATATTCTGTATATGATTCCATAGTAGTGCAATACATAGCAATAGTTGTATATGATTTAGCAGTTTATTGTCATAAATATCAAAAATCTAAAAGGTGTGCATCATACATGAGACCTGGGTGAACAATGTACAGTTGGTTTTATGACTAAGTCTTCAAATGCTATTGAAGTTGGAAACGTTTATGCCAATGTCGCATGCAATTTTGAGACGGTCCCTAAAATGCGAATATTGAACTCAGGTGTCTTTCACTTATAACGTACATGTCTTAATGCCAAAGACCGCACTATATATTTATATGACATTCCTTATTTAGCCTAATGTAAAATGTTATTTTTTCTGTCATCTCCATCTCTGCTGTAGCCCAGTCTATGCTATACAGTATTGGCCGCTGTGGCTTCCTCAACATAACTCGTGGCCACGACAAATAGATGTCGTTCCCTCAAAATTTGAAGTCATGGCCACGAGAAAAATATATCGTTCCCTCAACATATGATCTCGAGGCTACGACTTTGCATCGCGTGGCCACGACATAATTATGTCGTTACCTCAACAAAATGATCTCGTGGCCACGACTTAATATGACGTTCCCACGAGATATTATCACGTTCCCACGAGTTTATATGTTGTGGCCACGACAAAAATAAGTGAACCGAACATGTCACCTCCCGGTCACCGTAATAATGTAAGTCACTGGGAGACGGTTGTCAATCAACTGCAGAGGCACCCTTTGCCATTCGGAGGCCCTTTTTAAAGAAACAGTCAGAGGCCCCCCACACCCCCCTTGAAAAAAAGACAGACAAATATTAACCTATTGGGTAACACTTTACTTGAAGGGGTGTGCATAAGACTAACATGACACCTTCATAATCATGACACGATGTTATGAATATAAAGGAAGTTTTATGCATGTTTATGACAACTGTCATTAAGTGTCATTCGCTCAATTATGACATTTTTAATGCAAATATGACATTGTTTGAGATGTCTTTGTTATGACATCTTGACATAAACCAATACGTCATAACTTGTCAGTGTATTTGTCATGACAACTTGACATTACTAAGACAACACAACCTGTCATAAACATGACATAGCAGATTAATTATCAAACTTAAGAAACCACTTAGCTTTATTGGTTAACATTACATTAAACTGCCAGGTGGTTGGTTTTGACAATGGCTGTCATAAAGCCATTATAACTTTTTAATGACAAATTCGATTTGTACCACCTCTATACTGACGCTTTTGCACCCTTTGGCACCCTTTAGCGTCAAAATGAGAAGCAGATAGATATGGGCCAGAAGGCGCCTCCTAGCGGTCTAACCCTAACCCTACCCCAGACGTAAACCTACCGTCTCATATTGACGCTAAAGGGTGCTATGTGCGTTTGATGTTGTAGACGAAATGGCAAAAGCGTCAATATATGACGCCTTGGGATAAGAATGCGATGGTAGTTGAGGTCACGAATAATATTCATAACAGTTATAATGGCCTCATGACAGCCAATGTCAAAACCAGCCACATGACAGTTTAACTTAATTTAATGTCAAGTTGTCATGACAACGACACTGACAGGTTATGATGTGATGGTTTATGTCAAGATGTCATAACAAAGACATCTTAAACAATGTCATATTTGCATTAAAAATGTCATTATTGAGCGAATGACACTTAATGACAGTTGTCATAAACATGCATAAAACCTCCTTCATATTCATGACATATGTCATGTCATGGTTATGAATGTGTCATGTCAGTCTTATGCACACCCCTTCAAGTAAAGTGTTACCAAATATGGTATGTAGGAAACTGATATACAAGTACAATTTCCCCCACATAGTTGCTCTTTTAGGGAATAATAAGTGTATCATTATTAATAGGAAATCTGTGTTCTTTCAGGAAGGATGTATGCAAAGGTGTCTGGTCTCTTATGCACACTATGGATTATGGAAATTTCCTTATTTATGACAAATTTTGTGAAAAATACAATATATTTGTTCTCTGAGATTAAATGTGTGTTTGTTAAAAGCTGTGCCTGATGGTTTGGTTCAGCTGGTTAAAGGTGCATTGTGTTATTCACCGGTGATTCCAAGACCGAGTAATTTTATCATTTCTCGTCTTAATTTTATGGAGGAGAGCTCTAAGATTAAAGTTTTAGGAACATTTGTAAATACAGAGACTTTCCCTTTTAAAGTTAGAAAGAGACCTCTTGTTTTTGATTTTCCTAAAGATAAATTGGTTCAAATTAGAACAAGATTTCTCACTTTCCCACTTCTACCGAAGGTAAAAGAGTTTCAGTTTAAAATGATTAATGGCATTTATCCTTGTAATGAGTTTCTCAGACAGATTTAATCTGAAATGTGATGAATGCACCTTTTGTGAAACAGGAACATTTTTATTTATGCAAATTCTCAACAAAGAAAATATGGGGTGACCTTTGATTTTAAAACTATAAAATATTTGTCTTTTTCTTTCAATTATGATGGTGAATTTTTGGTTAACAATATTGTGATGTTGGACGATTACTTCATACATAAATGACGATTCTTTAAGAATCCGCCCAAATTCTCACTTTTCCATAAATATTTAATGATGTTCTTCAAATCTTTAAGAATAATGCGTAACAAAAAATCCCTTAAACTATGTAATCTTTTGATGATAAACCCCTTGTGTAATGTTATTTATGTTTAATTTTTTTTTTTTTTTACGTTTTTTTAGGTTTATTTATTCTGTTTACTGCTATTTGAATTTCTTGGAATTGTTTTTTTTTTTTTTAAATGTTTCTTCAAGCAATAATTATATATATATAAAAAAGAATCAAGGTTCATTCTCGTGTGTTATGCAGGACCAAAACTAAGTTAAAACTAAAAAGAAACATGGTTTCAACGAACATTAAATTTGAAGTGTCAAGCGGGTAATTCCTATATGGGGCTGCAGATATACGGCCCTGTTGTTCCTGATCTGTCAGATATACGACAAAATAACATCATTAAATTGACACTCGAAACTTACACAAATTGTGGTTTGAATTTGAATCTAACGTTACATTAATATACAAGATAGACAGTGTAATGATCTGCACTACGGATTAAAATATCTGTAGATAATCCTTCATAAATACAAGAAACAATTGAATTTAGTGTTTTTGTGAAATGAAAATTAATAATACACATAGTTGGATCAGATGGACAATGTAATATTTCATCCAGAGACAAAGAACATTTTTGGATCAATTTATTTAGTATTAACAAGGCAAGTTTATTCATATAGCACATTTCATACACAATGGTTATTCAATGGCTTTAAATAACCATCCTTAAAATAATCAAACGGAATAAAAAATAATTAAAACAGTTTAGAATAAAAAGGAAATAAGATACAGTGCAACAGTCGGGCGTACAGAGGCACAGTGCTCATTCAGTAAATGCACAGCTAAACAGATCATAAATAATAAACAAATGGAGAGAAAAAGAAACATAAATAAGCATAATATACAAATGGAGAAAAAAATGTGTATGAAATCAATGCCCTGTTTTGTAACAGAAGGTCATATTTTGATTAGAAACCCCATAACATTTTCATTAGATGTTGATTTATGACAAACAATTTGAAGTTTAGTCAGATTTAAATGATAATTACATTTTATCATATTTCCATAAGAGTGAATCCTCCAAGCATTTGTTATCTCTGAATGTGCTCTTTACAGCACATCGACATCCAGACTTAAAACTGTGACATGTATGGTGTCAGAGAAATTCACTAAAATATAATGTCCACTACAGTGGACAAAAGTCTATTCTGGATATGATCTACTGTAGCCTAGTTATAATCACCGTAGGTTTTCATATATACATAACTGTTTTCATTTTCAGTTAATACAGGTGGAGCGCGCTGTACAGCAAATGTTAACAAAGTATTTGAAGGTTGAGCAAGCGAGCTCATTGGCTACTGATACAGCAAGAACCAATCAGCTGTGCCCTAAAGAGAATGATGTCATGCCATCTAGAGTTTCATGACATCACTTTTTATTTGTTTTTGGGTAACTATTCCTATAAGCTTTAAGATTGACCTAAATCTTTCTAATAATACAAGAATAGCTTCTTTAACCTAAATAACCAATGGGGGTGTCATGCACCAAATTATTAAAAATAGGTCTTTGCCTTTTCATTTCACGGGTTTCTCATAGGCTGAGACTGTTTATAAGATTTTCTTCTTTTGTATTTGAAAGTATTTATTCAAAGGGGTTCTACATACAGATTGGTCAAATATAAGGCGCTATATTAATAATAGGGGTGTAACGGTACACAAAACTGACGGTTCGGTACGTACCTCAGTTTTGACGTGATGATGGGTGGGGGGTTATGGTGGACTAAACATAAAGTTGCTTTTTTTATTTTTTATTTAAACAGTAATTTACTGAACAAATTGTTTCTCTGTCTTTAAAGCTGCAGTCGGCAAGATTTGTTTGATCATATTCACTGAAACCGACACTCTGCTCCGACAGAACAACATAAATCAGCCGGTTTTAGAAAAAAAACTGCGCTTCTACCTCCACCTAGAGCCTGTTAGTTGTTTTGCAAAAATCCACCGCTCTTCTTTTCTTCTGGTCCAATCAGCGCAGGGCTGTGTGAGATCTGACTGTCAATCACAGTTCGTGCACATGCCACAGATCCGCCCTCGCGCACGTTACAATATACACGCACAGACGAGCACAAACTCAATAGACCTTATTCAGAGCAGCGCCATGACAGTTATGAACGTGAGACTGTGAGGGATAAGCTTACCGTGTTTCCAATGGCATCCGCTGTAAAAAGCTGAATAAAGCTCCTAGATTACTTTCAATTTTCCACAGCTTATATTGTCGGGAGTTTTTTGTCAACTGAAATTTCTTGGAAAGATATTTTTCCAGTGTTTCATGAGCAGAACAATCCGAAAACACATTAAATAACAGTACAGCCCATTGAAGAGATGCATGTCTATCCCTCACAGCCTCGCTTTCATTCTCATTAAAAATCAAAGATGGCGCTGCCGTGAATAAGGCGTATGGGAGGGTGCCGGTGGTAGTGGGGGAGGGGCATGAGAGTTGTAAACATTCAACATTAGGATAAGTCCCCTCAATCTGCCAGACTTGCCGACTGCAGCTTTAATTAATTTAAATAAGATTTAAATGGCGCCATGAGAGTATCAGGGTTTTTCAGTTTGGTTTGAATATCATTCATTTCTAGCCTAGAAATCTAGATGTATAAAAATTATTTTTTTTTGGCTTTCGAGCTGGAAAAACCAAACTCTAGTCAGGCCAATCACATCGTGTATACAGTTGTTGGGCGGGCTTAACATAATGACGGCAGAGTTGTGACGGTTCTGTGTGATTTCCCTGCTACTTGAAAACAAAGAAGATGGCGGCTGCTGCTGGCGAACAGCGGTCTTTCAGACTCTGGATGACTTGGAGTTAAGAGAACGTCACTTAAGTCATTCTTAAAATAGGAAGATGTGTTTGGAGTTTTGACGACCCTAATGGGAAAACGCATGGGACTCACTCATCCACAACCGTTCGTTGCTCCGGTTGGTTGTAGCGCCTTCCTATTGCGTGCAGAGGGATTTTGAAAGACAAGCGTTTATCCCGCCCCTCGGATTGAAGTATGCCAATGGTGAGTTCCCAGACCTAACACCTTGATGTAGGTCTGGCTTGCCAGGCTAATTCATTACACCCCTAATAAATAAAGATGACTTGTCTAGCCTTGACTTTTAAACACAAAACAAAATTGACTTTTTAAAACAAAGCAAATGTGGCTGTGATGACTTGATGACTTCTTTCCAGTCTTGCAGTGTCTCATGTTCTTGCTCAGACGTGGACAGGCTCTGAGTTCCTGTCTGGTTGGGGTTGGACTTCAGGTTTCGGTCAAGTCTCGAGCTCAAGCCTTCCACCAAGGACAGCAAGTATGTTATTTCCTATCCAATACAAAAATTATATGAACAACTCAACTCATGAATGATTTTTTTACAACAGAATTGAATTCTGTTTGCATCACTGATTCTGTTATTTTCCTGTTTATTACCATGAAGCCGCTTTAAAACAATCTGTATAGTATAAAGTGCTACATAAATGAAGGTGACAGAACATTCCAATGAACAAACTTTTGAAAATCTCACTACAAATAATCCAGAATTGAAGACAAAAGATAATAATCCTACTCTATCTGTTACACTTCCTCACACCTGAAACTGATAGAGTGAATCTCCTGAACTTCTTCAATCTACAATCTTATGTTGTAACATCTGCTCTAACGTCAGGCGTTTAGTTGGATCCCGGGCTAGAAACTGGCTAATCAGATCCCTGCACTCTGTAACATTTTAATAAGGAGAGAGCTGGTTAGTTGGCATCTATGAAAACAGCTTCTAAAACATGATTAATGTACTGTAAAATGTTCCTTCATTTTCCTTCATCTTTAATACTTTAAAAGTGAAGTATGTAGTTTCTGCAACACTAGTGGAACAGAGCGGAATAAATTACAAAATAAAGCATATTTTCAAAAAACCTTGCAAAGGCCCCTTCCTTGCATGGCGTCGTCTTCCCCAACTTAAACATCACAAACACAGCTCTTACTGGTTCTTGTAATGCATGTTTCAGGTCCAACATATTAGGAATATATTTAGCTGTGTTGCATTTGTCTTTATGAAAATGTACCTTTCTGAACAGGTGCATGATGATGCTGTATGGTATTGAAGAATGCTTTGTAGTGGTCTCATCACAATGCTCTGTTCACTTTGACGTGTTCATGACCTGTTTAATCTTTGAAGGTATAAATGTAGCGAATTTTGGCTTTCACTTCTGTAACTTTAAAACTGCATTTCTTTTCCCATGCCTGCTACAGTATCAACGCCCAAAACTCTCGCTATATGTTGAGTTATGTATAAAAATCTTACATACTTCACCTTTGACTGTTTCTGTACAAAGCCTTTGCTTTATGTGTGTGTTTATCAATGTTATTAATATTACTCACTCACCTTTGGATGAGTTGTAGTTCTGAAATGTAACTTTGACTTGTGTGATTTCCGTTCTATTACGAAAAGGATGACATGCGTTCGACATCTTGTACAGCACCACTCCTAAAGCCCAGACATTTGCTGGGACGGCGTGAAATCGAGGTTCTGTGAAGACTTCAGGTGGGCAGTACTCCTGTAATCCTGTAAGCAAGACATTTGCACATTGTTAAGCTTTTTTTTCAAAGCATCAAATAATTAGTAAGTCACTACATTTAGGTTTCTTTCCACACTCCCAAAATGCTCACCAATGTATATGTTGCTCTCGTATCCATCATTACTAAATAGCTGACCGCATCCAAAGTCTATCAGCTTGAGCTCTAACGTGTGTTTATTCAACAGGAAATTCTCCACATGAATGTCATTATGGAAAACACCATGCTCGATGCAGTGTTGCACTGCCAGCACAGCCTGTTGTATGATGACCCGTGCTGTTGGTTCATACAGTTGAGGATGACGAGAGATGAAGTCCAGCAAGCTCTCGCAGGGTTCCGGATACTCCAAAACGAGAATGAATGCGTTAGGATGTTCAAACCACTCGTACAGTTGTATGACGAAGGGGCTTATGGGTGCCTGCCTTGTCATTAGCAGCAGCGCCACTTCTGTAACGAGAGGTTCGGGATGTCTAGGCTAGAGACAAGAAGTAGACAGAATATAAGCATGGTAAAAATCTAAAGAAAACATATAATTTTTAAAAGTACTTTTCTTTGATCTTTTTAGATACGTTCAAAGGAACCTTTTTAGCTCAAAGTAATTTGGTGCCTCTAGGCTTATTTGTCAATCACATTTACACCTAATGCTTGTTAGCTACAGTAATCTGCACTTGAACAACTAAATGTTTATTCAGGTTTGGCCAACTCACAACATCAAGGTAACGATCATTGTCAATCTTGCGAATCCCCCCCCCCCAAAAAATAGTTTTAATAACAGTAACAGTTTTCAAGCACCTGACATTGAGCTAAGTATTAAACCATCTGTAAGTTGATTAAATATGTTTTGATGCACGCAAGAGCAAAATGTTTGTACAATTCGGTAAGATTTATCTTTTTGCCATCAAATTTGCGTGTTGCATTGAACACCCTGCCAAATCCTCCAGATCCAATCATCTTTCCTATGTTATAGAGAGACTCAACAACGAACTCTGTAAAATAAACAGAAAAATATGAGAAAAATATTAGGTTGCTAGATCCATTGTTGTATTTTAAAAATATCCGTGCTGGTTGTGTTGGGAAAATAATATTAATATGGGGAAAATAATATGAATATTCTCTGAAAACAAGCCTTAAGCCTTATTTTTAGTGGAAAACAAAACGACAATACTGTTTTAAAAAACATACATTTCCAGGCTTCATTTGGCCAACTCTGGCACTTCAGTTCTGGTAATGGCAAAAATGATATGGGCCATATCTTACAATATATTTATATTATATTAGATATAATATATTTAAAAAAACATTGATTTTTATTAAATGCATAGCAATTATTTATGACATAACCGCCATTTTGACAATTTTTCGTGTATTTGACAATTCAAGAGCAATACGTCACGAAACAGAATTCCTATTTGGATCGTACGCTGTCTGAGAAGCGGCTTTCTGTGCGAGTGTTTCGGATGAGTGTCAGACAGCGCAAGTACCATCCAGTTCATGCCTTATTGAGAACGTTTAGTTAATGTTACCATCAAATTGAGAAAACGTTATTTCTAAATGTTCCCTAAATGTTTCAAAACGTCCAGTTTTTTTTAAAGTTTCACAAATATTTTTTTTTAAAGGAACATTCTATTTTATAATTTTGCATATGAGAATGTTATTTTGAATGTTCTCCGTATGTTTTGAAAATTTTAGGCGAACGTCCAATTAAATTATTTTTTAAAAATAAATTAAATAAAAAAATCTGAAAGAAAATTTCAGCTAAATTTTGCTGAGCAACAGTAAATGTGACCCGTCATTAACATGTTAAAAACTTGAAGCAAAATCTCCTTTCTGTACAGTTTACAATGACCAACATGATTTCAATCTCACCTGTTGAGCTTTTTGTTCACTGGAGAATCCTCCATGGCACCCTGAGCAGTTCGGCCATTTGTCTCTGTCTCTGTTGGCTCCACAGGAACTTGACCTGGCAGTGGAGGGCACAGAAACCCTTCGAGACTGGCGGACCTGGACAAACAGCAGTTGCTGCGACTGCTCTGTTTGTTTGGGTTATCCGAAATATCACCACTCCACCTCCATTCAACGATGTACGAGCCTCTGCTGCTAAGGCTTAACCACTCTCCACAGAACCTCCTCTCAGAGAGGGACAAAGATGATGATGACGACGTGATGCCCGGTGAAGAATCTGTGGAAGCAGTTCTCAAGGATCTGGAGAGGCGTTTGAAAAAATTCAGAATTTCTTGAGCGGAGTTTGATAAATTTCAGAAATCAAATGTAATTTTCTTCACATTATTTAAATGATTATAATGTTGGAGAAATAATGATGATATTTACCATTATTCGGCTTGACGCCGGATTGATCTGGTGCAGGGGATGACGGCTCAGGATCAGGCTTTGGCTCCAGATCTGGTGGAGGGACAAAAGGCTCCACAACATCCACAGCACAACTGTGGCAACAACAGTGGAAATGACTCTTCCAGCCTTCCATACCCTGTTGAGGAAAGAAACAATTCCTTTCCTCTTCCTACATTCTGTAGGTTTTTCTGAAATGAAAAAAAAAAAAACAATTGAAAACACAACTATTAGAAACAGAAATAGAAAATAATTTTGCATAACGGGAACATTAATTTTTAATGTTCTCTGGAGTTCTAAAAAAATGTTTCTAATATTCTAATATTTGTTGAAATAATATTAATAATCAATGCCAGTGGTCACATCAGATTGCTTCTTTATTTTTTTCAACTCTCTATTTTCAATGGCAAATCAGTCAGAGATGGAGACTGAGCCATAATGTCTTTATTAAAGCCTATTCTTACCTCTGCGAGAGCGTTTGGATGAAGTGGACGGACGTCCATCATCTGTCCTCTGCTGGCTGCAGCTCTGCCACGCTTTCTTCCTGTGAGCCTGACCTGTGGACACAGAAACAGAAAACTCAGAAGACAGAGGTGTTAAATCAGGAAGCTCCTGGATCTGTGTCTGTGTCGAGTCTGGCAGCGGATCACGGTCATCAGAACCTGGTCTCCAAACCTCCTGACCAGCCGTCTGAGAGAAAGCAGCTCTCCTGGCTCTGGAGCGGCCTGAGGACGGAATATTTCACACATCACATAGTTAGTAATGTTTTAAATAATATAATCCTTAATAAATGTCAGTGGTCAATTACAAATTGTTACAATTGAAAAGTGTATTTCACATGCAAGGAATAGGCCTACATGTGATCACTTTTGCAGGGAAAACGGGGGAATGAAATGTTATACCTCGCACAATTTTCATGACATTAACTTATCATTAACCTACGTTGAGCTCTCTCGGCCTCCGTAATTAACTCATTGTACAACATCACCATAACATAAAGCAAAAAAAAAAAAAAAAAAAAAAAAACTAAACCCTCACCTCCTCTTTCACCGATCATGTGAAACATGGACATCCTCCAAACTGCAATAAAAAAAAACAATACAACATACAATACAAAACAATACTCAGAAATACTCCTATCAAAATAAAAATAAAAATAGAATAACAAAAAAAAAAATAAAACTACTTCTAAATAAGAAAAGAACAATACAATAAAAGTATACTCAGAAAGTATATGAACTCTTTAAAAAAAAAAAACTCTATAAAGGATATATCCTCCGATGTCGTTGTAGAATAAAGTCTTCTCTCAGAAAATACTCTGAACAGCTTCAAAATCCGCACAGAAAATAGTCTGGAAAAGTCTGGAAATTTTGATCGGTTCGAGTGTAAATATTCAGTGAGAATGTATAACTCGCGTCGTTATGGCAACTAAAATGCGAATCCATCATATGAACGCACACAGATAGAGATCGATTCGAGTGTAAATAAATATACATGCATCCATAACACACGTCGCTATAGCAACTAAAATTCGAACCACTCAGAGGATGTGAGCATTTTACTGTCTATGACGAGCACACATCGAATCTGAACCACAGACTATAAAAAAACTGAACATATTTATTAAATAGGTACAAAGTTAATTTTGATGTTTTCTTTAATAAATTTGAGATTTATTGTTTCTGAATTGTATTATTATTATTATAATCTGTGGAATTAATTGTTAGCTATTATTCATTATTGAGCAAAAGCGACCACTTTGCAAGGCACTTACAGTCTATGGCTCATATAGTCATATATTACTTCTGTCCAAAATGCGTGCAAAAAGGCATATAGGAGAATCACATTATGCACTCTAGTGGTTTTTGGATATTTTAGTGCAAAAATCCTGCATATTGTAATGTCGGCCTGTGTAATTAATTTTAAAATAAAAACAATTAAAATAAACCACTTTATTTTAAAACAAAAAATCTATATTTCATCTCTTTTATGATTTACTATTTATCCGGTTCCAGAAGAAAGTGTAGCGCTTAGTGTTGCTGAGAGAGAGAGAGAAAGCAAATCGATCGCCTCCTGGAGGAGAAAGGAAGAATGACGAGGCTGAGCTGTGCTTTTCCTTTGCCGCACTAATAGCAGACAAAAGCCAGAGAGAAAGCAGCAAAGTGTAAGAAAATAAATCGAAAGGATAAAGGAAAAACCTTAGTTGAAGTGATTTATCTGAGCAGAAAAGATAAAGCAAAAGCTTACAGCACCTGGTATTCCCAGGCGGTCTCCCATCCAAGTACTAACCAGGCCCGACCCTGCTTAGCTTCCGAGATCGGACGAGATCGGGCGTGTTCAGGGTGGTATGGCCGTAAGCGAGAGACTCAGTCGATAGAGAGATATTTAAAGGACATCAGCAGCAGCACCTCTACACATGGCGTTGAGAAAAAGAAAAAGAAAAGGAAAAAGAAAAAAAGAAAAAGAAAGAAAAAGAAAAAGGCATAGCTAAGTCAAGTTTACAGCGAGGGACTCTGAGTGGAAATTATTGTTATGCATCCAAACATGAGCATAGCCTACTGAATATAGGCTAGGCTATTGCAGTCCAATATTAATATTATATACCAATAATATTATAATATATATAATATTATAGACCAATTATACATTTTATTTAATTATTATGTATAATGTATGTATGCACGCGTTAGATCTTTAACTCCGTATTAAAACTTTACATTAAAAATAATTAAACAAACAAACAAACAAGCAAATTATATTGACTTATATTTAATTGGAATGTAGTCAGGGAACTTACAAATATGTATTCAATATCATTAGGATGCATATAATTTTCACTCACAATGCCGTTTGCCTTTTTAAGTCAAGGCTTTTATTTATTTAGTTTTAGTTTTAGTTACTCAACGTTATGGTACAAATGATGTGAACTGAGTTCATAAGCGAGAATATTTTTTGGAAAGAATTATTGAAAACACTTGATAGGGAAAGTGTGTCAATGCGGTCCGTCATGTGTAGAGGTGCTGCTGCTGCTGATGTCCTTCTTTAAATATCTCTCTATCGACTGAGTCTCTCGCTTACGGCCATACCACCCTGAACACGCCCGATCTCGTCCGATCTCGGAAGCTAAGCAGGGTCGGGCCTGGTTAGTACTTGGATGGGAGACCGCCTGGGAATACCAGGTGCTGTAAGCTTTTGCTTTATCTTTTCTGCTCAGATAAATCACTTCAACTAAGGTTTTTCCTTTATCCTTTCGATTTATTTTCTTACACTTTGCTGCTTTCTCTCTGGCTTTTGTCTGCTATTAGTGCGGCAAAGGAAAAGCACAGCTCAGCCTCGTCATTCTTCCTTTCTCCTCCAGGAGGCGATCGAGTTGCTTTCTTTCTCTCTCTCAGCAACACTAAGCGCCACACTTTCTTCTGGAACCGCTTATGGCGGCAAATCAATGCCAATAATAAACGAGCGCGGTAAATGACTTTCGCGAGAGGATAACAGATCCACACGCGAGGAAACGGGGACTCGCGAGCTCATTCATACCCTGCGCGCGCTCGTGACATCTCCTCTGCACGCAATACAAGCCCTCGCGCGCGCGCACGATCATTCCACACGCTCTCGCGGGCGCGATTGATCATTCCACACATAGAAATCATGTCTATGATTCCACACGCTCTCGCGCTTGATCTGCTCTCGCCTGCTGCTTTTGCTCACTCGAACAATTTTATTTTTGACAGTCGAGAGGCGGGACTCCCCTTTTCCGGAAGTCAGTTGTGATTGGACGCTTGTAAACTACACTTGACTTGAGACTTCACTTAATTTGTTTTATTTATTGTGGTTAATTATGTGTAATGTGATTTAATGCATTGTTAATATAGAATATATTCTTACCAGATATTTTTAAACAGAACGTATTAACTAGTGATTGCATTGTGTTGTTAAGAGATCATTTACAGACTGTAATGACACATTTCCATGGTTATTAGCATTGTAAATCATGAACATTCTTATAAATTTTTACATTTTATATTAAAAGACTATGATTTGTGTTGGCTTAAAATATCTAAAATAAATTGGAAAAAAAGTCATATTTGCTGTAGTTCACCACTACCTCTGGACCCCCATTTACCACTATTTACGTTTATCCGACCAAAATTAAAGTGGATCTGAGAGCCTCAGAATTTAAAAAGTGTCCATTAAATAGTTGTAAATATAACGAGGGCTTTGGATGAAAGATAAATTACTTGTTTATATCAATAAGCAAGAGTTGTTGTAAGCTTTTTGTTTTCATCCTGTGTATTACTATTATGTCAATTTTGAGTGGTTCATTATATTTTCTATTAAATGTAAAAGGTGTTCTGGCAGCATGAATGTATAAAAATTGTATGTAACATAATAAGATATGTTTATGTAACATAATAAGATAAGTTACTGTATGTGCAGATGGGGTTTAATCATTTATGCTGTGTACACTACTTGTCTCATACTTTCTCTTAAGTTATTACAACAAGTTAGATTATTAAGATCACTATATAATGTTGTAATAGCTTTGCTGGGTTTGTGTCAGGATATAGGCACAGAGGCGGAGGTAAGTGAAAGCAAACGTGAGTTTATTTACAGTGATAAATGTGCAGAGACAAAGTTCATTTGCAGGTGCGTTGACGATCACGTAGTGCAGAGAATCCCAGGTGAGCAGACTCTTAGTCAGAGAGTTGGACGTGGATAGACAACGTTCAGTGATATGAATACTCTTCTGTTTCAGAACCAGGGAGACACAAGGAGGTTTCGGTGGACACGTGGAGCACTTGGATCCCAATGGCCAGACTCGGGAAACAGGGAACCAGACTGGAGAACTGGAGACAGCAAGACAGGGAGACAAGGGTGAGTATATTCAGAGGTGAGTATAGTTACGTGATGGGTCTTCGTTGGTAGCTTAGAAACTTTCAGGAAATCGTGGGTAACGGTCTTCTCCTGTTGGAGGCTTGACAATGACTGGAGTGTGTGTGAGTGTTTTATAGGGCTGGGTAACGAGGTGACTGATTGAGAACAGGTGTGACTGGTTAATATTCCGGGGAGAGTGATCTTTGAGTGATGGGTGGGAATGAATCTGATTGATTCCTGACACTACCCCCTCCTCCAGCGTCCGCGCCAGCGGACCTAGGACCCCGACGTCGTGGGGGTCTACCTCGGGGTCGAGGAGCAGGTTTGCCAGGGTGTTGTTCGTGGAAAGCAGTGAGGAGCATGGGATCAAGGATGTCCTTACGAGGTATCCAACACCTCTCTTCCGGTCCATAATTTTCCCAGTCAACCAGATACTCGAGTAGAGCACCTCGACGTCGGGAGTCCAGGATCTCTCTTACAGCGAAGATGGATTCTGTCTCAACGGGAGGTACCGGAGGATTTTCATCTTGTGCTAGATCTGTAGAGGGGACTGGAACGGGTGAGTGATGGGGCTTCAGGAGGGAGACATGGAACGAGGAGTGGATGCGGTATTGACTTGGTAGACGGAGTTGGTAGGTAACTGGATTGATTTGTCTTGTTATGGGAAACGGACCGATATATCTTGGACTTAACTTGCGACAGGGTAGTCTCAACCGGATATCTCTTGTTGAGAGCCAAACCAATTGTCCAGGTTGGTATTCGGGGGTGTTGCTTCGGTGGACGTCTGAAAAGTGGCTGTGGCGGTTTATGGCTTGTTGGAGGTGATGGTGAGCTTGGTTCCATATTCTCTCACTGTCCCGGAACCAGGTATTAACTGCTGGGACTTCTGGGGTTCCCCGGACCACGGGAACAGTGGAGGTTGGTAACCCAGAATGCATTGGAACGGAGTCAGTTTGGTGGAGGTTTGTCTAAGGGAATTTTGGGCATACTCTGCCCACACGAGGTAACGACTCCAGAGGTGTTGATTGGCATGGCAGAAAGTTCGGAGGAAACGGCTGACATCCTGGATTTTTCTTTCTGCCTGACCATTGGCCTGTGGGTGATACCCTGAAGTGAGGCTTACGGTGACATTCATCAGTGCAAAGAAGGCTCGCCAAACTCTTGAAATGAATTGAGGCCCCCTATCTGATACAATGTCCTCTGGAAGGCCGAAATTCCGGAAGACATGTTCCATTAAGAGTTCTGCGGTTGCAAATGCTGTGGGTAAGTTTCTCAGGGGAATCAGCTTACACGCTTTCGAAAAGCGGTCGACGGCCACCAGGATGCAGGTGTTCTCTTCGGAGGGTGGAAGATCCGTCACAAAATCCACCCCAATATGCGACCAGGGTCTTTGGGGAACGGGTAGAGGCATGAGTTTTCCTGCAGGCAAATGACGAGGGTTTTTGTTCATTGCACATAGGATGCACCCCTGGATGAATGATTTGACGTCTCGGAGCATGTTGGGCCACCAGTAGCAGTTTTGGAGAGTGGAGCAGGTTTTGGTGACTCCTGGGTGACCCGTACCAACGGAGGAGTGCGCTGAGGAGATAAGTGATATACGGAATTCATCGGGTACGTAGATCTTCCCAGCTGGGCATTCCATAGGACTGGGTTGGTTTCGAGACAATTCCATCAGTTGTTCGTTTAAGTCCCACTGAATGGGATTGACAAAGATTTTCTCTGGCAAGATGTTCTCGGGTTCTTCCTGGTGAGTTTCAGGTGCATGGAGACGAGACAGAGCATCCGCTCGGACGTTCTTGGAGCCTGGACGATAGGAGATCTGGAAGTGAAATCGAGTGAAAAAAAGCGCCCATCTAGCCTGGCGTGGATTGAGTCGTTTTGCTTCTTTCAGATACTGGAGGTTTTTATGGTCGGTGAGAACCAGGAACGGGTGTTTGGCGCCCTCCAACCAGTGTCGCCATTCCTCAAGCGCAAGTTTTACCGCCAGGAGTTCCCGATTTCCGATATCATAGTTTACTTCGGCGGGTGATAACTTGTGGGAGAAGAACGCACATGGCATAGGTTTGGGTGACAAACTGGAATACTGAGACAACACTGCTCCTACTCCAGTGGTGGAGGCATCAACTTCTACGATGAACATCTCTTCGGGATTGGGATGTTGGAGTAGGGGGGCAGTGGTGAAGGCGGTTTTCAAAGACTGGAATGCGTGGTCGGCCTCCTCAGTCCAGAGCAGCGTTTTTGGTTTTCCCTTTAGGAGTGATGTTAGGGGAGCTGTTAGCAAGCTGTACTGGTGAATGAACCTCCGATAAAAGTTGGCAAAGCCAAGGAATCTTTGCAATTCCTTTACCGTTTGTGGGGTTGGCCATGAAGTGATCGCCTTGGTCTTGCGATCGTCCATCTGTACTCCTTTTTCACTGAGTTGATAGCCTAGGAATTCGACTGAAGTTTGGTGAAATGAACATTTTTCTGCCTTTAGGAATAAAGAGAACTCACGTAGCCGTTGGAGGACTAAGGAAACGTGTCGTTGGTGTTCCCTTGGATTCTTGGAATAGATTAAAATGTCATCGATGTAGATTATTACGAAGTGGTTCAGATAATCTCGGAATACCTCATCCATAAAGCTTTGAAAGATGGAAGGAGCGTTGACCAGTCCATACGGCATAACCAAATATTCGTAGTGGCCAGCAGGGGTGATGAACGCGGTCTTCCATTCGTCGCCTTCTCGAATTCGGATGAGATTATATGCGCTCCTCAAATCCAGTTTAGTGAACATCTTGGCCTCACGCAGCTGCTCCAGTGATGAAGGGACCAGCGGTAGTGGATAGCTGAACTTCACGGTTATTCTGTTCAGGGTTCGATAGTCGATGCACGGACGTAGTCCTCCATCCTTTTTTGGAACAAAGAAAAAGCTGGCAGCAGCTGGCGACGTGGAGGGACGGATATACCCTTGTTTCAGAGCCTCTTCAATATACTGTTGCATGGCTTTCTGTTCAGGAATAGACAGGGAGTAGATTCGTCCTTTAGGAATGGGTTCTCCTGGAACAAGGTCGATCGCACAATCCCAAGTTCGATGAGGGGGTAATTTAGCAGCTTCGACAGGATTGAACACATCTGCAAACGAGGAATAACTGGTAGGTATGGAAACGGACAGGCTCTCAGTGGGGCTTTCGATGGAGGTTGAATTTACTGGGACAATGTTACGTGCATCCGCGATGGATGTGATCGCCAGCTCGGCAGTTCTGGAGGCACACTTACAACCCCAAGTTAGGATCTTACCAGATGACCAGTTGATATTGGGTTGGTGTCGAATAAGCCATGGGCGACCCAGAATTAGATCAGTCTGACTGTTCTCTAATATGAAAGGTTCAAAGAGCTCATGATGTGTGTTTTCGACACCCAGGATGATGGGTTTAATCTGAGCTGTGACATACCCCTTGTTTATGGTTTCACCCGTCACTGCATGGATGGAGTATGGTCTCGCGGTGGCTGATTTCTCGAGCCGGAGTTCTTGGCAGAGTCGTCCCGAGATGAAGTTCCCTGCCGACCCGGAGTCCACAATGGCTGTGGCTGAAACATGGAAAGTCGTGGATTTTAAGATCACTGAAATAGTTAGTGGGGCTGAGACCGAACCGGCCGTAAAGACAGAACTCACCAGCATCCTGGGGGGCCGAATTGGACATGACTGACGAAAATGTCCTTCCATTCCACAATACAGACATAACCTGAGTTCACGGCGCCGGGCACGTTCCGCTGGGGACAGTCGGTAAGTATCCACTTGCATCTTCTCTTCATCCGCTTCAGGCTGAGTCACTGTGGAATATTGAGAATTACTAGTGTATCGGCGATTTTCTGAGTAACAGCCCTGAGATCGTTGGTGCACACGGAGAGCTTGTTGGATAAATTTTTCTACACCCATACTGTCATCATATATCGCCATTTGCAGACGGAGAGCAGGATTCAGACCACGTCGGTAGACAGAAATGAGTGCCTTGTCGTTCCACCCACTTACAGAGGATAAAGTGCGAAATTCCAACGAATACTCAGAAACAGATTTTCGACCTTGGGACAGTTGCAGTAGTTTGTCACTGGTGGAAGAATCATCAACTGGTCGTCCGAAAACTTCTTTAAAATGGTCCACGAACCCTTGTACCGATGAAGTTGTAGTGGACTCCTGTAACCACATGGTTTCAGCCCATCTCAAAGCAGCCCCGGATAACTGTTGGATGATAAAAGCGATTTTCGATCTTTCTGTGGGGTACAACTGTCTTTGCTGTTCCAGAGCGAGCGAACACTGAAGCAGGAACCCGTTGCAATCCTCCGCCCGTCCGGAGAATGGCACTGGACGCGATGCCTGGTTAGCGAAGCATATCACCGAAGTAGTGGAATCTGCGGAAGTTCGGAACGTAGGCTGACCGGGATCTTGTACAGCGGCTGCAGCCTGGACCGGGTTATCATCTTGATCACTATCTTCCATCGCGCTGTTTCACTTTTCTGTTTCGGTCAAGCCTTCTGTCAGGATATAGGCACAGAGGCGGAGGTAAGTGAAAGCAAACGTGAGTTTATTTACAGTGATAAATGTGCAGAGACAAAGTTCATTTGCAGGTGCGTTGACGATCACGTAGTGCAGAGAATCCCAGGTGAGCAGACTCTTAGTCAGAGAGTTGGACGTGGATAGACAACGTTCAGTGATATGAATACTCTTCTGTTTCAGAACCAGGGAGACACAAGGAGGTTTCGGTGGACACGTGGAGCACTTGGATCCCAATGGCCAGACTCGGGAAACAGGGAACCAGACTGGAGAACTGGAGACAGCAAGACAGGGAGACAAGGGTGAGTATATTCAGAGGTGAGTATAGTTACGTGATGGGTCTTCGTTGGTAGCTTAGAAACTTTCAGGAAATCGTGGGTAACGGTCTTCTCCTGTTGGAGGCTTGACAATGACTGGAGTGTGTGTGAGTGTTTTATAGGGCTGGGTAACGAGGTGACTGATTGAGAACAGGTGTGACTGGTTAATATTCCGGGAGAGTGATCTTTGAGTGATGGGTGGGAATGAATCTGATTGATTCCTGACAGTTTGATAATTTGCTGGATTTAATATTGTTTCTCTGTATTCGGTAGCAAATCCTGAAAAGCCATTTTTAAGCTATAATCAATGCTGTGTACTGTATCTTAACTTGAGAAGCCAGAACCCCTTTTACATTTAATAGAAAATATAATGAACCATTTATATTATGTAAAAATTCATTAAAATTTTGGTAGATTTACAATGCTAATAACCATGGAAATGTGTCATTACAGTCTGTAAATGATCTCTTAACAACACAATGCAATCACTAGTAATACTCTCTGTTAAAAAATATCTGGTAAGAATATATTCTATATTAACAATGCATTAAATCACATTACACATAATTAACCACAATAAATAAAACAAATTAAGTGATGTCTCAAGTCAAGTGAATTACAAGTCATTGGACAGGCGTCCAATCACAACTGACTTCCGGAAAAGGGGAGTCCCGCCCCTCAACTGTCAAAAATAAAATTGTTCCAGCGAGCAAAAGCAGCAGGCGAGAGCAGATCAAGCGCGAGGGCGTGTGGAATGATCAATCGCGCGCGCGAGGGCGTGTGGAATGATCAATCGCGCGCGCGAGGGCTTGTATTGCGTGCAGAGGAGATGTCACGAGCGCGCGCAGGGTATGAATGAACTCGCGAGTTCCCGTTTCCTCGCGTGTGGATCTGTTATTCTCTTGCGAAAGTCATTTACCGCGCTCGTTTATTATTGGCATTGATTTGCCGCCATAACCGCTCCTCTCCTCAACTTCAACTAGACCAGAGCTTCAGAAACTCTTTTTTTTGTCAGCCGAACCCCTTACACTTTTAAAAATAAGAAAACCTTTGATTTTCTGTTAAAATGATGAGATGACATGAGTTCTTGATAATAGTGATTATATATATTTTTTACCACAATAGACAATAATGTTAATTGATTTTATTTTGTATTATGAATGCTTGAACAACAATTAAAAAACAAAACTGCCAATGTATAAAAATATAAACTCTAAATCGGCCTATATATTTATGCTATATAGTTTCACGGATGTGAAAAATGTAAAACACTACTATCTTGTGTCTTTTGCTTGTTCAGTGTGCAGTGGAGTGTACAGATAGTTTAGTTTAGTTTTTGTTCAAGTACAATGGTTTCACTGAGTGGGCCTCAAGTTTCACTTTTAGTGTGTAAGCAATTTGAAAAAACTGTAAACGCCACAATAATTTCCCGATTACCTACACCCAATGATCATGAATGAAAACACTTGTGAAAACATAAATTGAGCACAACTCAGTGTTTTGATAAAAAAAATTAATTATTTTTACCTCTTGAATTTCTGTTTGTAAATATGTATGTATATTTATATTTTTTGTGTACATACAGTAGATTATTGTAATGCTTTACTGGGTGGTTGCCCTGCACGCTTAATAAACAAACTACAGCTAGTTCAAAATGCAGCCGCTAGAGATGAAGTATGACCGTATTAGCCCAGTTCTGTTAACACTGCGTTGGCTGCCTATTAAACATCAGGTAACACTTTATTTGAAGGGGTGTGCATAAGACTGACATGACACTGTCATAAACATGACATAACACCTGTCATGAACATGAAGGAGTCTTTATGAATGTTTATGACTGTTGTTATTAAGTGTCATTCGGTAAATTATGACACTTTTAAAAAAAGTTGACATTGTTTAAAATGTCTTTGTTATGACAACTTGACATTAACAAAGACAAAAATGTCTTTGTTATGACAACTTGACATTACCCAAGACAAAAATGTCTTGATTATGACAACTTGACATTAACAAAGACAGAAATGTCTTTGTTATGACAACTTGATATTAACCAAGAAATCATAACCTGTCAACCTGTCACAAATATGTCATAACAGGTCTAATTATCAAACTTCAAGCATTTTGCAGTGTAATAACCCTTAATGACATCTTTATAACTAGTACAATGTGTTCCACTTTACTTGAGGACAGGTAATATTCATGACACAGTTATAATGGTGTCATGACGGCCAAAGTTGTGACAGGTTGACAGGTTATGATTTCTCGGTTAATGTCAAGTTGTCATAACAAAGACATTTCTGTCTTTGTTAATGTCAAGTTGTCATAATCAAGACATTTTTGTCTTGGGTAATGTCAAGTTGTCATAACAAAGACATTTTAAACAATGTCAACTTTGCATTGAAAGTGTCATAATTTACCGAATGACACTTAATGACAACAGTCATAAACATTCATAAAGACTCCTTCATGTTTATGACAGGTGTTATGTCATGTTTATGACAGTGTCATGTCAGTCTTATGCACACCCCTTCAAATAAAGTGTTACCAAACAGGATATACATTTTAAGATATTGCTGATTACTTTCAAAACACTAAATTGTTTAGCTCCCCAGTATTTGAGCCAGCTCTTAACACATTATAGTCCTTCACGTCTATTGCGATCTCAAAATTCTGGCCAGTTGATAATACCTAATATCAAAATCGACTGCTGGCGGTAGATCCTTTTCCTATTTAGCACCCAAACTTTGGAACAATCTTCCTAACATGGTCCGGGAAGCAGATACAGTCTGTCAGTTTAAATCTAAAAACACATCTCTTTGGCTTAGCATACACCTAACACATTATAGATTTCTACAATTCAATGGGCTGCATAGTTTAGATCAGCCAGAACCGGGAACACTTACCATAATTCAGGGGCGGCGTTTGCGTATGGCAGAGTATGGCCATTGCCATACCCTAGCAGTCAGAGTTCAGATAAAACATCAGCTGATGATGATGATGCTCGTTAAAGATTTTAGAAGGGCTTTTAAACCCCCTAAATTTTCACCCCAGCCACCCCAAAAATGTGCGTTTCGTGATCGCTCAGTCAGTCGTCACCTTTAAAAGTCATTTTAAAAAAGCTCATCTCAACCGGCTTCTCCGCAGCGTCAGCGTCAGAACAAAAGCAGATGAAAACGTGCATGCATTTATTGATAGACCGTGTAGGCCTATATCTGTGTAGTTCTTTGTTTGTCATAAATGCAGTTTACATTAAATGATGCTGGAGTAATTAAACACGGTTTCCCACTGTAAAATCTGGGCTTGTTTATTTATAAAATATTCATTTCATATAAACGAGTCTTAATTTCTTCACTTGCAAGAAATAAAGCTTTTATTTTGGAGATCACCATGCTGATTGCGTGAGCAAAGTGTGCACTTTTCTTTAAATCACGCAGCACAAACAGAATGGCTATATAGGCTACTTAATTACAGTCTTGTGCTGTTTTATAAAGGCACAAAGCCATATCACGGTTTCGGTGTTGGGAAAAGGGAGAAGAGAGAGTTCGGCAAAAGGTGGATTCGAACTCGGGTCGAACGCGTCAAAAGCTACTTTCAAGCACCTCACGACGCCCTCGCCCGACGCCACTGTAGATATTCAGTGTAAGGTATCTTTTTGCTAAAAAGACAGGTACACTCTTAACTCACGTTCATTTTACTGTATCTGGTTTTGTTTGTTTGATAACGATGTGGACGGAGCGTGGTACAGATAGTTGCCCCGAATTTGATTGGCGAATAAAACTTGAAAAAAGTTGTTGTAATGCCAATCGCCTCCGCGATTCTGTCTGGCCTAATAAGCTGTGAGCTATCCCTATTTTCTTTCCCTCCTGACACAACGCGTTACAAGTTAACAGTGCTTTGTGCATTTTGTTAATGTGAGGTATATCGTTCGGTAATGTCGGTAATTTAACGTTATGCCAGAGGGAATGCCATACTCTAGGTTTTTGTGAAACGCCGCCACTGCCATAATTCCTGATGTACTTTGTACATCATAAGAAGGATGGTGTCTACGCTAATATTAGTCTCTCTGTTTATCCCGAGGTTTACCGCAAACCGCCGGGTCCAGGCCATATCCAGATCTGAGGAAGGACCATCGCATGGACACGATGACAACGCATCCCTGAAGTGCCAGCCTCATCAACACTGTGAAGGCCTCATGGACACCTCAACAAACTCGTCTTCACACCGGCGTGGTGACTCCGACCCCCAACCAGATGAACTGGATAAATATCGTGAAAGTTCTGATCCCATCTGACTTCTGACCTATTATACTAAATCATAATCATACACTGTTCGTTCTTTGGCCAGAGGAGGACTGGCCCCCTGACTGAGCCTGAGTTCTCCCAAGGTTTTTTTCTCCTTTCTGTCACTGATGGAGTTTTGGTTCCTTGCCACTTTTCGCCTCTCTTCGCCTTTGTTGCCATTGTCTTTTGGCTTGCTTAGTTGGGGACATTTAAAATTTAATTTTGAATTTAACAATACTATTACAACATTATTTTTCTGTTATCTCTGTAAAGCTACTTTGAAACAATTTGTATTGTAAAAAGTGCTATATAAATAAAGGTGACTTGACTTGACTTGACTTGACATATCCTCAGAAAGTTACTATGTCTGATTTCGAAGAAATGAATGGTAAAATTTTGGAAGAAACAGAAACACCTTAAAACATCAACCTGTCCCCTTGACACACTCCCCACTTCCTTTTTCAAAAGTGTGTTAAACTGTTTAGAAGCAGATCTCCTAGAAGTGGTAAATTCCTCACTTCTTTCTGGAACTTTTCCAAAGTCCCTTAAAACTGCAGTTATTGAGCAACTACAGACCAATCTCAAATCTTTCATAGGCAAAATCATTGAAAAAGTTATCTTCAATCAACTGAATAAATTCTTAAGCTCAAATGGATACTTTGACAATTTTCCAACTGGTTTCCGACCGCATCACAGCACAGAGCTCATAAAGATAATAAATGATATTCGCTTAAATTCTGATACAGGCAAACTTAAAACATAAAACTTCAATCTGGTACTCGACCTCAGTGCTGCATTTGACACTGTTGATCAAAAACATACATCTTCTTGACAGGCTGGAAACCTGGGTCGGGCTTTCTGGGATAGTCCTAAAATGGTTCATTGCAGCTCATACAGAACGCTGCTGCCAGGATTCGTAGCAGAACCAGAAAATATGAACATATCACACCAAGCCTCAGGTGCTTGCACTGGCTCCCTGTGACATTTAGGATTGATTTTAAAGTATTATTACTGGTATTTAAATCACTCAATGGCCTAGGACCTCAATACATTGCAGATATGCTCACTGAATTTAAACAGATCATAGGATCACATCAGCTAGAAATACCAAGGCTGGTGAGTAAATACTCTAAGCTTGGTGAGTCTGCTTTTAGCTATTATGCCACAGCTGGAACCAGCTTCCAGAAGAGATCTGATGTGCTCCTACAGTAGCTACATTCAAAACATCATTTACTGAATGAGCACTGTCCAGCTGTACCTCCAACTGATTACACTGTATTTTATTTTTGCCTCCTCCTTTTTAATTCTAAACTGAAATCAAGTAGCACTGATAATAGAGACAAACAAAAATGACTCTGAAATGTTAATTGGGAAATTGAGAGACGAAACCATGTTGATGATCTGAGTCTGTGGTAGAGTAGTGAGTTTAATGTGAAACTCGAGGTCAGGGACCAAATCTGTTCTGTGGGGTGCGAACTGGAGTCAGTCCTAGAGCCTCCGGACAAATCTTTGGCGTGCGGATTGGATCGATTCCTTTCCTAGAGCTCCTCCTGTCCGATTTTAGGGGAAAATCTGGTCTATTGGAGACGTCAATAGATTACTTGGGTTTGCCGAAAGAACACCACAGACGCAGTACAATAAACATGAAAAAATCTTACAGTAAAACAAGCAGCTGAGAAAAATATGATACACCGCTGTTTTGCCAGATGAGAAGTTTATGTCACCGGGGGAACAAACCAGGAACCAAAAAAAAGTGTTGACTCGTTTCCAGGGGGAAGAAATGCCGGTGTAACACGAGCCGGCTTTTGGTATACACTTCATGGCCGCCGACCATAACGAGCGTCAGCTGAAGCGAATGAGTAGTGCTTCATTGAACCACATGCCCGGGAAAAAGGAGTATAAAGAGAGGGGCTTAAAGTACAGGCAGCAAAGGAGAAGTGGTTGCCTCACAGAGAAGTGGTTGCCTCACAGAGAAGTGGTTGCCTGCCTCTTGGTGTCCTCTGGTGTCTGCTCCTCCTGAGTGTGGTGAATAACCCATGGCCTTAACCCCCGGTGACACAACTTTTGGCGTAGTCGGCAGGATTACCACTCGGAGTTGAGCGGCCAGAGGACCCAGGATGGCGGACGAGGATTTGCCAGCCGCCCGGCAGCCGATGGCATCTATATTTATGGGAGCCCCGTGGGCTCAGAAGTACGGTGGGCCTGGCTCAGAGTTAAGCTTGACAGACTGGAGAGCACAAATGGAGTACCTGGCCGGGCTGCAAGGGCTCCGAGAAGCCCAGAAGATACAATTTGTGCGGAATTCGCTCGAGGGGAAGGGGAAGCTCAGCGACCGGTGGGAAACCGTGCCATATGTGGTGGAGCAACGACAGAGACCTGACCAGCCCGTCTATGCCATTCGACCAGAGGGGAAGGCTGGCCCCGTGAGAATCCTGCACTGAAACTTGCTTCGCCCTCGCCCCAACTATCCGCAGCAAGAGACTGAGGCGCCACCGGCGCCTGTGGCCCCTGCACTACCTTGGGTGGGTTGGGCTATGGTCCCTAGAGCCCCTACTCCTGATCCAAGGGAGGAAGAACCCGTTATCCCAACTCGACATTCCCAACGGGAGACCCGAGGAGTACCTCCTACCAGGTATGGAGAATGGGAGTCTGGACCCCGTTCTCGGGACTAGAACGGATCTGGTGGGGGATGGTGTCACCGGGTGAACAAACCAGGAACCAAAAAAAATTGTTGACTCGTTTCCAGGGGGAAGAAATGCCGGTGTAACACCGAGCCGGCTTTTGGTATACACATCATGGCCGCCGACCATAACGAGCGCCAGCTGAAGCCAATGAGTCAATGAGTTCATTGAACCACATGCCCGGGAAAAAGGAGTATAAGGAGAGGGAAGTACAGGCAGCAAAGGAGAAGTGGTTGTCTCACAGAGAAGTGGTTGCCTCAGTTTGTGCAGTTTGGACACAGGCTTGTTGGGGAAAGTTGACTGGGTATGGAAGTCGCCCATTGAAGTCTGCTGGATCAGAGTGGTCGTCTGTGAGAAATCTGCTGGACTGAGTTATCGATTGAACCTGCACTGTGAAAAGAGAGAGAGAGAGAGAGATAAGTGAATTGATTTCATCTTACAAACATTCAAACAGCTTGAAGGGATGCAGTGAGTGTGAATCTGACTGTTGGAGAAGCTATGTGTTTCAGAGTGTGTTGAGGAGGAACTGAAGATTGAATATCCCCCGCGTGAGTGTAACAAACGGATTGAGGTCTCTGAACAGCCCTATCGTGTGAGTGAATTGCAGTGCTTTTGCCTTATTGATACACATTGATTCATGGCTGTGGATTTGAAGTGAACACGAGTGTGGTGTGCTTTTGCTGAGAAGTGGCCCAAACCACGTTTACACGTTTGTGGAAAGTTGTTATTATCTGCTCTCCCTCAGAAGCCAGAGTGATACAGCTGAGCTGAAAAGTATTCCTTACTGTGAAGAATCCTTACCTTTCTACTCACCGTCTGAGTTTGGAAGTATGCAGCATCGAAGCATGAAGTAAGCGTGTAAACCACTGTCTCATTACTGTGCACCGACGAAGAGTACTTTGTACTGAGAAGAAAGTACCCTTCCACTTACGGTCTGAGTCTGGAAGTATGCAGCATCGCTGTTGAAGTAAGCTTTTAAATCACTGTCCCACTACTGAGAATCCAAGAAAGTACTTTGTACTGAGAAGAATCCTTACCTTTCCACTTACGGTCTGAGTCTGGAAGTATGCAGCATCGCTGGTGAAGTAAGCTTTTAAATCACTGTCCCACTACTGTGAATCAAAGAAAGTACTTTGTACTGAGAAGAATCCTTACCTTTCCACTTACGGTCTGAGTCTGGAAGTATGCAGCATCACTGGTGAAGTCAGCTTCTAAACCACTGTCTCGTCACTGTGAACCGACGAAAGTACTTTGTACTGAGAGAAGTCACTGTCTATCCCACGAGCTTATGCCAAGAGTCTGACGACGAGACAAGTCACTGTCTGTCCCACGAGCTCATTCAACGAGTCTGACGACGAGAAGAGTTACTGTCTGTTCCACGAGCTTATCCAGAGAGGGATATACTTATCTGAAGGACGGAGAAATACCCACCGGCACTCCCCTCCCTTGATCTCTTCAGAGTCATAGCCACGAACATCCCTGTCCCTGCTTTTAACTTACATTTTAAAGTCACCTTGGTTGTCTGCCTCTTGGTGTCCTCTGGTGTCTGCTCCTCCGGAGTGTGGTGAATAACCCATGGCCTTAACCCCCGGTGACATTTATCTTTTATAACTTTATCATCTTTTAATTTATTTTTTAACTGTTTTAATTGTCCTTGCTTTTTTTGTGATTATTTTAATTCATTTTTGTGTAAAGCACTTTGAATTACCGTAGAAATGTGCTATATAAATAAACTTGCCTTGCCCATTCTTCACCAATTTTTGTTTTATATTAATTAAACTTCTGATTCTGGTTCATCATTTATCATATCTGGTTCTTTACCTGTAAATTCCCCTACAGGGGTTTTGATTTCCCTTTTGAGGTGTGACTTTGAGCCATCAACTAAAGTGTGAATTGTCAGCTTTTCATAGTCAGACATTATTATATTGGAAACTGATATACAAGTACAATTTTCCCCCACATAGTTGCTCTTTTAGGGAATAATAAGTGTATCCTTATTAATGGGAAATTGGCGTTCTTTCAGGAAGGATGGACGCAAAGGTGTCTGGTCTCTTGTACACACTATGGATTACGGAAATTTCCTTATTTATGACAACTTTTGTGTAAAATACAATATTTCTAAATATAATATATTTGTTCTCTGAGATTAAATGTGTGTTTGTTAAAAGCTGTGCCTGATGGTTTGGTTCAGCTGGTTAAAGGTGCATTGTGTTATTCACCGGTGATTCCAAGACCGAGTTTTTGATCATTTCTCGTCTTAATTTTATGGAGGAGACCTCTAAGATTAAAGTTTTAGGAACATTAGTAAATACAGAGACTTTCCCTTTTAAAGTTAGAAAGAGACCTCTTGTTTTTAATTTTCCTAAAGATAAATTGGTTCAAATTAGAACAAGATTTCTCACTTTCCCACTTCTACCGAAGGTAAAAGAGTTTCAGTTTAAAATGATTAATGGCATTTATTTAACTCATAATGAGTTTCTCAGACAGATTTAATCTGGATTGTGATGAATGCACCTTTTGTGAAACAGTCATTGGAACATTTTTATTTATGCAAATTCTCAACAAAAAAAATCTGGGATAACCTTTGATTTTAAAACTATAAAATATTTGTCTTTTTCTTTCAATTATGATGGTGAATTTTTGGTTAACAATATTGTGATGTTGGACGATTACTTCATACATAAATGAAGATTCTTTAAGAATCCTCCCAAATTCTCACTTTTCCATAAATATTTAATGATGTTCTTCAAATCTTTAAGAATAATGTGTAACAAAAAATCCCCTTAAGCCCTAAGCGTCCGCCGCGGCGGACACCACCCCATAAAAAAAAAATTCATAATCAAATTACTAAGCAACCACTGAATGTAATAACACAAAATAGGTATCATTTTAAAGCTTAGAATCTCAGCTTTTCAATGCACCTATCCATTTTATTCAACTCCTAACAGGCGCTGAGTTATTCCATTAGAACGGAGTGTACCACCGGGGGGCGCCACCTAGCTATGAAAAAAATTAAGTGTCATATTTTTCAAAACTACTGCATTGATCAACACAAAATAGGCATCATTTGAAAGCTTAGAGTCTAAACTTTACAATGAATGTACCATTATGATTATCTCCAAAGTAGTGCTGAGTTATTTGCTAATAAAATGAAAAATAAATAAATTATAATTTATGAGGAAGGGAAAATTATTATGTACCGCAATGTGTCAAAAACATCATATAGCTCAGATAGTCATGTGTCATATGTCATTTGAAAGGTCTCATGGAGTAGAACACAACAAGCCCAATTATTTTGGGCTTTGACTAAACTTGAGTGAGTTTTTGTTAGTTAAGCCCTGCAAGACCCATATGTAAATAATATACTGATGTGGCATTCACGTGGCGTTTTTTCACTCGTAACTTCATGAAACATGGAAAATTGCACATCCTTATTTAAAGCAGATTCTCACGATTAAAAAGAGCCTAAAGACGCCATAATCCATCACTCAGATCTAAATATATTCCTCGTTATGTTATAACACACAAAAAACAGCACAGATGCACATGAGTAAAAAAGTTGCTTAGACTTGGCGTTTTTGCGGGTAACTTCATGAAACATGCTCCGATCGTTAAAAATGGCACATCTTTATTTACAACAGACTGTCACGATTAAAAAAAGACCAAAGGTACCAAAATCCGTCACTCAGATCTAAAGATATCCCTCATTGAGTTATAACACGTATAACCTCAGAGGCGCAAATAAGCTAAGTAAACAAATGTAGCTTTAAATTAGCATTTAGGCTTTTACCTTCATGAAACATTCTCCGATCGTTAAAAATGGCACATCCTTATTTACAGCAGACTCTCACGATTAAAAAGAGACCAAAGTCACCAAAATCCTCACTCAGATCTAAAGATATCCTTCATTGAGTTATAACACGTATAACCTCAGAGGCGCAAATAAGCTAAGTAAACAAATGTAGCTTTAAATGAGTTTTTACGCTGGTAACTTCATGAAACATACTCCGATCGTTGAAAATGGCACATCCTTATTTACAGCAGACTGTCACGATTAAAAAGAGACCAAAGTCACCAATAATCCATCGCTTAGATCTAAAGACATCCCTCATATAGTTCCTCATAGGCCCTGCAAGACCCATAGGTACACAATATACTGATGTGACGTTTTTCACTGTAACTTCATGAAACATACTCCGATGGTTAAAAAATTGACGTCCTTATTTACAGCAGACTCTCACGATTAAAAAGAGACAAAAGTGACCATAATCCGTTGCTGAGATCTAAAGATATCACTCATAGAGTTTCTCATAAGCCCTACAAGACCCATAGGTACATAATATACTGATGTGACGTTTTCTACTGTAACTTCATGAAACATACTCAGATCGTTGCAAATGAGACATCTTTATTTACAGCAGACTCTTACGATTAAAAAGAGACCACAATCACCATAATCCGTCACTCAGATCTAAAGATATCACTCATAGCTTAGCTAATGTGTGTCTGTGAGGTTATGTGTTATAACTCTAAGTAAACAACTGTAGCAATGACTGAACAAAAGGCTCCCTTTGTTCCAAGTGCTGTAACTTTGGATTACTTTATGCTATCATCATAAAATAACGATCCAGGTGCAGGCCATACATAGGGGAACATCACAAAAAAATAATTATTTTGCTACCTTATTTCCTTCCTGAGTTATTGCATGTCAAATAAGAAATATATGTAATATTATTTAAAAAATAAATAATATTTTTGTCTTATCAGCAGTTTCTCAGAATTAGATTGTCCAAATGTAATAAAAATGTATATATTCTAAAAATATAAAAAGTTTTCTAACAGATGATACCTACCTTATGACTCTCCTCTCTATAGTTTTGGAGTTATGAGTCTTTAAATGTGTGCATGTCACTCAGAAAACAAGAGTTTTATAAATGTCAATGACTGAACAAAAAGGCTCCCTTTGTTCCAAGTGCTGTAACTTTGGATTACTTTATGCTATCATCATAAAATAATGATCCAGGTGCAGGCCACACATAGGGGAACATCACCAAAAAAGAATTATATTGCTACCGTATTTCCTTCCTAAGTTATTGCATTTCAAATAAGAAAGATATGTAAATTATTAAAAAATAAATAATAATATTTTGTCTTTTATCAGCAGTTTCTTACCGTTAGATTGTCCAAAAGTAATAAAAATGTATATTTTCTAAAAATATAAAAAGTTTCCTAACAAATGATATCTACCTTTTGACTCTCCTTGCCATAGTTTTGAAGTTATGAGTCTTTACTTTTTTGTGTGTCATTCAGACAAAAAATCCCAAAAATGCCTTCAGGGCTTAAGGGGTTAAACTATGTAATCTTTTGATGATAAACCCCTTGTGTAATGTTATTTATGTTTAATTTATTTTTTTGTTTTACGTTTCTTTAGGTTTATTTATTCTGTTTACTGCTATTTGAATTTCTTGGAATTTTTTTTTTTTTTTTAAATGTTTCTTCAAGCAATAATTATATATATAAAAAAAGAATCAAGGTTCATTCTCGTGTGTTATGCAGGACCAAAACTAAGTTAAAACTAAAAAGAAACATGGTTTCAACGAACATTAAATTTGAAGTGTCAAGCGGGTAATTCCTATATGGGGCTGCAGATATACGGCCCTGTTGTTCCTGATCTGTCAGATATACGACAAAATAACATCATTAAATCGACACTCGAAACTTACACAAATTGTGGTTTGAATTGGAATCTAAACGTTACATTAATATACAAGATAGACAGTGTGATCTGCACTACGGATTAAAATATCTGTAGATAATCCTTCATAAATACAAGAAACAATTGAATTTAGTGTTTTTGTGAAATGAAAATTAATAATACACATAGTTGGATCAGATGGACAATGTAATATTTCATCCAGAGACAAAGAACATTTTTGGATCAATTTATTTAGTATTAACAAGGCAAGTTTATTCATATAGCACATTTCATACACAATGGTTATTCAATGGCTTTAAATAACCATCCTTAAAATAATCAAAAGGAAAAAAAATAATTAAAACAGTTTAGAATAAAAAGGAAATAAGATACAGTGCAACAGTTGGGCGTACAGAGGCACAGTGCTCATTCAGTAAATGCACAGCTAAACAGATCATAAATAATAAACAAATGGAGAGAAAAAAAACATAAATAAGCATAATAAACAAATGGAGAAAAAAATGTGTATGAAATCAATGGCCTGTTTTGTAACAGAAGGTCATATTTTGATTAGAAACCCATCAGTTATCTGTAATGATAACATTTTCATTAGATGTTGATTTATGACAAACAATTTGAAGTTTAGTCAGATTTAAATGATAATTACATTTTATCATATTTCCATAAGAGTGAATCCTCCAAGCATTTGTTATCTCTGAATGTGCTCTTTACAGGACATCCAGACTTAAAACTGTGACATGTATGGTGTCAGAGAAATTCACTAAAATATAATGTCCACTACAGTGGACAAAAGTCTATTCTGGATATGATCTACTGTAGCCTAGTTATAATCACCGTAGTTCCCCTTCAGTCGCTCACGTTCGACGTGACGTCGACGTGACGACGTTAGGGGATCACTTCAGGGAGCCCTATCAACTTCGAGTATCTAAAGAACAAGCCAATGAACGTTGGCGTGCGTGAAACGCGTCACGCCCCCGCCCCGCAGCGCGGGTATAAACAGGAAGCGGACGCCGCACTCATTGTCTTTTCGCTTCGGAGCCGAGCTTTGTTTGACTCTGAGATTCTACAGACTGCTGAAACGTTGTATCTGTCGACAACTAGAGGGAGAAGAGAACTCTGCTGCAGTGCTGGTGTGACGGCGCGATCAGTGGTGGCCGCGAGCATCTTTTACCACAACTGCCGTTTTCACGGCACTGTTTATGTGTGTGTGTGTGTCGGTCTCGTGGGCGTTCCTCATCTGAGAGTGTACCCGATTACACCGCGGCTACCCCTGGGTGCTTCAGCACTAAAGAGTCTATTTCTTTCCTCTGTTTGTTATTTTACTAAAAGAGCAACACAAGCGTGACCCTGCGTCCTTTTCAGGATGTCATTCCGCTTGTGCGTTTCTGGATGCGGTCGTTCCCTGGCGCCAGCAGATGGCCACAAGAGTTGCCTCTCGTGTTTGGGCATTCAACACGCTGAAGCAGCTTTTGTGAATAGTTCATGTTCCCATTGCGGGAATATGACTATGGCAGCGCTTAGATCGAGACTCGCTTACCTCACGGGAGGTGCAGTCCCCTCGCCTATGCCCCGATCTAGTGCTTATTCTGCCCTGCAGAATAGGCCTACTTCGGCGCATGACCAGGGTGATCTGAGGATTACCGTGAGGGCTTCCCCGTCGAGGCAATCTCCGCGGGCCCCTCACGCCTCTCATGCGCTGTTGCCATCCGCGCCCCTTTGCGATCGACTCGGTCCTTCTCCTGAACGGCCGGTCGTTTCCTTTGGGGCGCCAGCTGACGATCAGATGTCGATCGCAGCATCGGAGGGGGAGCTTCACTCCTCTGGAGATGACGACTCGGCTGCGTTGCCCCCGTCTGGGTGTGTATCGTTGTCCGAGCCGGATCCAGAGTGGGCGGCTATGCTTTCCCGGGCCGCCGAGAAGGTTGGGCTTGTGTGGAATCCTCCGCCACGTCCCGAACCTTCTCGGTTGGACGATTGGTTTCTCGGGGCGGGCCGTGCTGGTTCTCAGTGCGCCGCCCCGGTACCTTTCTTTCCGGAGGTGCATGAGGAGCTTTCTAGGACGTGGAAGGCACCGTATAGTGCCCGAATCCGTTCTAGTAGCTCCTCCCCCCTCGCCACCCTCGACGGCGGGGCAGCTAAGGGGTATGTGGATATCCCCCCGGTGGAGCGGGCTGTCGCGATGCAACTGTGTCCGGCGTCCGCCTCCTCCTGGCGGGGTAATCCGCGCCTCCCGTCCAAGGCCTGTAAGTTTTCGTCCGGTCTCACGGCGAAGGCTTATAAGGCCTGTGGACAGGCTGCTTCCGCCCTCCATGCCATGGCGCTCTTGCAGGTCCACCAGGCCCAGGCGCTCATGGACATGAACGAGGGTGGTTCTGACCCAGAGCTCCTCCGGGAGCTCCGCGTGGCTACTGACCTCGCCCTCCGGGCGACGAAGGAAACCGCGCGTTCCGTTGGTCAGGCGATGTCCACCTTGGTGGTCCAGGAGCGCCACCTTTGGCTCAACCTGGCAGACATGAGGGACACCGATAAATATCGGTTCCTGGATGCCCCTCTCTCCCAGGTTGGGTTATTCGGCGATGCGGTCGAGAGCTTCGCCCAACAGTTCTCGGCCGCCCAGAAGCAGACAGAGGCTATCCGACACATCCTGCCCCGGCGGACCCCCGCTGCTTCCTCCCGTCCGCCGGCCGCAGACCCTCCGTCCGCTCGTCGCCGGAGGCCGTCCTCCTGCGGCGTCCTCCGCTCCCGCTAAGCCTCAGCAGCAGCAGCCACCATCCAGGCCTCAGCGTGGAGCAAGCCGCAGGAAGTCGGCCACGCCCGTCCAGGCCGCTACCAAACCAGGTGGTAAGCGCAGGTGCAAACGACCCTGAGACGGGCGACCCAGAGGTGGATCAAGTTGCTCTCCAGGAGCCGGTGAAGGCACCGCTCCTTCCCCCGGTGGAGGGCCGGGTGGAGAATCCTTTGTTTCTTTTTGTTCCTTTTCCGCCACTGCCTTCAGTGGTACCCACATATTCAATAAAAGAGCAATTTCTGAAACCTCTGGGTCCCAAGAGAGCGCGCTTGACGGTCGACGACGCTATGCCTTGTCACCCTCGAGCCCCTCTCTCATCGCCAGCGAGCAGCAGTGGCTGTATTCCGGACGCTCTGCCGCCTCCACACACTCACTCTGCCCTTCGACGGAAGCAGGTACGTGTTGCACCACACATTCAGACCCCACTCCGGGCCGCTGTGCCGTCCGAGTCGGGTCCCTGCATTCCGCCGCGCTGCCCCACCCCGGGTACGTCTGTGGTGCCGTTGATTCCGCTTACGCGGTGTCTGGGAGCCTGGCTAGTGCTTCCCAGCCCGTCTCGCTGGCTCATCCGTACTGTCAGACTCGGCTATGCGATTCAGTTCGCCCGGCGCCCCCCTGCATTCAGGGGCATTCTGTTTACCCGCGTTCCGCCGGACAGTGCCCCTGTGCTCAGGGCAGAGATCGCAGTCCTACTGGCGAAGGACGCGATCGAGCCGGTCCCTCCAGCCGATATGAAGACCGGCTTCTACAGCCCGTACTTCATTGTACCCAAGAAAGGCGGTGGGTTACGGCCAATCTTGGATCTGCGTGTCTTGAACCGGTCCCTTCACAAGCTGCCGTTCAAGATGCTTACGCAGAAACGCATTTTCAAGTGCATCCGTCCCCAAGATTGGTTTGCAGCGATCGACCTGAAGGACGCGTACTTTCATGTCTCGATTCTCCCTCGACACAGACCGTTTCTTCGCTTTGCGTTCGAGGGACGGGCATATCAGTACAAGGTCTTACCCTTCGGGCTGGCCCTGTCGCCCCGTGTCTTCACGAAAGTCGCGGAGGCAGCCATTGCTCCCATGTGCGAGCGTGGTGTTCGCATTCTCAACTACATCGACGACTGGCTTATTCTCGCCCAGTCGAGAGAGCAGTTGTGCGAACACAGGGACATGGTGCTCAGTCACCTCAGCCACCTAGGGCTTCGGGTCAACTGGGAAAAGAGCAAACTCACCCCCGGGCAGAGGATCTCTTTTCTCGGTATGGAGTTGGACTCGATCAACATGACAGCGCGCCTCACCGAGGCCCGCGTCCAGTCAGTGTTGAACTGCGTGAGCACGCTCAAGCGCAGAACAGCGGCTCCACTGAAACTGTTTCAGAGGCTCCTGGGGCATATGGCATCTGTAGCCGCGGTAACGCCGCTCGGATTGCTTTATATGAGACCGCTCCAACACTGGCTCCACGATCGAGTCCCGAGATGGGCGTGGCAGAGCGGCTCGTGCCGGGTCCAAGTGACTCCGCACTGTCGCCAAACTCTCAGCTTGTGGTCAGACCCTTCGTTCCTGCGGGCAGGTGTTCCCCTAGAACAAGTGTCCAGGCACTCTGTGGTCACCACGGATGCCTCTGCCACCGGCTGGGGGGCCACGTACAACGGGCATGCAGCTTCAGGTCTGTGGACGGGGCCTCAACTGCATTGGCACATCAATTGCCTCGAGTTGTTAGCAGTACATCTTGCATTGGGCCGCTTCAAAACGCCGCTTCGTGGCAAGCATGTACTGGTCCGTACGGACAGCACTGCGACCATTGCGTACATCAACCGTCAGGGTGGTCTACGCTCCCGCCGCATGTCACAACTCGCCCGCCATCTCCTCCTTTGGAGTCAGAAGCATCTGAGGTCGCTTCGTGCCATTTATATTCCTGGCCTGCTCAACTGTGCAGCCGACGAGCTCTCACGGCAGCAGGTGCTACCGGGAGAATGGCGACTCCATCCCCAGGTGGTCCAGCTGATTTTCAGGCGCTTCGGGACCGCACAGGTAGATCTGTTTGCCGCCCCGGACACGTCTCACTGCCAGTTGTTCTATTCCCTGTCCGAGGGGACCCTCGGCACGGATGCCCTGGCACACAGCTGGCCCCCGGGCCTACGCAAGTATGCGTTTCCCCCAGTGAGCCTTCTTGCACAGACCTTGTGCAAAGTCAGGGAGGACGAGGAGCAGGTCGTGTTAGTTGCCCCGTATTGGCCCAACCGGACCTGGTTCCCCGAACTAGTGCTCCTCGCGACAGCCCCTCCCTGGCCCATTCCTCTGAGAGAGGACCTGCTCTCTCAGAGACGGGGCACCCTGTGGCACCCGCGTCCGGACCTTTGGAAACTCCATGTCTGGTCCCTGGACGGGACGCGGAGGTTCTAGGTGACCTACCCCCAGCGGTAGTTGACACCATCACTTCAGCCAGAGCCCCCTCTACGAGGCACCTCTATGCATTGAAGTGGAACCTATTCGTTGAATGGTGTTCTTCTCACCAGGAGAACCCCCGAACTTGCTCGATCAGAGCCGTGCTTTCCTTCCTGCAGGATGGGTTGGAGCGAAGGCTGTCTCCCTCCACCCTTAAAGTGTATGTTGCTGCCATTGCCGCACATCACGATGCAGTTGATGGTAAGTCGTTGGGAAGGCATGACCTGATCGTCAGGTTCCTGAGGGGAGCAAGGAGACTTAATCCTCCTCGCCCACTCTCTTTACCCTCTTGGGACTTGTCTCTGGTCCTTTCGGCATTTCAGAGACCACCCTTTGAGCCTTTGCAGTCAGCTGAGTTAAAAGTTCTGTCTTGTAAAACAGTACTCCTGGTTGCATTGGCCTCCATCAAGAGGGTAGGGGACCTGCATGCATTTTCGGTCGACGAATCGTGCCTAGAATTCGGCCCGGCTGACTCTCACGTGATCCTGAGACCCCGGCCCGGATACGTGCCCAAGGTTCCTACCACTCCCTTCCGGGACCAGGTGGTGAACCTGCAAGCGCTGCCTTCGGAGGAGGCAGACCCAGCCCTGGCTTTTCTCTGTCCCGTCCGCGCTCTGCGTCTGTACGTGGACAGAACGCAAAGCCTCAGAACCTCAGATCAGCTCTTCGTCTGTTACGGAGGCCAGCAGAAGGGAAAGGCTGTCTCCAAGCAGAGGATGGCCCACTGGATAGTGGATGCCATCGCCTTGGCTTACGAAGCCCAAGGCGTGCCTTGCCCGCCCGGGTTGAGAGCCCACTCCACTAGGGGTGTCGCTTCTTCTTGGGCGCTGGCACACGGCGCCTCGCTGACAGATATCTGTAGAGCTGCGGGCTGGGCGACACCTAACACGTTCGCTAGATTTTATAGCCTACGTGTTGAGCCGGTTTCTTCCTGTGTGCTCGCTTCAACCAGCCGGTAACACCGAAGTTTCCGCTCTTGTGTCGGCTTGCTGCGCCACTCCCCTCCACATGGAGCGGATACGTGCGCTTTTTTGCTCCAGTCGAGTTCCCCACTCTGGCGAACCCTGTGAGTTCCTCCGCACCCCTCCGGCAGTCGGACGTTGCGGAGCGTCCGACGCCAGGCCTAGTGCTCGTATGCCTGTGTAACTTGTGCTAGGCTGGGTTCCATATGTGGTGATTCCTGCGGCGATCCCATATGAGTATTCTTCCACGACAAGCTCCCTGCGGTGAGCCCGTGTCTTTCCCTTGGCAGAGTCCGCTCTGCCGTCACTGTCTGGTGCTGCCTCCCCCTCCTCAGGCTGGAGCCACCCCAGTGACATTCCATATGTTGCACTGCCCTTCTGGCCAGTCCATATGTGTATCCTCCACATGTTACCTCCCTTCGGGCAGGATGTGGCGTCCGCAGCGTTCCTCTCCTCTGGAAAGGCACGCTTTCCCAGTGTTATCCAAGAGTTCCACTGTGTGGGTTAACGGAACAACAGTGAACTCCCTCTACGCAGGTCTTCCGCCCCAGCCATTGGGGGTCTGAGAGCCTTCCGTAGGGCGCTGGATGTGGCAGCAACCGATGGCGTCTTCCATGGGATCCCCTAACGTCGTCACGTCGACGTCAGCGACTGAAGGGGAACGTCTCGGTTACTAATGTAACCCTCGTTCCCTGAAGGAGGGAACGGGAGACGTGACGTCCCGCTGCCACAGTTGCTGACCATCGCTGTACGGCCGTCTCTATCTCGGCTCCTCAGCGAAAAACAATGAGTGCGGCGTCCGCTTCCTGTTTATACCCGCGCTGCGGGGCGGGGCGCGTGACGCGTTTCACGCACGCCAACGTTCATTGGCTTGTTCTTTAGATACTCGAAGTTGATAGGGCTCCCTGAAGTGATCCCCTAACGTCGTCACGTCGACGTCACGTCTCCCGTTCCCTCCTTCGGGGAACGAGGGTTACATTAGTAACCGAGACGGTTTTCATATATACATAACTGTTTTCATTTTCAGTTAATACAGGTGGAGCGCGCTGTACAGCAAATGTTAACAAAGTATTTGAAGGTTGAGCAAGCGAGCTCATTGGCTACTGATACAGCAAGAACCAATCAGCTGTGCCCTAAAGAGAATGATGTCATGCTATCTAGAGTTTCATGACATCACTTTTTATTTGTTTTTGGGTAACTATTCCTATAAGCTTCAAGATTGACCTAAATCTTTCTAATAATACAAGAATAGCTTCTTTAACCTAAATAACCAATGGGGGTGTCATGCACCAAATTATTAAAAATAGGTCTTTGCCTTTTCATTTCACGGGTTTCTCATAGGCTGAGACTGTTTATAAGATTTTCTTCTTTTGAATTTGAAAGCATTTATTCAAAGGGGTTCTACATACAGATTGGTCAAATATAAGGCGCTATATTAATAATAGGGGTGTAACGGTACACAAAACTGACGGTTCGGTACGTACCTCAGTTTTGACGTGATGATGGGTGGGGGGTTATGGTGGACTAAACATAAAGTTGCTTTTTTTTATTTTTTATTTAAACAGTAATTTCCTGAACAAATTGTGTCTCTGTCTTTAAAGCTGCAGTCGGCAAGATTTGTTTGATCATATTCACTGAAACCGACACTCTGCTCCGACAGAACAACATAAATCAGCCGGTTTTAGAAAAAAACCTGCGCTTCTACCTCCACCTAGAGCCTGTTAGTTGTTTTGCAAAAATCCACCGCTCTTCTTTTCTTCTGGTCCAATCAGCGCAGGGCTGTGTGAGATCTGACTGTCAATCACAGTTCGTGCACATGCCACAGATCCGCCCTTGCGCACGTTACAATATACACGCACTGACGAGCACAAACTCAATGGGAGGGTGCCGTGGTAGTGGGGGAGGGGGGCATGAGAGTTGTAAACATTCAACATTAGGATAAGTCCCCTCAATCTGCCAGACTTGCCGACTGCAGCTTTGAATTCATTTAAATAAGATTTAAATGGCGCCATGAGAGTATCAGGGTTTTTCAGTTTGGTTTGAATATCATACTAGCCTAGAAATCTAGACGTATAAAAATTATATTTTTGGCTTTCGAGCTGGAAAAACCAAACTCTAGTCAAGCCAATCACATCGTGTATACAGTTGGTGGGCGGGCTTAACATAATGACGGCAGAGTTGTGACGGTTCCGTGTGATTTCCCTGCTACTTGAAAACAAAGAAGATGGCGGCTGCTGCTGGCGAACAGTGGTCTTTCAAATCGGCTTTGGCCGCGACTCTGGAGGACTTGGAGTTAAGAGACTTAGTGCTACATAAATGAAGGTGACAGAACATTCCAATGAACAAACTTTTGAAAATCTCACTACAAATAATCCAGAATTGAAGACAAAAGATAATAATCCTACTCTATCTGTTACACTTCCTCACACCTGAAACTGATAGAGTGAATCTCCTGAACTTCTTCAATCTACAATCTTATTTTGTAACATCTGCTCTAACGTCAGGCGTTTAGTTGGATCCTGGGCTAGAAACTGGCTAATCAGATCCCTGCACTCTGTAGACATTTTAATAAGGAGAGAGCTGGTTAGTTGGCATCTATGAAAACAGCTTCTAAAACATGATTAATGTACTGTAAAATGTTCCTTATCTTTAATACTTTAAAAGTGAAGTATGTAGTTTCTGCAACACTAGTGGAACAGAGCAGAATAAATTACAAAATAAAGCATATTTTCAAAAAACCTTGCAAAGGCCCCTTCCTTGCATGGCGTCGTCTTCCCCAACTTAAACATCACAAACACAGCTCTTACTGGTTCTTGTAATGCATCATGTTTCAGGTCCAACATATTAGGAATATATTTAGCTGTGTTGCATTTGTCTTTATGAAAATGTGCCTTTCTGAACAGGTGCATGATAATGCTGTATGGTATTGAAGAATGCTTTGTAGCGCGTCTCATCACAATGCTCTGTTCACTTTGACGTGTTCATGACCTGTTTAATCTTTGAAGGTATAAATGTAGTGAATTTTGGCTTTCACTTCTGTAACTTTAAAGCTGCATTTCTTTTCCAATGCCTGCTACAGTATCAAGGCCCAAAAATCTCGCTATATGTTGAGCTATATATAAAAATCTTACATACTTCACCTTTAACTGTTTCTGTACAAAGCCTTTGCTTTATGTGTGTGTTTATCAATGTTATCAATATTACTCACTCACCTTTGGATGAGTTGTAGTTCTGAAATGTAACTTTGGCTTGTGTGATTTCCGTTCTATTACGAAAAGGACGACATGCTTTGGACATCTTGTTCAGCACCACTCCTAAAGCCCAGACATTTGCTGGGACGGCGTGAAATCGAGGTTCTGTGAAGACTTCAGGTGGGCAGTACTCCTGTAATCCTGTAAGCAAGACATTTGCACATTGTTAAGCTTTTTTTTCAAAGCATCAAATAATTAGTAAGTCACTACATTTAGGTTTCCACACTCCCAAAATGCTCACCAATGTATATGTTGCTCTCGTATCCATCATCACTACTAAATAGCTGACCGCATCCAAAGTCTATCAGCTTGAGCTCTAATGTGTGTTTATTCAACAGGAAATTCTCCACATGAATGTCATTATGGAAAACACCATGCTCGATGCAGTGTTGCACTGCCAGCACAGCCTGTTGCATGATGACCCGTGCTGTTGGTTCATACAGTTGAGGATGACGAGAGATGAAGTCCAGCAAGCTCTCGCAGGGTTCCGGATACTCCAAAACGAGAATGAATGCGTTAGGATGTTCAAACCACTCGTACAGTTGTATTACGAAGGGGCTTATGGGTCCCTGCCTTGTCATTAGCAGCAGCGCCACTTCTGTAACGAGAGGTTCGGGATGTCTAGGCTAGAGACAAGTAGTAGACCGAATATAAGCATGGTAAAAATCTAAAGAAAACATATAATTTTTAAAAGTACTTTTCTTTGATCTTTTTAGATACGTTCAAAGGAACCTTTTTAGCTCAAAGTAATTTGGTGCCTCTAGGCTTATTTGTCAATCACATTTACACCTAATGCTTGTTAGCTACAGTAATCTGCACTTGAACAACTAAATGTTTATTCAGGTTTGGCCAACTCACAATATCAAGGTAACGATCATTGTCAATCTTGCGAATCCCCCCCCCAAAAAACAGTTTTAATAACAGTAACAGTTTTCAAGCACCTGACATTGAGTATTAAAGTATTAAACCATCTGTAAGTTGATTAAATATGTTTTGATGCATGCAAGAGCAAAATGTTTGTACAATTCGGTAAGATTTATCTTTTTGCCATCAAATTTGCGTGTTGCATTGAACACCCTGCCAAATCCTCCAGATCCAATCATCTTTCCTATGTTATAGAGAGACTCAACAACGAACTCTGAAAAATTAACAGAAAAATATGAGAAAAATATTAGGTTGCTAGATCCATTGTTGTATTTTAAAAATATCCGTGCTGGTTGTGTTGGGAAAATAATATTAATATGGGGAAAATAATATGAATATTCTCTGAAAACAAGCCTTAAGCCTTATTTTTAGTGGAAAACAAAACGACAATACTGTTTTAAAAAACATACATTTCCAGGCTTCATTTGGCCAACTCTGGCACTTCAGTTCTGGTAATGGCAAAAATCATATGGGCCATATCTTACAATATATTTATATTATATTAGATATAATATATTTTAAAAAACATGTTCGTGTATTTCAATTCAATTCAATTCAAGTTTATTTGTATAGCGCTTTTCACAATACACATTGTCTCAAAGCAGCTTTACAGAAAGTGCATTTCAGAAATGTACAAAGAAAAATACAGTTAGTTAATCATGTATAAATTTAGGCATAACATATCGCCGGTGTTTAGTCGTCTCTTCACAGGCGTCGAGTCGTCTCTCCACAGGCGTTTAGTCGTCTCTCCACCGGCGTTTAGTCGTCTCTCCACAGGTGTTGGGGCATCTGAAGTCTTCGTGAGAGGCTGGATACAAACTGGAGCTGGCGAACGCTATTTACCTCGGGACTAGCGTCCCGAGATAACAGCAGAAAGACAGATGGGAAATAATTAGCATAGCTGATGTTCATAATATTAATGCATTCGAACTGATTCAGAAGTAGTATAAAAGGTAAGCATTAAGTGAATGCTTGGTTAAAGAGATGCGTCTTTAATCTAGTTTTAAACTGGGACAGCGAGTCTGAGTCTCGAACAATATCAGGAAGGCTATTCCAGAGTTTAGGAGATAAATGTGAGAACGCCCTCCCTCCTTTAGTAGACTTAGATATCCTAGGAATGACCAGAAGCCTCGAATTTTGTGATCTTAAAGAGCGCGATGGATTGTAGGGCGATAGAAGGTCTGTTAAATACACAGGAGCTAAACCATTTAGAGCTTTATAAGTCAGTAGTAATACTTTGTAATTGATACGGAACTTAATAGGTAACCAGTGTAGAGATGATAAAATTGGTGTTATATGATCATATTTTCTTGATCTAGTAAGAACTCTAGCGGCTGCATTTTGCACTAACTGTAGCTTGTTTATTGAGGATGCAGGACAACCAGCTAATAAAGCATTACAGTAATCTAGTCTCGAGGTCATGAATGCATGAACTAACTTTTCTGCATCTGAAACAGATAGCATGTTACGTAGCTTAGCAATGTTTCTAAGGTGGAAAAAGGCTGTTCTTGTAACATATGAAATATGATTTTCGAAAGTCAAGTTGCGGTCTAGCATAACACCCAGGTCTTTTACTGTAGTGGATAAAGTAACAGGACATCCTTCTAAATTAAAGTTGTATTGTAAGGGATTTTGTGGGTATTTTTTTGGACCAATAAGTAATACCTCCGTTTTATCTGAATTTAATAGCAGGAAATTACACGTCATCCAGCATTTTATATCTTTTAGACACTCTGTCAAGTTAGATAAGTTAGTGTTTTCATCTGGTCGTGATGAGATATATAATTAAGTGTCATCAGCATAACAGTGAAAATTAATTCCATGTTTTCTTATAATATTACCAAGTGGCAGCATATATATTGAGAATAGCAGAGGGCCTAGGACAGATCCTTGCGGCACTCCATAGTCTACTGATGTTATCTTCGATTTTTCCCCATTTAAACAGACAAAATGGTAGCGGTCTGATAAGTACGATCTAAACCAGCTTAATGCCTGTCCCTGAACACCAGTTTAGTTTTGTAGTCGATCTAAGAGTATTTTATGATCTATAGTGTCGAACGCAGCACTAAGATCAAGTAGAACTAGTATTGAGATATAGCCTTGGTCAGAGGCTAAGAGTAAATCATTTGTAATTTTAACTAGCGCAGCTTCTGTGCTATGATGCGGTCTGAATCCCGACTGAAATTTTTCATAGATATCATTTTCTTGCAAGAAAGAGCACAATTGAGCGGACACAATTTTTTCTAGTATTTTAGACATAAATGGAAGATTTGAGATGGGTCTGTAATTTGCTAGGTTATTTGGATCTAATTGTGGTTTCTTAATGAGAGGTTTTATTACTGCCAGCTTGAATATTTTTGGAACATGACCTAAAAATAAAGACGAGTTAATAATATTGAGAAGAGGCTCTTCCACTACAGGTAACACTTCTTTAAGTAGTTTAGTGGGTATTGGATCTAATAAACATGTTGTTGGTTTAGATGCAATGATAAGTTTATTTAGTTCTTCCTGTCCTATAGTTGTAAAGCGGTTTAGTTGTTCTGAGGGGCCATAGTTGAGGCTGAGTCATAAGACATCATAGAGGATTGTACATTTACAATAGTGTTTCGGATGCTTTCTATTTTCTCATTGAAGTAATTCATAAAATCATTACTACTATATTGTAACGGAATATTTTGCTCTGGAGATGTCTGCTTATTTGTTAGTCTAGCCACGGTGTTAAATAAAAACCTTGGATTATTTTGGTTATTTTCAATTAGTTTGCGGATATGCTCAGCCCTGGCTGATTTTAGAGCCCTTTTATAACGTGACATACTGTCTTTCCACGCGATTCTGAAGACCTCTAAATTAGTTCGTTTCCATTTACGCTCTAAGTTACGAGTTTCTCTCTTGATAGCATGCGTAGCACTGTTGTACCATGGTGTTTTAGTTTTCTCTCTAACCTTTTTTAATCTAATTGGTGCAACAATATCTAGTGTACTAGAGAAAATGTTGCTCATACTGCTAGTCATTTCCTCTAGTTCATCTGTTTGTTTGGGTTTACTGAGCAGCTGAGATAGATCAGGTAAGCTATTTGAGAATCTATCTATAGTGGTTGGAAGGATTGTTCTGCCTGGTCTATAACGTGGTGCAACATGACAAATTTCAGCATTGCGTATTATGCAAGTTACCATGTAATGATCAGTGAGATCGTCACTTTCCGTTATAATATCTATATCGGTTGGATCGGTTCCATATGATATAATTAAATCTAGTGTATGATTTAGACGATGAGTGGGACCACTGACATTTTGCTTCACCCAAAAGAGTTTAATAGATCTGTAAACGCAGCCCCTAACGCATCATTTGTATTATCTACATGTATGTTAAAGTCGCCAATAATTATTGCTTTATCGACATTGACCAATAGGTCTGAGAGAAAGTCTGCAAAATCTTTTAGGAAATCAGCATATGGCCCTGGAGGTCTATATACAGATACAGGAGGTCTATATGATAGTTAACAACACACAGACATTTGAAGCAGTTTTACTCACCGCCTGCAGTTCCAACACACGACCGTGAACCTTTATCGTTGGGACTGCTCCATCTTTAAGTATTAGGCGATCTGCAAATCCGGCGTCGAACTGGGCCTTGTTTATAAAACTATTACCGTCGAAATGAAGGGAACAAACAAGAACACTTGCACAACTCTGTTGCTGCTCTGGAAAAACAAAATCCATCCACAGGTCCCTTAACGCTGGGTTCTTTGGAAATTTGTGCAGTGTTGTCTTGGCTTGGCAACCAAAAACACACTTTTTTGGTGCCATTTTTTGATTGCAGCGCAGCCGAGCCCAGCGCTCTGATGGGCATAGGCGTACTCTCGCACGCACTAGGGTACAGCTGCGCGCGCCTTTCCGGGAGAAGTGCCCATAAGACCCGTATAAGGAAATTCCGGCCATTCTGACGTCACATAGGCCCGTATTCGAAAAATACTTTCCGAAACTTGTGACAAACCGGAAGGAGTATTTTTGGAATAGAATTACTACATCAAACTTACAACTTCATTTTTGAAACTTTGTCCATGTTTAGCATGGGAATCCAACTCTTTAACAGTGTAAAAAACTCACTATGCATGAAACAGCATTTCACCCCCCCTTTAAATAATATTAATAATCAATGCCAGTGGTCACATCAAATTGCTTCTTTATTTTTTTCAACTCTCTTTTTAAAATGGCAAATCAATCAGAGATGGAGACTGAGCCATAATGTCTTTATTAAAGCCTATTCTGACCTCTGCGAGAGCGTTTGGATGAAGTGGACGGACGTCCATCATCTGTCCTCTGCTGGCTGCCGCTCTGCCACGCTTTCTTCCTGTGAGCCTGACCTGTGGACACAAAAACAGAAAACTCAGAAGACAGAGGTGTTAAATCAGGAAGCTCCTGGATCTGTGTCTGTGTCGAGTCTGGCAGCGGATCACGGTCATCAGAACCTGGTCTCCAAACCTCCTGACCAGCCGTCTGAGAGAAAGCAGCTCTCCTGGCTCTGGAGCGGCCTGAGGACGGAATATTTTACACATCACATAGTTAGTAATGTTTTAATAATAATAATCCTTAATAAATGTCAGTGGTCAATTACAAATTGTTACAATTGAAAAGTGTATTTCACATGCAAGGAATAGGCCTACATGTGATCACTTTGCAGGGAAAACGGGGGAATGAAATGTTATACCTCGCACAATTTTCATGACATTAACTTATCATTAACTCATTGTACAACATCACCATAACATAAAGCAAAAAAAATAAAATAAACTAAACCCTCACCTCCTCTTTCACCGATCATGTGAAACATGGACATCCTCCAAACTGCAATAAAAAAAACAATACAACATACAATACAAAACAATACTCAGAAATACTCCTATCAAAATAATAAAAAAAAAATAGAAAAACAAAACAAAAAAAATGAATAAAACTACTTCTAAATAAGAAAAGAACAAGTATACTCAGAAAGTATATGAAAAAAAAAACAACTCTATAAAAAGGATATATCCTCCGATGTCGTTGTAGAATAAAGTCTTCTCTCAGAAAATACTCTGAACAGCTTCAAAATCCGCACAGAAAATAGTCTGGAAAAGTCTGGAAATTTTGATCGGTTCGAGTGTAAATATTCAGTGAGAATGTATAACTCGCGTCGTTATGGCAACTAAAATGCGAATCCATCATATGAACGCACACAGATAGAGATCGATTCGAGTGTAAATAAATATACATGCATCCATAACACACGTCGCTATAGCAACTAAAATTCGAACCACTCAGAGCACGTGAGCATTTTTTACTGACTGTCTATGACGAGCACACATCGAATCTGAACCACAGACTATAAAAAAACTGAACACATTTATTAAATAGGTACAAAGTTAATTTTGATGTTTTCTTTAATAAATTTGAGATTTATTGTTTCTGAATTGTATTATTATTATTACAATCTGTGGAATTAATTGTTAGCTATTATTCATTATTGAGCAAAAGCGACCACTTTGCAAGCCACTTACAGTCTATGGCTCATATAGTCATATTTTACTTCTGTCCAAAATGCGTGCAAAAAGGCATATAGGAGAATCACATTATGCACTCTAGTGATTTTTGGATATTTTAGTGCAAAAATCCTGCATATTGTACCTTTAATGCGGAAATGTCGGCCTGTGTAAGTAATTTTAAAATAAAAACAATTAAAATAAACCACTTTATTTTAAAACAAAAAATCTATATTTCATCTCTTTTATGATTTACTATTTATCCGGTTCCAGAAGAAAGTGTAGCGCTTAGTGTTGCTGAGAGAGAGAGAGAAAGCAAATCGATCGCCTCCTGGAGGAGAAAGGAAGAATGATGAGGCTGAGCTGTGCTTTTCCTTTGCCGCACTAATAGCAGACAAAAGCCAGAGAGAAAGCAAAATGTAAGAAAATAAATTGAATTTGAAAGGATAAAGAAAAAAATTAGGCTGGGTATGATCTGAGTAGTGAAGATGAAGCAAAAGCTTACAGCACCTGGTATTCCCAGGCGGTCTCCCATCCAAGTACTAACCAGGCCCGACCCTGCTTAGCTTCCGAGATCGGACGAGATCGGGCGTGTTCAGGGTGGTATGGCCGTAAGCGAGAGACTCAGTCGATAGAGAGATATTTAAAGAAGGACATCAGCAGCAGCACCTCTACATGACGGATCGCATTGACACACTTTCCCTATCAAGTGTTTTCAATAATTCTTTCCAAAAAATATTCTCGCTTAATGAAATTTGAACTCAGTTCACATCGTACCATAACGTTGAGTAACTAAAACTAAAAATAAACAAATAAAAGCCTTGACTTGAAAAAGGCAAAAGGCATTGTGAGTGAAAATTATATGCATCCTAATGATATTGAATACATATTTGTAAGTTCCCTGACTACATTCCAATTAAATATAAGTCAATATAATTTGCTTGTTTGTTTGTTTAATTATTTTTAATGTAAAGTTTTAATACGGAGTTCAAGATCTAACGCGTGCATAGATACATTACATAATAATTAAATAAAATGTATAAATGGTCTATAATATTATATATATTATAATATTATTGGTATATATAATACATACTATTAATATTGGACTGCAATAGCCTAGCCTATGCTCATGTTTGGAAACGAACACATTTGTATTCAATATCATTAGGATGCATAACAATAGCCGCATTTCCATTACCCTTCAAATTGCGCAAATTGAAATTGCGAATTGAAATTACGCTCAATGGAAACACGTCAATTTCGCAAAAACTCCCATTTATCGCAAAAAAGTTTTTACGCTCGCATGAGGAGGTTTTTCAGGCAATTCGAAAAAGGAATATTTCGCAAAACTGCAATGGAAACAGTTTTTGCGCAATAACAATCACCTGACTTAGAAGACGCGGTGTGTTTGGGTCGCAAATAATAATAGGCTAATAAATATAATCATTATTATAACAGTTATTAGGCTACATATTTAGAAGACGCTTTTATCCAAAAAAGGAACAAAGCAATTCGTCAAATGTCATTCATAATGGTTAGTCAATAATAATACAGGGCTAAGATTATCACAAACAAACAAGATTTTGACGCATATCCATGTTTTTGCTGAGCTCGCATGGCGGAGGCGCGGCCGCGAATACTTGCTTTTTCCTATCAACAGTAGAAACAACTTAAAATAGGCCTACTCTATAATTTCTGGTCATACAGAAAATAATAATACATTATTCGCAACTATGATTTTATTTGTGTAAACTCACAAAAACAAGAAATCGTTGTGCTTTTGTAAAATAAAATAAAACAATCATGCGCTTTCATGATCTCCGTGAACTGGAGCGCGAGAACTGAAACAAAGTAGCCTATAGCCTGGGCTAAAGCTTGAAGTGTCCACTTTAAAACGAACAAATTCGAATTGAAAGCTAATACCTTCTGATGATGTAATCCGTATGAAAGGTGGATTTCTCTCTAAAGGTGTATTCGCGCGGCGCGCCTCAGCGAAGATGGATATGTTTTTAGCCGACACTGATTTAGAAAACAATAGTTTATTAATAAACAATTAAAATGCCTCGTTATTTTTTCAGACACATTTATTATCATTAGCCTATAACTCACCTAAATCACCTTTCTGTAGGCTGTGGTTCCAGAGAAATAAATATGGCTCTTCTCGTTCAGCACTGCGGAAAAATATAATTTCCAGGTTTTAATTTGGCCTTAGAAACCCATTACAATCGACTTTTTTTTCGTATTAAGTTGGGAATATTATAAATGTTTAATAAAGGCGCAAAAAGTCATAAACAAACATCTGAAATTTAGTCGATATATAAATATTTTTGCGCAGCATTTGTGTACAGTTCAAATAAAAAAAAATGGTGTTCAACTTTGCATTTTAGAAAAACGGCCACCGTTCATTTTTCGTTTTGCATACGGGTTAAATAAGGAAAAACGAATGGACACAAATGGACACTGACAGTTTGGACAGAGTTATTTATTAAATTCATAAAAGAAACTATAATTAGGCTACAGGAATACTGGACTCTAAACCTCAAGGAATGCCACAATCAAGACCTCGGAGCAGAAATGAGAGAGAAACACCAGAAATCCTTATGCGTTAGCAGTATAGGCTAAGGGTCTTTCCTGCATTAATGCTTGGATAAATGCTATGCACGTCTCCTCCAATAATAATAATAATAATGTCTAGTGTGGATGTGTAATGTCCGTTGTCATGATGTTTAAATGACTTATCGCGAGAGGAAAAAAAGGACGTTGTATCGCATAACATCAGTTAATGGAAACGCCGTCATTTCGCAATAGTTTTTTATCGACATTTAGAAAAAATCGCAAAAGTTTTGCGCAAATCTGTAATGGAAACGCGCCTAATAATTTCCACTCAGAGTCCCTCGCTGTAAACTTGACTTAGCTATGCCTTTTTCTTTCTTTTTCTTTTCCTTTTTTTTTCTCAACGCCATGTGTAGAGGTGCTGCTGCTGATGTCCTTCTTTAAATATCTCTCTATCGACTGAGTCTCCCGCTTACGGCCATACCACCCTGAACACGCCCGATCTCGTCCGATCTCGGAAGCTAAGCAGGGTCGGGCCTGGTTAGTACTTGGATGGGAGACCGCCTGGGAATACCAGGTGCTGTAAGCTTTTGCTTTATCTTTTCTACTCAGATAAATCACTTCAAATAAGGTTTTTCCTTTATCCTTTCGATTTATTTTCTTACACTTTGCTTTCTCTCTGGCTTTTGTCTGCTATAAGTGCGGCAAAGGAAAAGCACAGCTCAGCCTCGTCATTCTTCCTTTCTCCTCCAGGAGGCGATCGAGTTCCTTTCTTTCTCTCTCTCAGCAACACTAAGCGCTACACTTTCTTCTGGAACCGCTCCTCTCCTCAGCTTCAACTAGACCAGAGCTTCAGAAACTATTTTTTTTGTCAGCCGAACCCCTTACACTTTTAAAAATAAAATGATGAGATGACATGACATGAGTTCTTGATAATAGTGATTATATATTTTTACCACAGTAGACAATAATGTTAATTGATTTTATTTTGTATTATGAATGCTTGAACAACAATTACAAAACAAAACTGCCAATTTATAAAAATATAAACTCTAAATCGGCCTATATATATTGGGGAGTAACGGAATACATGTAACGGCGTTATGTAATCAGGATACAAAAATCCAGTAACTGTAATTAGTTACAGTTACGTCAAAAAACGTAGTAATCAGATTATAGTTACTTTTTGAAAAAAGAGGGGATACTTTCAGGATTACAATGGTTTCATTTAAAACTAATTAATCTGTATTTTGGCATAATAACACTATTAAGCGTTGATTAATGACTCACGAGTCCCACCCGCCGCTGGTGCGTGCGCAAAATAACAGCTCTCTAAAACAATCTCCTCAGACACCAGTGATGCGCGGGTTGATCCAAAACGAGCGGGTTACCCACGGTTACGAGTCATCCAAAAGTATTTAATACGTCTGAAATAAAGATGGCAATTAAATCTTTGTAATTTATATAGTAATATACTTTTATTGGCTGAAACTGGCACGAGATGACGCACGAGCTCAGTCTGCAGAGATGGACGCGGCAAGAGAAAAGGTGAAGACTGAGTGGAAGCTCCGCAAATACCTACAAGTGGGAAATCCTTATTTAGGCTACCATTTGAATGTTAAGCGTTATTAACTTTTTAATAAATGCTGTCGCGGGACAAAATGCCCTATTTCCCAACACGTTGAACTGAGAAATGCCATTGTATCATTTTTATAGGCTACTTTTAATAATGCATATAGCTCAGTAAAGTCAGTTTTATGTATTTTCTGAGAGGGGGTGGGATTTTTGTTGGGAAAGTCGGAGGAGAGACGCACACTTCGATTAGACTGGATAAACACATGCAGAATCTTAATCGTTAAGAAAATGAAACGAAATAAATGAATAGCCTAAATCAAGCCTTTATAACACTAGGCTATATTGTACAGCTTTTCGAAAAGGAACAGTTTGCGCTCCTAAGGGCAAATGCGGATCAGGAAGCGGGTTGGGTAGCCTACAATATATAATTTTTTGCGGTCCGAGTTGCAGGCGGGTTAGTTGAAAACGTCGGTCGGGTGCGGGTTGTTTATACATTGACCCGCGCATCACTGTCGGACACAATCACTGCTGCTAGAAACGATGCTGCCCACTGGTAAAAATGCTTGCATTTCTCGGAAATTCCGCTGCTATTTTGTTTTTAAAGAAGAAAATGCCAACAACATACAGTGCAAACGGTGCCTTCCAGCAATGAAAACACTTTCTTTATCGAAGGACTCGACATCCAACCTAAAGAAGCATTTGCATTCTCTATTTTCCTGTTGAAGAAACATTTCCATTTTATTTTTTCCTTGTCCTTGTCAAGTTAAAAATAAAACAAAATAATCTGTAATACCATACTGTAACCACAAGATGTCTGTATAGTCCTTTACATAAATATTTATTCAGGGTTATTCAATATTCAATTATTCAATAATTTATTCTTAATAAATAAAAGTTTTTTTTTTAATAATGTCTGTCCTTGAAGTAATCCAAAAGTAATCAGTTACATTACTTTCATATTGTGGTACTTGGATTACGTTACTGAATACTTTTTTTATAAAGTAATTTGTAACTGTAATGGAATACATTTTTAAAGTAACCCTCCCAAGCCTATATATATATATATATATATATATATATATATATATATATATATATATATATATATATATATATATATATATATATATATATATATACATATATATATATATATACGTACATACATACATACATACATACATACATACACACACACACACACACACACACACACACACACACACACACACACACACACACACACACACACACTGTAACAGTCACAGCCTGGTACAAGGCAGGCTATCTTTTTCTTGGGGCTATGTTCAGCCTAGCCACTAGGGGTCACTAGTAGTACCCCGTGGTTATTATAAAAAGGGAAGTAGTAGAAGAAGTGACTTATCCAGTGTGATTTGCCACATGCTGTTTGCTTCTACTCTTGAAAATCCTGGTTTGGGAAACTGTTTGTTTGCTGCCCAAATGTGAGTGATTCTATTTCATGTTTGTTTCAGTTGATCAGTTTTATTTGTAAATATATTGTTTGATTATGAAAGAGGGGTGATTTGTTGTATTTCTTTTTGTTGTAGAGGATTTTTGTGCTGAGTGCCACTCTTGGATTACTTGTCAGAGGATTTATTTCCTTGATTCCCTTGGGAGGCAGAAATGCCATTAGCCCAAAGAATGAAAGTAACCTTTCGGTTGGAAAGACATCTGTGTGATCTCTAAAAAACTGAAATCAGATCTGAACTCATCCTGAGGAAATGGACTTTTAATGACTTGGTTACGTGCCATGAACTCATTCTCTAGAATCCTCTTCTGAGCACCCACGGTTACTATTAGGGATGGTTTGCTTGGTTGGTGTAATTGATTGATATATGTTTGTCAATATTGTATTATATCAATATATGTTGATGAAAGAGTTTCTGATGTTTTGACTGTTTTCCTTTCCAATTTTCTTTGTGTAATTCTTGATTTACCCTATATCCTTCCCGGGGTATTTTGCAAAATATGATCCCCCCTTTAATTTCTGTGACTCATCAGTTCTAAATAGCTGGGACAGTTATAACACACACACACATATATATAACTATAACTATAGCCTATATAAAGCAGGCTATATAACTACCAAAAAATGCTTTTTTCAAATTGCTTACACACAATTTCTGAAACTATGGCTCAAATTCTTGAAACTCTAAACACAAAACCACAAAACACACACACAACATGCAAAACATCAGATATCTCTTGCAAAAGCACTTCCTTCAAAACTTTTTAACTCTTCTAAAAATTGTTTTTTGCGTAGTAACTCTACACACAAACACATAACATTTTTAGCCATATACACACCAAACTATACACGGATGTGAAAAATGTAAAACACTACTATCTTGTGTCTTTTGCTTGTTCAGTGTGCAGTGGAGTGTACAGATAGTTTAGTTTAGTTTTTGTTCAAGTACAATGGTTTCACTGAGTGGGCCTCAAGTTCTCTTACGAGAGTATCTCTCGTACTGCGTAATATCTTACGCTATGGGGAAAAACTCTTTTCCACGAGATATTGAAGCCAAAAATTATCCTTAATTTTTTATTAATGTAAAACGCTTTGCGGCAGCAAGCAGACATAGACGAGACAGCTCGCGCGCCTATTGGCTGCCCTGCGGCAAAAGCAGCAGCCTATCGAGAGAGGCTCTGCGTGACGTCACGACGAATGGGGGCCTTTCGCGCATCGTCATGTCCCGCCAGAAAGGGCGTGGTCTCGCCCTACAAATGGGCTCGATAGCTGCTCTTACGTTGATTTTCATCTCTTCAGCGAAGCCTCCCGCATCGCTGGATCCAGAGTGAGAAGCCGCGCCGTCGACTTGTAGCCTTTCAGCGGGACGTGCCATCGAGCCTGGAGTCGCTGGCCTCGCCGCCTTCAGCCGCCGTACCTGCTGCGCTTTCCGGCGTACATATCCTTTCCTCTGCTTAGAGTGTGTGTGATTGCATTATCTGCCTTTTTTTCCCACCCCTCTAAAAGAGCGGCGTCTTTTTAAAGATGCCTTCCTGTGGTTCTTGCCGAGCCCCACTCAGTGATGAGGACCGCCATGTCATCTGCGTGTCCTGCCTGGGTGAGGATCACGCGGCCATCGCGCTCGCTGACGGCGGATGCCATCATTGTGAACGCTTGCCTATGGTGACTCTGCGGACTCGCCTAGCTTCGTTCTCCGAGCCCGCATCGTCGTGATGCCGCGCCGCAAGAAGCGCCGCGCCCAGATCTCCAGCCCGCCAGAGCTCGGCGGTTCGCCGGCCAGAGCTCGCCGGTTCGCCCCCCAGCTTCGCCGGCTTCGCTCGAGTCGCTCCCGGACGGATAGCGGCCGCCATATGCCGCCGCATACGCCGTCGAGTTGGACGACAACACTGAGGCATGTTCTCTTTTGGCTTCAGATAGCGAGGATCGGGCGAGCTCCGTGGACCTCCCCTCCGCTAAAGTTTCCCGCCAACCCTCTGGGAAGAGAGCCGGCATTGAGGCTGAGCTGATGCGTCTGCTCACCCAGGCCGTGGAAAGCATCGGCCTCGATTGGGAGGCGCCCACGCTGCCGCCGCGCAACAGGCTGGACGGACGCTTTCTCGGGAAAGACGAAGCTCCGTCACAGTCGAGACCCGCGCCCTTCCTCCCTGAACGGTGAGAGACACTCGTGGCTAACGCTATCCGAGATGACGGAAGCTGAGCGCTCCGTGTTCCTCGACGCACCGCGCTCTCGCTCTGCTGGACGCCGCCCCTCTCAGCGCGGGCCCCGGCCGAGGATTGAGATAAAGCCCGAGGTCTCAAGGCCTTCCTAGTCTCTCTAGGAAAGCGACGGTGTTCAGTTCCCGCTGCGGCCGGAATTTCACCAAAACTTCTCGCTCGTTCAGTTCCAAGCAATGTGACTGTTCCAGTGTATTTCGCAGTGAGCAAGCTGGTTCCACAGCCCGCTTTCCTGCGCACAAAGGCCGTCGTTTCGGCTACCCAGCAGCGCCGCCAGGCCCGAGATCAGACACCGCGCTCTCGCTCTGCTGGACGCCGCCCCCCTCAGCGCGGGCCCCGGCCGAGGATTGAGGTAAAGCCCGAGGTCTCAAGGCCTTCCTAGTCTCTCTAGGAAAGTGACTGTGTTCAGATCCCGCTGCGGCCGGATTTCCACCAAAACTTCTCGCTCGTTCAGTTCCATGCGTTGTGACTGTCCCAGTGTATTTCGCAGTGAAGCAGCCGGTGTCTCAGCCCGCTTGCCTGCGCACAAAAGCCGTTTCTATGGCTACCCAGAAAAATCCAATAAAGAGTGTATTTCTGGTCTTCCGGCCACGGCCGATGGTGTTATGAGTGTTGTAAGAATGCCCATGCCCCAGTGCCCATTCCCACACCCAGACACAGCCCGCCACGGTGCAGGGCTAGCACACATAAAATCGACTAAGGTCGATTGTGCAGACTGTAGAGAACGCGCCCATACAATGCCCGCTTACACTACACACTGCGTGTCCCTTGGTTTCTGTAAAAACGAAACCAACACACATTCAGTCTGTTCTCAGTGCAGTAAATGTGCCCGCTGTCCCGCGCCCGCATCCTCTCACTGACACGCCGAATCCCACGGGATTCACCCCCCGCTCGCTTCCTCTGCGCAACCCGCCATAGAGAAGCTGAGCGCGGCCAGGCTGCCCGCTATGATCAGCGCGCGCCTCGCACGCTGTAAACACAGCAGCGTTGATTCAGTCAGCGCGAGCTGACAGTGTTCTCAGTACAGTTAATGTGCCCGCGGTCTCGCGCCCACATTCTGGCACACACGCCGAATCCCACGAGATTCACCCCCGCTCGCTTCCTCTGCACAACCTGTCACAGAGAAGCTGAGCGCGGTCAGGCTCCCAGCTGTGATCAGCGCGCGCCTCGCACGCTGTAAACACAGCATTGATTCAGTCGGCGCGAGCTGACAGTATTCTCAGTGTAGTAAATGTGCCCGCATTTAGTAAATGTGCCCACATTCTCTAACACACGCCGAATCCCACGGGATTCGCCCCGCTCGCTTTCTCTGCGCGTCCCGCCATAGAGAAGCTGAGCGCGGCCAGGCTGCCCGCTGTGATCAGTGCGCCCCCCGCCTCGAACGCTGTAAACACGGTGTTGTGTTCCCAGTACACAGGGGCTCTCGAGCCGCCGTTCTGCCGCGGCCAGAGCCCAGATTTCATTCTACCCTTAGCTATTCACGCAGATGCGTGGTCAAGGCTTCCCGGGGTATCAGAATGAGTGTTGAACACTATAACGAGAGTCTATTCGCTACAATTCGCTCGACGCCCTCGCCGTTACACGGCGCGCGTCGAAACTACGGTGAAAAGTGAAGTATCTCATTTACTTCGAGCCGAGATAGCGAAACTACTGAGGAAAGGGGTTATAGAACCTTTATCTCAGGCTCAGAGCGAAGGGGGCTTATACAGCAGATATTTTCTGGTACCGAAAAAAGATGGTGGGCTCAGACCCATTCTAGATCTGTGACTGCTGAACAGAACGCTCGTGAAGCGCCAGTTCAGAATGCTTACGACCAGGAAAATCCTCGCGCAAGTGCGCCAAGGAGACTGGTTCATGTCAGTAGATCTGAAAGACGCCTATTTTCAAATACAAATAGCGTCCCATCACAGGCGATTCTTGAGATTCGCCTTCGAGGGCCAGGCATATCAATACACAGTCCTGATGTTCGGCCTGTCCCTAGCACCCCGTACGTTCACGAAGTGCATGGACGCGGCACTCGCCCCCTGAGACTTCGGGGCATGCGAGTTTTGAACTACTTGGACGATTGGCTGATTCTAGCTCGTTCACGAACGGAGCTCATAGAACACAGGGCCGCATTACTCGAGCACCTCGAGGAGCTGGGCCTTACAGTCAATTGGGCGAAAAGCTCACTGCTCCCCAGTCGGAGAATTTCCTTTCTGGGAACAGTGTTGGACTCGCTATCCATGACGGCACGCCTGTCACCGGAGCGCGGATTGAATATTCAGCACGTCGCGAAATCCTTCCGCCACGGCTCTATAGTCCCGCTCAGGTGGTTTCAGAAAATGCTGGGTCTGATGGCCTCAGCAGCCTCCGTACTCCAGTTAGGCCTGCTCCGCATGCGCCCACTGCAGCTATGGCTAAAAGCACGAGTTCCCCCCAGGGCGTGGACCGCAGGTCTATTTCGCCTCAGGGTCGACCTTCAGTGCATTTCGGCTCTGAAACCATGGAAAGTAACCGACTGGTATCAGTCAGGTGTTAGTCTGGGATCCCCTCGAGTGTGAAGGTGGTATCTACGGACGCCTCCACATCGGGGTGGGGAGCGCTGCTCGAGGGCAGACCGCTAGCTGGCCTATGGTCAGTACGGGAGAAGCTCCTTCACATAAACTGCTTGGAATTAATAGCAGTCGACAAAGCGCTACGGCGCTTCTGTCCCCAGATAAAAGGCCACCACGTCTTGGTCCGGTCGGACAACATGTCAGTGGTGGCGTACATAAATCGCCAGGGCGGCGTCAGGTCCCGAAACCTTTACAGGCTGACGGAGCGCCTCCTGGTCTGGGCTTAGCACAACCTGCTCTCGCTGAGAGCGGCGCATGTGCCTGGTCACCTAAATGTGGGACCAGACAGGCTGTCCAGAAACAACGTCCCAGCAGGAGAATGGTCTCTGCACCCGCAGGCGATCCAGCTGCTGTGGGAAACGTTTGGCAAAGCGCAGGTGGACCTGTTCGCGTCGCAAGAAAACGCTCACTGCCCGAGATTCTTCTCGAAAAGCCGGGACGCGCTGGCCCATGTTTGGCCCCGCCGCCCCCTATATGCTTTTCCCCCCGTCTCACTCCTGCCTCAGGTGTTGGAGCGAATCAGGAGGGAGGGATGCCCAGTGCTACTCATAGCTCCGCTCTGGACAAACCAGTCGTGGTTCCCTGTCCTGATGCAGCTGACCAGCGCTGCCCCATGGCCTTTACCGTTGAGGAGAGACCTCCTCTCTCAGGCGGAAGGCTCGATTTGGCATCCTCGCCCGGATTTGTGGTCCCTGCACGCATGGGCCATCAACGGGTACCCGCTGACCTCCCAGAGGGAGTGTTAAACACGATCGCGCAGGCTAGAGCCCAGTCTACCAGACGGCTCTACTCCTCGAAGTGGTCTGTGTTCTCTGCTTGGTGTCAAGTGCAGGGCTTTTCACCTGTAGACTGCGGGGTTACGGAAGTGCTTTCCTTCCTTCAGGAGCTACTGGATAAGGGCAGGACCCCATCCACGCTCAAAGTATACGTGGCGGCCATAGCAACGTTTGCAAAACCGGTGTCTGGCCAGTCACTGGGAAAGAACGACTTAGTCGTGCGTTTTCTTAGAGGAGCTCGGAGGCTAAACCCTCCCAGGCCCCCTTCAGTCCCGACATGGGACCTTTCCACGGTCTTGGAGGCCATGAAAGGTGCCCCATTCGAGCCAATCCAGTCGTCAGACATGAAACACTTGTCTTTCAAGACAGCGTTTCTTATGGCTCTCGCTTCAGTGAAGCGCGTAGGGGACTTACAAGCGCTTTCAGTAAGCGCGTCATGCATGGAGATTGGACCTAATGACTCAAAAGTCATACTCAAACCGAAGCACGGCTATGTGCCAAGATCCCTCAACACACCGTTCAGGGCCCAGGTGATTTCCCTGTCTGCCCTTCCGGTTCTCAATGAGGAGAAGGACGCGAGTCTCCTTTGCCCTGTCAGGGCACTAAGGGCTTATGTGTCCCGCTCGTCTGGTTTCAGACAGACTGAGCAGCTTTTCGTTTCGTTTGGCGGCCGTGCTAAGGGACTTGCGCTTCGAAACAGAGCCTATCCAGATGGATAGTCGTGCCATAGCGCTGGCTTACAATTCCAAGGGCCTACAGAGCGCACTCCACAAGAGGCATGGCCTCCTCATGGGCATGGTCTAGCGGGGTTACCCTGCAAGATATTTGTATGGCCGCGGGCTGGGCCTCGCCGTCTACATTTATAAGATATTATAACCTGGAGGTTCCCACCTTACAAGCTAAGCTTTTGGCGGTATAAAATTCAGTGCTATCTGCCCCGCTGTGCAGCCCGGATACTGAGTTTGACCTGCATATCGCTCACTGACCGGTACAGCAGCTCATTAAAATGTTGACACACATGTGGCCACCCAGTTCAGGCTGAATGTTCACCCTGACGGTATGGTCTATTTGTCACATGATTAGCTCCTTTCGGATGCTATTTTACAGGGAACGATGCTTCTAGCCTCTCTTCCCTCACTCTCTGTGAGTTTATGGTGATTATGCACTATATGCGCCCCGGGCTTTGGCCCCTGGGACTTTGGTGTTGGATCCCTACCAGCACGGCGTGTTGCATTGTGTTCCCCATAGCGTAAGATATTACGCAGTACGAGAGATACTCTCGTAAGAGAACGTACTCGGTTACTAACGTAACCTCGGTTCTCTCTAGAGAGGGAACGAGTACTGCGTATCTTGCCGTGCTTGGAATACGCTCTGGTTCGCTTCGGCGATGAAAACCAACTTAAGAGCAGCTATCGAGCCCATTTGTAGGGCGAGACCACGCCCTTTCTGGCGGGACGTGACGATATGGGCGCGAAAGGCCCCCATTCGTCGTGACGTCACGCAGAGCCTCTCTCGATAGGCTGCTGCTTTTGCCGCAGGGCAGCCAATAGGCGCGCAAGCTGTCTTGCCTATGTCTGCTTGCTGCCGCAAAGCGTTTTACATTAATAAAAAATTAAGGATAATTTTTGGCTTCAATATCTCGTGGAAAAGAGTTTTTCCCCATAGCGTAAGATATTACGCAGTACTCGTTCCCTCTCTAGAGAGAACCGAGGTTACGTTAGTAACCGAGTACGTTTCACTTTTAGTGTGTAAGCAATTTGAAAAAACTGTAAAAGCCACAATAATTTCCAGATTACCTACACCCAATGATCATGAATGAAAACACTTGTGAAAACATAAATTGAGCACAACTCAGTGTTTTGATAAAAAAATGAATTATTTTTACCTCTTGAATTTCTGTTTGTAAATATGTATGTATATTTTTTTTTTTTACCGGGAACACTTCCCATAATTCCTGATGTACTTTGTACATCATAAGAAGGATGGCGTCTACGCTAATATTAGTCTCTCTGTTTATCCCGAAGTTTACCGAATTTTATAGAAGATGCAAAGTCATATTATTGAACCAAGTCCAGTAAGCCAGAACCGCCATTGCGTTGATCAATATTTTATTAAGGCATTTCCATTACAGAGGATTTGTTAATGGCATCATCTATAATCCTTTCATATATACAATCTCAGGTGAAACCCTATTACATTTCGGTGTGTCACTCTCATTAAGTAATATAAAAGAAAGCGAGATGATGCCACAATGGTGCTAACATGGAAGATAGTGTGAATTAAAAACCATTGTCAATCTTGTTGTATTGAGTTAATACATAACTAATTTGTGACATGATCAATTAATGTGTTTTTGATGTCAGCTTCAGCAGTCTTTGGATGTCTGGTTCAATATTGACAGTCTGAAACTTTCTACTGTATCTCTTGAAGGGTTCACCCTCTGGCCCAATTAGAAACTTTTCAAAATTCCATGAAATATCATTCCGACTGATGGGATTCCAGACCAGATATTTGGGGTCCTGCATAAGTGACATAGGATCATCATCTGGATAAGGAAGCTTGTCTTTCAAGTAGGAAAAGACAGGATGTGTATCACTCCCATTTACAACACACTTTTCAAAAATGGTGAACGCAGGCTTATATCCTTCACCTGGACGTACATATTTCAAGGAATTTAGAATTTCTGCATCAGAGCAGTTCTCCTAGAAAATGACAAAATGGAAAAAGTAGGGATAATTCAGTGATTACAATAAAAAATATGTACAATAGCCTATTCCTACAAAGTTCTTCATCATGAATAGTTCAGCATGAATAGTTACATTTACCATTTTTGTGGACACTGAGCACACAAGTAGAATACATATAGAACTAAGTGCAACTAAAATTGTGAATAAAAGGTGAGTTGCACTTCCTCATTTACAAACCTGGTATCCAAACTGGTTGCAGGGAAAGCCCAGGACCACAAGTCGGTGAGGATATCTGCTCTGGAGCTCATTAAGCTGGATATAGTCCTGGGTGGTCGTCCCTCAGAGTGATGCCACATTTTCTATTAGTACCACTCGTCCTCTGAAAATATTGAAATCAATTGTTTCCCCTTCGAGCGTAGATGCATGTAGATCATAAAACGTCTTAGCTATAAACGTCATGTTCAGTCTTGCTCTCCTCTTCACAATGACATAAGCAGTGTCTTTTTCTACAATGATGTCGACAAAACAGGTCATGTGATGTCATGTATAATGCATGCCAGGTGTCTTACACAGATATGTGGTAGTCAACCTTTTTTTTGTGAAGATAACCGTCTTAAAATATGGAATGAAAGACCGGTGCAATGAAGCAAACAATGTAGTTTTGAAACCTGAACTTTTTGCCTGAACTATTAAATTTAGCTAGAATAATACAACGTATTCATAAAACATTGAAATGGAAGGTCTGCTACAGAAAAGCTCTGTGGAAATTTTTAGCAACCGTATCAGTTTCTGGGCCATATTTTATTGATGATGTCTCGGTCTCCATTTCATTGAACATTATAAAAAATGGATGACTCCACAGGTTAATCTTCTTTAGAGTGCCTAGATCTTTCATGCAGTGTACTGAATAAGATGTCACTTAATTGCTCCTGTTAAGGTTTTTTTTTTTTGTACCATTAATTTCTTTGGAAATAGGTCAAAGCATGGTGCAAATATGTATGTCAAGTCAAGTCACCTTTATTTATATAGCGATTTTTACAATACAGATTGTTTCAAAGCAGCTTTACAGAGATAACAGGAAAATAATGTTGTAATAATATTGTTAAATATAAAATTAAATGTCCCAGACTAAGCAAGCCAAAAGCGACAAAGGGATAAGAAAGACCAAAAAGGCGACAGTGGCAAGGAATCAAAACTCTATCAGTGACAATGGAGAAAAAACCTTGAGAGAAACCAGGCTCAGTCAGGGGGCCAGTTCTGATCTGGCCAACGAACGAACAGTGTATGATTATAATTTAGGCAGCATTGCCGATGGCTGTCGTGTCGATGAGGCCTTCACAGGGGAGAGTCTATTTGACACTCTATTTGAATCTCTGCTGACACTTCAGGAATGCGTTGTGGTCGTGTCTAGGCGCAGGTTCTCTATCTGGTCTGGATACGGCCCGGCTGATTACAGTAATCCTCGGAATAAACAGAAACACTAAAATTAGCGAAGATGCCATTCTTTTTATGATGTAACGAGTACATCAGGTGTGTTCAGGAAGTGGAGGTGTTCCCGGTTCTGGCTGACCTAATTTATGCAGCCTAATAATCATTTAACTGATTTGAATATTAGGAATGTATAGTGTTCTAGGTGTATGCCAGGTTGAAGAGATGTGTTTTTACTCTAGATTTAAACTGACAGTGTGTTTCTGCTTCCAGGACAATGTTAGGAAGATTGTTCCAAAGTTTTGGTGCTAGAGAGGAAAAGGATCTACCGCTAGCAGTCGATTTAGATATTCTAGGTTTTATCAACTGGCCAGAATTTTGAGATCGCAGTAGACGTGCAGGACTATAATGTGTTAAGAGCTCGCTCAAGTACTGGGGAACTAAACCATTTAGTGCTTTGTAAGTAATCAGCAATATTTTAAAATGTATACGATGTTTAATAGGCAGCCAATGCAGTGTTGACAGAGCCGGGCTAATATGGTCGTACTTCCTGGTTCTGGTAAGAACTCTAGCGGCTGCGTTTTGGACCAGCTGTAGTTTGTTTATTAAGCGTGCAGGGCAACCACCCAGTAGAGCATTACAATAATCTAGCCTTGAGGTCATGAACGCATGAACTAATTGTTCCGCATTTGTCTGTGAGAGCATATTACGTAATTTAGATGTATTTTTAAGGTGGAAAAATGCTGTTTTACAAATACTAGACACGTGACTTTCAAATGAAAGATTGGTATCAAAGAGCACAGCCAGGTTCCTAACTGACGACGAAGACTTAACAGAGCAGCCATCAAGTGTTAAACAGTATTCTAGGTTATTGGGTGAGGAAGTTTTTTGTCCAATAATTAGAATCTCTGTTTTTTCAGAATTTAGTAGTAGGAAATTACTGGTCATCCAATTTTTTATATCAGCTATGCATTCAGTTAATTTTGTGAATTGGTAAGTTTCGTTAGGTTTTGAAGAAATATACAGCTGAGTATCATCAGCATAACAGTGAAAGCTAATTCCATGTTTCCTAATGATATCTCCTAATGGTAGCATGTACAGAGTGAACAGCAGCGGTCCTAGTACTGAACCTTATGGTACGCCATACTGAACTTGTGATCGATAAGACATCTCTTCACTTACTGCTACAAACTGAAAACGGTTAGATAAGTATGATTTAAACCATGCCACTAATGCCAACATAGTTTTCTAGTCTATTTAAAAGAATGTTGTGGTCGATAGTATCAAATGCAGCACTAAGATCGAGTAACACTAATAGAGAGATACAACCAAGATCGGATGATAAGAGCAAATCATTTGTGACTCTAATGAGAGCAGTCTCAGTACTATGGTACGGTCTAAATCCTGATTGAAAATCCTCGCAGATATTATTTCTTTCTAAAAATGAACAGTTGTGAGGATACTGCTTTTTCTAATATCTTTGACAGAAAAGGTAGATTCGAGATCGGCCTCTAATTGACTAATTCTGTATGATCAAGTTGCGTTTTTTTAACAAGTGGTTTAATCATAGCCAGCTTAAAGGTTTTTGGTACGTATCCTAGAGACAAAGATGAATTAATGATATTGAGAAGAGGATCTATGACCTCTGGAAGCATCTCTTTCAATAGTTTACTCGGTATAGGGTCTAACATACATGTTGTTGATTTAGATGATTTAACGCAGTGGTTCTCAATCTTGGTCCTAGGGAGCCACTGCTCTGCACATTTTATATGTCTCCTTTATCTGACACACCCACTTCAGTTAATAAAGCTCTTTCCTAACGAGCTTATGATCTGAATCAGGTGTGTTAAATGAGGGAGACATACAAACTGTGCAGAGCAGTGGCTCCCTAGGACCAGGATTGAGAACCACTGATTGTTAATGTGAGTTTGCAAAATTCTTCCTCTCCTATAGCAACAAATGAATCAAGTTTTTCATCATGGAGACTACACTGCACTCCCTGATGTGATACTGTAGACGTTTGCATAGTTATAATTTTGTCCCTGATATTATCGATCTTATAAGTGAAGTTCATAAAGTCATTACTGCTGTGTTTCTTGGAAACATCTGAGCTTGAAGCTTTCTTTTTCGTTAGATTAGCCACTGTTTCAAATAAATACCTAGGATTATGTTTATTTTCTTCTAATAGGTTTGAAAAATAAGCAGATCTAGCAACTTGCCTCTCTGTAAGCAATCGAGCTCTCCTTCCACGCAATCCGAAATCCCTCTAGTTTTGTTTTCTTCCAGTTGCGCTCCATTTTTCTGGCTGCTCTCTTAAGGGCCCGGGTGTCCTCGTTGTACCACGGCGTTGGACTATTTTCTTTAATCTTCTTTAAGCGCAGCGGAGCAACTGTGTCTAAAGTGCTGGAAAAGAGAGAGTTAAACGTTTCTGTTGCAATATCAATTTCTTCTAAGCTATCCGGGATGCTGAGATAATGAAACTGATTAGGAAGATTATTGATAAAGCAATCTTTAGTGGCAGAAGTGATAGGTCTAACATATTTATAACAGGGAGTCAGCTTTGCAGCCTTGGCTAAATGTATTTTACACGAGACTAGATAATGATCGGAGATGTCGTCGCTCTGCTGCAGAATTTCAACGGCATCAACATCAATTCCATGAGATAGTATTAGATCAAGAGTATGATTACGACAATGAGTAGGTCCTGACACGTGTTGTCTAAATCCAATAGGGTTTACAATGTCTTTAAATGCCAATCCCAATGCATCTTTTTCATTATTTACATGTATATTAAAATCACCAACAATTAGGACTTTATCTGCAGTCAATATTAATTCTGATAGAAAGTCAGCAAATTCTATGATAAAATCTTTTTGGTGCCCAGGTGGCCTGTATACAGTAGCCAGCAGAATTCTCAGATGTGATTTATCGTTTACACTATATATATTTACATTAAGCACCAACAATTCGAAAGAAGTATATTTAAAACAAGATTTCTTATTGGTTTTGAAAATATTACTATAAATTACAGCAACACCTCCCCCTTTGCCTTTCGGACGAGGCTCATGTTTATAACAGTAATCTTGCGGGTTTACAAGTAATGTAATCGTTTGGTTTTAGCCAGGTTTCTGTCAAACACAGCACATCTAGGTTATTATCTGAAATCATATCATTAACTATGAGCGCTTTTGAAGTAAGGGATCGAATATTCAGCAACCCAACCTTAATCGTTTGCTCATCTGTATTATATTTGTTTTTTATTTGTTGAACATCAATTACATTTTTAACCTTAGAAAGGTTTAGATGTTTTTTGGATTTCCAAATTCGGGGAACAGACACAGACTCTATATGATGATATCTAGGTGAAAGAGTCTCTATGTGATGAGATTTATCTGACCTTGGTGACGTGAGGCCGCTAGCAGACGGTCGGTTTAGCCAGTCTGTCTGCTTCCTGACCTGAGCCCCAGATTGTCATGTTTCATATGAGCCAAGACTCATAGTCTTAGAGATGTTCGAGAACGATAGAGAATTAAATGCTAAGTCTTAGAGAACGTTCGTTTGTTATGTAAACGAACGGCCAGAACGCATTCAAAGATTTCTGTTTTCAGTTGAAAACGGTGTCGTGTAAGTTAATAACTAATGATTTTACAGCAGAAATGAATCAATCAAAAACTTATTTAAGCTGGACAATGACTTTCTTCTAGAGCTGCTGTTTAGCCAAAACAATCTTGTTGCACTATTTTCCTTTTATCACTGTAAAACTGCTTTGAAACAATCTCTACTGTAAAAAGTTAATTACAAACATAATACATATTCCATTTAGTCTCAGTTATTGAGCTCAAAATCACTGCATGCTAACTGGCTATGCTTTTTAAAGTTGTTTTAGATTAAGCTAACTCAACTTAATGGATCTCAAATGCATCTTAGCATTTAATTCAGTCAAGTAGCAACAAGTAGTACTAAACAAAAATTACAAATTAGATTTCAAGTGTTTCTCTTACAAAGCAATGAAAATAAATACAAACTTATTGGTAACTTTTTGTGAACTCTATTGCTTCTCAGATTCTCAAATGAAAAGCTGGAATTTCAGACACAAATGAGATTGATTGCATCTGAGGCTCAGTTCACAATTTATTTGAATTTTTTATTCACACAATGTTAAACATTCAAACAGAATCTGACAATCTTTCAGTATACAGAAGCTTACCTACTCTCATTTGGCACTTGACAAGTTTCAAATTGTGGCCAGAAACCTTATAGATAGAACATAGTTCTTAACTGAATTAACAGAAGTGTTCATAATGTTTAGAAATGAAAATTAATTCAAACTATTTTTTAACCACTTACAAAAATACTTGGACCAGACCATACCAAGGATAGTTTTGTGATCCAGTATAGGAGCAAAAATATGTATTAGAAATAAATGTTCATTAGGAAACTGGACAAATGTAAAGGATCAGAATATATCAAAAGTTATGACAACATCCGTTCTGTTAGAAATATAAACAACCAATAACCTCTGATCTGAGAGGATGGAAGACTTTAGTCCATTGGAAGGAATCCTATGTGGACAAAAACTGTAATGTTAAACAAGAAAATTTAGAATTACAACTGCATTAAAAGATGTACAATTTTATGGATGCATTTTGATGCAATTATTACATACCTCCCAAAAAAGTGGCTCATTTAAAAAAGTCCAATAACCTCTCCACTCTCAGTGTTAAGATCAATGTCGTAGAAACATGGTCGAGTAGGAAGGCCAGGAATAGTCGGCATCTGCATAAAATTATGAACATTTCGTTTACATGGTACCAATCACATTATAACTACTGTTTTAACAACCACAGATTGAATAAAAGAATGAATTAATGAATGAAAAGTTATTTAAACAATCACGAAAATCCTCTGAGGAGTTGAAAAAAAGAGAGGCATATTGTTAAAAAACGTCCATATTACGCTACTTACTGTGCCAACCAGTGGGTAGAGAAAGCCTGCCCCTACACTGGCACGAATGTCACGAATGGGGAGAACAAATCCAGTGGGGACGCCTTTCTTTTCAGCATCATGTGACAGAGACAGATGAGTTTTTGCCATGCATATGGGTAGATTTGAAAAACCCTTGATGGAGACAAAAAAGCTGTATAAACAATGGCAATCTCCTGATTAAGGTCTTCTAATGACACAAAAATTCCAAAATCCTACCCTTTACTTTACAGGGTACAACCAATCTGCTATTCATACCTGTTTGCTATACAGGTCCACCTTTTGCTGGGCATCTGGGAGAAGTTCAATGTCATCTGCACCATAGATCTTCTGCGCAATGATTCTGATCTTGTCTGAATGGGTAACTAAGATGACAACAAAAATAAATAAGCAAATGGTGTGTGAATGGGTTCATTGGTAAAATATGGCAGTAAAGTAAAAAAATCCTCGCAATTTTGTTTTATTTATAAAAATAAAAATAATGCTACAACACTAACATTCTTATTTTTTACCTTAATGTCATAAAGAAATTTGAAGCTGCTGGGTAAATCTGCAGCTTTTTGTACTGCTCGAGCCAGATCTACAGCCCCGGCGCCCCCATCAGCCCAATGAGAGCAATGCACAGCATCAAACGCTCCTGCCTCTTTGGCTAGTTTACAGATCAGATCCAGTTCAGCCTTTGTGTCTGTCCTGCAAACATGAGACAGCAAGATTTAGTTTGAACAGCATATTATATATACAGCAGTTTGATTTGCATTGAATGTGCAGAAAATAAAACCCATAATTCCTAAATGATGCTCAATATCATTCAATATCAAGAACCTTTATTCAAAGAAAGAAATCTAGCCAGTCAAACCTGCTGTTGGCTTAATTTTAACAATTTAGTCAGATTAATCTTTGTTGTATTATTTTCATGTTATCACTGTGAAGCTGCTTTGATACAATCTGTATTGTAAATAGCGCTATATAAATAAAGGTGACTTGACTAAGAGCAATATTTTAATTGTGTGTTGTCTGTGTACATGTGCAATCTGTCGTCTTTGGCCATTGCATCTAAAAAATCCTGACAGCTCTTCCTGACATTCGTAGAAGACGTAACAAAAGTTTATAACACATACAATTTGTAAACTGAATGATTCAATCACGAACCAGACGGATCTGGTTCACAATGATCCCGTTGCTGCAGAAGCAGCAAACGACTGAACTTTCAGTGAACTTAAATGAGAGACTTTAAATGTGCTGTTTTTCTTTTGTTTTGTTTTTTTACACAAAATGTTGTATTGTTTCAGAAGACATTTTTGGGTTAGCTATTCCTTCAGAAGTGGTTCAAGTTTGAAAAATGCTGCATTTTTATTGCTTTTTTTTTTAAATGCAAGGCGTCATGTGTGTTATTAGGGCAAAAGCACATTCTTTTGGTTACTTACATTTTTCAACCATCTCTGCCCATCGTAAACTATTATAGAACCAACTATTCAACACACAAAGCTTTGGGAATATCATTAGACGCTTTATATGCTATACCATAAGCCAGATATATTTATCTTGTATACCTATACTCTATAGGTTTATTTAGCAGATGCAGACTTACTTGAAAGCATTGACAGCTACAACTACTGGAACTCCAAAAAGCTGAGCATTCTCCACTTGTTTTCTCATGTTACTACAGCCGGCTTCCAGCAGTGCCAGATTCTGAAAGAGTTCAAACCACTTTCATCAGAACCACATCAAGCTTCACTCAGAACAGTTTAAGTGATTTCTCTTAGATATAGTTCAATTATATATAGATTCTTCAGCATCTAAGACGCCACTTACACAGTGCAGCTTGTTTTATTACGCAAATGACAAGAACATAAAAAAAGGTGCGTCCCAAATCATGTACTTGTGCACTATTCTACGTCACTTTGTAGTATAAATAGTGCGAGTAGTGCATTCTCACTGAAAATTCTAAAAAGAAAAAGTGCCCAGATGATGCAGTTATTTAACCAAAAAAAAAAACGAAGTGTATAATGTTGGACACTTCATGCACTCAACTCGTGCAGCTTTAATTACAAAGCGGAGGGGCTATCAGACTCAGATGTTGAAAGACAAAATAAACTTTTAAAAAAAGTTCATACACTACACGGTTGAGTACATAGCGCATAGTGTATAGTGCGTCATTTGGGACACAGCTTCGGACTCACAGAGGTATTCTCTCAAGTCTTGAGTCATTTGCAAATGTTGACACTTTCTATCTCCCCAACTAAAGAGCATGCCATTTAAAACTGGAACTGTTTCAATTAATTAAAGGGATAGCTTACCCTAAAATGAAAATTAAGTCATCATTTACTCACCCTGTTGTTGTTCTAATGCCGAATGCCCTTCTTTCTTTTGTGGACCACAAAAGGAGAATAAAAAAAAAATTTGTCTTGCTCACGCTCATCCATAATATGGCAGTGAATAGTGACCAGCATCAATCTTTTTAGAAAAGACGCACAAGTATCACAGAATGATCCCATGCCACATGTGAAATTTTATTTAAAATCGAAATTTAAATGTATTATTTAACGAAATTCTTGACCTTGGCCGTTGGTCTTCTCTGCACGGCTACACGAAGTGCACATTCATGAGTCTCGATTAGCAGCGCAGTGCACTCTGTCTCGCCCAGGAAAAATTGAGAAATCAAGATGAACAAAAAGTGACATTCTCTGAGGTGAATATATCCGTTGAGTTTGTCGTAACAAGAAGTCATCGCGATCATATCTGTCAACTGTCATTCTGACTTTCAACAGACATTTGGACTTCCAGTCTGGTGATATAAGACACGGATGCTCTTTTGGGATTTCTAGGCATTGTATTTCATGTCTTGTTGTTACATGGGATCGTTCTGTGATACTTTTGCATCTTTTTTTAAAAAGCTTGTAGCTGGTACTATTCACTGCCATTATATGGACAAACACGAGCGGGACATTTCTTAAAAACTCTCATTTTGTGCTCCATAGAAAGAAGAAATATAAGAACATACAGAAAGTAGGGCATACAGCATTAAAACAACACTAGGGTGAGTAAATGATGACTTAATTTTCCTTTTAGGGTGACCTATCCCTTTAATGTCAATAATCCAATGTCCTGTGATTTGCTCTCATATTTAAATGTGGCTGGCACTCTGTGTGTATGTGGCCTTTCAGTAATGCCTTGAGTAGTACACTGGGGGAAAATAACACAATTTTTAAGCAGATAAATGCATAGACAAACAGCTATAAAATCAAACATTTGTTATATACATTATGACCAAAATCTGACATCATGCTATGAGTAATTTTATATTATATGGTAATGGTATACAGCATTGATCAAAAGGTTTAGAACACCTCCATTTTTCCCATTTTTATATTTTAAGTTTAATGTTAACATTAAAGCATTATAATTAATGGAATTATGTTAAATAAAAATGTAAATAAAAAACATTTGTAGCATTCTTTCTACAATAAAAACGTACACTTGACTTGCTTAAATTTCCATAACTAAATTGTGTTGTAAAATTTTTGACATCACATTACAAATAGGTTATAAATTTTCATACAAATAGACCTTTTTCTTCTCAGCATAAATTCATTAAAGCTTGGCTAGCAAATGAAGACAAAGGCATGTGCCTTTGGCAGCTATGATGTCTGATTACTGGATTCAATTTGTCCCAGGTTTCTTTTTAGAAGATGTGTCAGCATACCTTCACGGCTTTATTGATTGATATTGGACTGATGAGCTACAAGCTATCTCTGTGACGGAGAAGCTAACCTACAGTATTCTTTGAGATTAAAGTCAAACAAAATGACAAATGTGTAATGACTGGATTGAATTAATCTCCTCAAATGTTTATATATATATAATACAGAATTATTTGCACATTAAGGCTAGAATACACTGAACAGATTTTAAAATGCTACACAAATACTTGCAAACTTTAAAATTGGTCACAGAGAGAAACTGGGCATCTTACACTACCAGACTTACAAGTCATACCGAACACACGCCTACATGCTGACTCCTTCAGACTACAAATCGGGGCAATATTAAATATTTAAAACAAAAATACCCTTTTGTTAACAGCCAGGTTTGTTCTTTGTGAAAAAAACAAACACACAGTGTTGTTTTGTTTTTATTTGTTGCGCTATCTGTAAAATTAATAGAATTAGAATTTTACAAATTAAAAAAATCTGAAAAAATAAAATAAAATAAAAAATCTAATTTAGTTTTCCAGCCCAGTTGACCACCTACAGTAGGTTGCCAACCAGAATGCCTATTACCGCCGCGGCATCTACCGCGGCAAATTCACCGCGGCAAAAAAAACCCAGTCGCAAAGTCATTCGCGAAATGACCGCCAGGTGGCGCAAAGGGACATGTAAAAGTAGCCTACATTTTAAATAGAATATAGCAAACTTTTAGAGCAGAACATTTTATGAATCAAAATTTAAGAGGCCTATCTCGCAGTCAGTGAAAATAAATTAGGTGCAATCAATAACGCTAAATTGAGGAATAAGAAGATTGAAGAGTGCTTCTCTCGTCTGCGCGCACACTGACTAGTGAACAAACAATCCTGTGGTCGAGTGGTAGAGCTGAATGCTTAAGCAGTACAAAGACACGGGTTCGAAACCTGAATAAACATGTTTTTTTATATAATTACCATGCATTTCCATTTTACACTAAGGAACAAATCTCATCCAACAGATTGACTGAATTTACGTCTTCAAAAACAGTTCTGTTAAAAAAATAAATAAAACTTCACGGGGTTACATGCAGAAAGAATTTTTAAAAACATGGTTAATAAGGTGCGATTTGCTGGTGGGTGATTTCCCCCCTCCACAGTATAGTGAATCAATGCTATAGGCCTACCCTAAATAGACCATATCAAATATATATATATTTTAAATATACAACACGCACGTTTAAACAACAAACAATAAAATCTGAACCAGCGCTTTTGCTCCTGTATTGAGAGATAACATGCAGCGCGTTTCAGTTACGATTCCTGGTTCCAGTGGCCTTGGCTTTTTAAAGTGTCACAAAGCGTTTTGAGGTGGTTTTGAACAAAATATTGAAGCTTATAATTAAGTATTTTGACACACCACGCCTAGTGCGTATTCTAAAATGGGGTTTTATTCTGCCATTGAATTAGAGTTCGACAAACGCAGCGGCGCGCTCACTTGAATTTATTTTTCTGCTAAAATAACTTAATAGGCTATAGCCTACTTCGTAATTTTTGGTTATACAGATAGGATGTCATATTTTAAAACTGTAAAAGGTATACTTTTATTCATGTAAAGTAGGCTACAATAAGCTAACAACAAAACCTTTTCTCACTCATTTGAGCTAACACACACTGGAGAAACAAACGTTTGGGCTTTTCTCAGTGAGCTACGACATGGCCGAGTGGTAGAACTGACGGTTCGATCAATCAGAAGACATGCGTTCAAATCCCGAACAAACATTCTGTAACAAATTTTTATTTTTAGGCTATTAATGCAGATTTGTTTAGTTCTAAAACTCTGTTCCACTATATTTTTTTGCTTATAGGCCTATTTATAAAATAAAATTACCATGCATTTCCATTTTACACTAAGGAACAAATAGTAGCCTTCCTTCCTTCTTTCTTTTCCTTCCTTCCTTCTTTATTTTCCTAGGCTATCCAACAGAACGACTTTACATCTGTAGCTATAATAATACCAATCGTTCAAAAGCAGTTTTGTAAAAAAAAAAAAGATATATATCCCTAGCCTATATTATATCTATATTTGTTTTATTCCCTATAGCCTACATAGAGTTTTTAAAAACATGGTTTTAAGTAAAGTTTTCGACAAACGAGGCGAATCATTTGATTTATTTTTTCTTATAACAGCTAAAATAACCTAATAGGCTATACGTGATTTTTTTTGGTCATACAGATAAGAGTAGAGTAGCCTACATACATCGTTCAAAACTGTAAACTTTTTTTAGGCTAATGACAAAAGTTTATCTGTCGTCTCTCTCCGTCTCCGGGAACTGCGCGTCACAAAAATGAACCGAAAGCCACTTGCCTCAGCTCAGTCACGATAGGAAATCGGCTATGTCTAAAGCCTTTAAATGTCTAAATATTTAGGCTAATAAATGTTATCTGATTATGTAATCCATATGAAAACGAGAGGTACAGAGAATCTGCTGAAATATGTTTATGATGCTGGCGCCTCGCAATGAGAAAATGACAAGGTGAAAATCTCGATCTAATTAAATGTAGAGACTAAATCGCCCTGAATTAAAATGTAAAAACAGATCAAATCATTTATTCGTCGAAGTGTTGCTATATTGTTTCATTTAAAGGGTAACTAAACCCCTGGTCATAGCCTGACTCCACCCACTGGCAATATTAGAAAAATGCTGGAAAAGTGGGCAGAGCCCAACGGAGATAGAGGGGATAATCGAGGGCGGGGCTGAGCGGAGGGGCGGGCGCGGGGCTGAGCGGAGGGGCGGGCGCCTGAGACCCGCAGTGAGTGACAGCTGCTGTCAGACTCGCTAAAATGGAGTGACTGGAGTGACGCAAGTAGCTTTGCAACAGAGCAGTCATTTGAAGACTTTTCTCCCCCACCTTCACCTGAAGTGGAGGATGTTGAATTGTCTGTGGACACAGGGCCAGAGCCATATCAATTCGAGCCGCTCAAACTGCGGTCTTAACTCCCGCATCGCGATCGGCATCCGATTATTCTTATATTCAGTCATTTTGAGGTAATTTACTATTACGTTCAGTATATTTTGCTGCTATGTGAAAAAAATATCCAGCAAATCGCGCCGGCGGGTCACCAGATGGTTAACTTTAGCCTAATAGGAATGAACACAAATTGTGATTAAAAATATATGCTCACTCACATCATGACGCCGCTGCGGTGGTGGAGTTCATGCAGGAAGAGCAGCGTTTGGCAGCGCGAGCTGTGTGGAGAAGCCCATTTCCACCTCCATTGCATTGGAGAAGCAATCCCGCGTAAAATGCAGGTTGCACACTCGAGCCATAGGCGGGAACTCCCGGTCTTCCAGGCCAAGTGCATGCAACCACTGGCGCCTAATTTCCAAGTCTAGTGGAAAGTTATGCAGTCCAGCAGTGCTGTTGCAACCAGCAACACTACACCTACGTACCATCCTGACCACTGTACTAAATACAGATAAAGCTAATGCTAAAAATCTGCTATTCTAACTGATGCAATATTATGCTACTAACTAACTATGCTTCTAACAATATACTAACAACTATGCTAATTAACTACCTAGGCTATACGAAATAATCTAAATAACTATATAAATGCTATGCTAACTAGATGCTAATATATGCTATCCTGATCGTTTTCAATACTCATAAATCCAACTCCTGACTCGCTACAGTAGTTTTGACGGAACCAGATGCTTTTATACCAGGGGCTGCCAAGGGCGTGGTGAGCTCGCACCAAGGGCGTGACAGAGTGACGTCAGAGAGTTCAATGCGTCAGAGAGTACCCCTACTGCAGGAGCTTTCCGTTTAACCTGAAGAGGGCAGCACTCAGACGTTTTTTACACCATATATTTGAAAATTAAAACACTTTATACCCAATTGTCAAAAAATTTACTCGAATCAATGAACAGCATTTATGAAGCTCCATTCTTACAGATCATTAACTAAAAAAAGTTGTTTTGGTGTTTAGTTACCCTTTAAAGTTCATAATTATTATCTAAATGTTATTTAGTTTATCAGCAGTAGGCTACCACGAAGCACCGAGATATTTGTATTTGAATATTTATTTGAATAATAATAATTTTAAAAATAACTAATTCACAATTTGCATGCCTGGATCCAAAGATCCCTGTAGAATTTAATATTGAGTTGAGCATTTTGTTCATGACAACAAAAGAACATGCATTTGAAGATTATATTTAGTTTTGCTTGGAAAAGGCTGGCCCAAACCAGTTTTATTTCCTAAATTATTTAAATAATGAAATATTTAGTAATAAACTTTTATCATGACAGAAATATCACTACATGTATCTTAAATCAGTTAATTCCTTCATTATCAACACTTTAATAGCCTAATGCTAATGTATAGAAGAGCGATTTAAGTGTGAATTGCGACTTCTCTTTATTTTAAGTCAGTCTCAGACTCAGAGAGCCTGTGGAGGGTTTGGAGGGACAGTTCAGCGTGATGTAGGACAATAGGAGGTGTTAATGTTCCTCTTTCAGATGGAGAGTGTCGGATAGCCAGCCTGGTGAGCAGGCAAAGACAAAATTATTTTAAGGATACGTCTCTCGATGTGTCCCCATATTTTATTAAATTATAAATATTGTAGTTTATTTATTGTAGCCTATTTAAAGTTTTTTCACACACAAATTTAAATTGAAGTGTTCAATCCAGTTGTTTCAACTGTTTTTGTAGAGTTTAAGAATGTTTTAGCAAGGGAGACTAAATAAACTTCCTGAGATCCAGCGCGAGAGAAACTCATGTTTTTAATTTATGTTGCTTTGGACTATTTTCGATTTGTAGCCTACCGTTTCGTTTAATTTAGCTGCAATTTCTTTGGCAAAACAAATTTAAAATGTACCAAGAATAAGATTCTGTGTTTCTTTTTTGCATGGAAATAAAGTCTAAATGCAACCCTGTTTTACATTTTTTTTAAAACTGTTCCACCACTTTGTTCGATGGGGTTCCAAATGTAAGTATTTTTAGTGTTTTTTACATTACACAATAATTTAGCAGACTAAAGACGAGCTTCTTCATTTTCATTTTCTGACGCAATCGGCTAACAATCTTCCTTCAACAGTTTTGTTGTCTGTGTAGCGGGCGGCTCTACAGGAATGTAGCAATGTTGTAATGTGCCATTGATAATTAAACAAAACGCTTGACTTTAAATAAATAAACAGTTAATAAACTCGCAAATAAACAGTTACCTATTTAAGCATCAAGAACGGTTAAAGATTAATGCTGTGTCGGCCAACATAATGTTATATTCATTGAGATTCGATCTCGGGACTCTTGGATCTCCGTGTCGTTGCGTTAACCACAGAGCTACCGCCTGTACGCTATTAGAGCAACGTCTTATGCTGTTGCAAAGCCTCATTGATGTAGCCTAATATGTTTCTATTGCAATGTTTTATATGGAAATGTTTTCATTATTTATTCAATTTAATTTAAGTATTGTGATGAATTATTTTAACTACATTTCACTTGAATTCAACTGCTACCAGCTTTCAATCGCTCTGAATGAGCCGCGGCGCAGCGGCAGATTACGCAATAGAGAGAATAAACGGACACTTTTCAAAGTCTGTAATTGTAGCCAGGGTTCGAATTACAAAGTGGCTTTCGGGGGAGCCCTATTTTGCGATCCTCCCTGACCCTGACTGACTTTAACGCTTTTGGTGCATGTTCTGGCATTTCAAACAATAGGTTTACAGTAAACCTATTGTTTACTTAGTAAACCGTTTAGCGCTACTTCAAAACGCAAGCGTCACCCAGTCAGTGTTAGGGCAAACAGCTCTGTCCACGGTTCTGAATCAACCGCGCTTAGGCCTACATCATGCAAATCATGATAAAAACAGAATAACTCGCATAACAATCAAGTCGCAGCGGTGGTTTCTGGCGCCCAAGTCTCGCTATCCTCGGTGCTGGTGCTGTCACTAGCAGCAACTTTTAGCGGCGGCGGCGGTGACACCGGCAAGCTAGTTGTAGCTGGTGCGCTGTCATCACTCCTCTTCGTTTGTTTTGTAAATCCAAATTGACTGAGGCTTGGCTGCTTTCTTTTTGACATTCTTATTAGTATCCACAGAGTGTTCCAAAAAACGAATAAAGTATGTTTTGAACTTGAAGCTAAGCTAACATTCAAATACCAACTCAGTGAGAAGTTCAAGTGGTGACGTAAACGTAGTAATTTCAGTGCAGCGCCGCCACGCATGGATGGTCACAGCAGGAGACACAGCATTGCATTTATTAGTGGAGACAGATGTTCGGAAATAGTAATGTAATGAGCGCGAATAAACACTAACACATTTTTAATATCATCTTTTATTTCAGGAACCTTAATGTACAGAAAATCAAAATCTATATGCGACACAAAAAATGGACAGTGTTTTAGAGCTCCCCCTAAATGTCTCAAAGTAGGCTTTCAGGGGAGCCCAGGTCCTTTTCAGGGGAGCCGAGCTCCCCTTAGCTCCCCCGTAATTCGAACACTGATTGTAGCGCCTCTTAGCGGTTAAAGGCAGCAAATACACCCCGAATTTCACCGCCGCGGCAGAGCGGCGGCGGTGAAAGTATTATTCTGGTTGGTAACCTACTGTAAATGTGCATACCTTACAAAGCATAAATCTGTATTCAGAATTAACACTGCAATATGTATGTTACGGTGCTCCTCCGCCAATGGATCTGTTGTTTGCTACTGTAGCGAAGATGAACATACAGTAACTTGCACTTTTCAATAAACAAGGACAAACTAGACTCAATTACATATGTAATCAAGTAACTAACTAACTGTGGAGATGCAGCGGCTTTATTGTCATCTGTATAGACTATTGACAGAAGTCCTTAAAGTAACACCAAGTAAATTTTCCTCTTCGGTCGCCCTACTGGTTGGAAACAAAATTGTCCATTGCCGCTGTCGTAAATAATCTAGCCTACCGTCGCACGCACGCTCGCTGTTTATCCAGCACTGGCTTTAGAATGAACGATGTCCACAGACAAGGTAGAGTATGTTACATGATTTTATGAAAGGATGATGTATTGCGACATCAGAAACTAAGAAAAACGAAATAATGACTATTGTAGCGCTTGACGTAAAGCAGTCGAGTTTTGTAGTTCTTTTTTGTGCACGGGTTCCTACCCGAAACCCGAAGTTACATAGTGCCAGTAAAAGCGATACAGACCACGTCAGGCTATGGCAGACGAGTCATTTAACTTATTTTAAGTCGATGTACCATCACAAGGGTCTTGGAAATATATTATGAAGGTTGAAAAACTACTTAGTGTTACTTTAATAAAAGTGATTCTTTTTCCAGCTACTCAAATACCCACTGTAAATACTGACCAGAACACATTTCAAAGACTAATTTATCTACAAGATCCCAGACTAGCAGAAAAACATTAAAATCTTACAGTACCTCTTCAATATATTCTTTCGGAAGAGGCGCACCTGCAGTGACCTACAGAAAAGACACAAGCAATGCACATTAATAACTCCCTGTAAAAGAGGTGAGGCAAAATGTCAAACAGCATAAAACTAAATCATGCCAACAATGTTCTCACTTAAATTTTCAATTTCTCTCCCAAGACACAGTAAAGGGGTTATTCTCACTCACCGTTGGCCCACCTCCATGCATCTTAAGTGCTCGAACTGTGGCAACCAAGACCACAACATGAGGCTTGAGACCAGAGTAGCGACACTTGATGTTGAAAAATTTCTCCATCCCAATATCTGCTCCAAAACCTGCTTCTGTGACTGCAAGAAAACAACAACTAGAGTAAATCCATGCTGATGGGATCCTTGACAACATTTTGTAAAATTTTGTAAATATTAAATTACTTTTGGTCCTTGACAACAATTTTGTTTTTTTAATTGACACAACTTTAGTTTTGAAAAATTGCCAAATTATATTGACTCTTCATTGATAGATTCAATAGAAGAGTGTAACTTACCCACAAATCCCTGAGGTCCAACTAGTTTCAGAGCAATTTTATCAGCCAAGATTGACGAGTTTCCATGCGCAATGTTTGCAAAAGGTCCAGCATGAACAAACACAGGGTTTCCCTAAACAATTGTTCATACAACAGCTTAAGACACAACTCTAAAGCACTAGAGAAAGAAGTGACAAGAAAACAGCTGCAAAACTAAGCTAAGCAATAGGGATTTGAGCATGAAGTAGAGAAGAACTATGAAGCCTTTAAGGCCTGTGTAGCTCTAGGTGATTCACATATTAACTTGAATATAGTACACACAACCCAGGACAACTCCTTTTACCTCTAGTGTCTGCATGAGGTTTGGCTTGATGGCATCTCGCATGAGTACTGTCAGAGCTCCACATACTCCCTAAGACAGGCATTACAGAATCAAAACACGTGCAAAACATTTAGACATTTTAATTTGAGATAAAATAAGACATATGACTAGTCTGGCTATCACCAGACCAAGCTCAATCTTTTAAGATTGAACATTAGTCTGGGGAGTCTGCCCTGTCTTTTCTACTGCACAAGAGGCGTGATCAATGGGCATAGTACAAATGATACTGTACGCAATTGGATGGTCCTTCAACCAATCAGACCAATGATCCGGGTGATGCGAAAACTACAGGCAGGAAACGTGTCAACAAACGTGTTGGTTTGTAGCATTGATCAGCGGTTTGCAGAAGCAGCAATGGCATCGTTGCAGGTTGTGCAAAAAAACATGAAAGTGAGTGGCATTTACACCCACTCGAGCGATTTGTTTGCTAAACTAAAGAGCCATAGTTCATCATTGAAAGGTTAAAAGGAATTGGATTGAAGGTCGATTCGTGTCATTGTGTTAAACCCGCCAATAGCGTGCCATGTGGATAAGCCAGTTTGTGATTGGTCCCCACAGATTTGTAATGAAAGCAGGATAGAAACATGTACAGGTTTCCAGCCTGAGCTGCAGGGCGAAATCAAATCCCCGGCAGATCGGGCTGGGTAACATATAACAGCAGTCTAATATATAACAGCAGCACACCAAATCCTCTGTGGTGACAGGCTGACCACTGCGACTGGTGGCCACCACCATTTTTGCAAGTCTCTGCTTCATGTCCTCCAGACCGGTGGTGAGAGCTAAAACTGCCATAATCTCACTGGCCACAGTGATGTCAAACTGGGCCTGCAAAACAAAACACAAAAAAGTTATTTGGCCTGGTCTGCTAACAGAATAAAATAAAATGTTCATCATTACAATTGATTGCACATTAATGTTCTGCCCGTTTCAAACTTATAACTTATAAATGACTGTCATTATCTAGTTACATGGCTCACTTGGGAAATAATTAAAACGTTAAACTATAATAACTTGTGAGTTTATTTAAAAAAAAAAGTATAACTACGGAGTTCTTATGCAAGGTTCTTCAAACAAGAACACGTTTTTTAATTGGTCTACATATCTGGTGGACATCTTTCTCCATTGCAGTCTTGGCCCACATTTCTGCATTACAATGCCAGGTCAAAGTTTGTTGAGATTTTCTGCATTTTCTTTTAGGTGAACCACCTGGCATGGTTTACAGAACAATGTGTCTGTAGCGATACTGTATTCAAGCCAAAGGAAAGCATTATTCCACTGTACAGAAAATAGTCTGTACTGGAGGCTCTACCTCAGACAAAAAACATGTGAAAAACATGTTAACTCAGGAAAAAGGGATTTTGTTCCAGCTTTCTATTACATTCTTCCAAAAATTAAATTGTTTAGATTTTCGTTCCTTTAAAGTCCAAAATGTCCTCAAATGTCACATTATTCAAGGACCAAATTATGACCTTATTATGGCATACATGTACTGAATTAAAAAGGTCCATTTTAAGTTCTCGAAACTCTTAAGAAATATTAATTCCAGTCGCTTAAAGGGTACCTATTATGGAATTTTGAAAATTACCTTTCATGTAGTGTGTAACATAGATCTAAGTGAATGACAACATCCTGCAAAGTTTTAAATATAAAAGTTCACCATATACAAAGTTATTGTCTCTCAAAAGTAAGAGTCGACTCTGAGTCGCTGATATGAATCGATAGACGAACGATGCTTTTTCTCTGTCTAGATGACGTCAACTTGACAAGTTATTTGAAAAAGATACGCCCACTCATTGCGTGCGCCGCAGGCATCAGTGAAACTTGAAAACATCATGTCGACGAGACGCTGTTCTGAAGTGCGAATTAACAGCGAACTTTTTTTTCACTGCCCAGGGACGAGGATGTGAAGAATCAGTGGCAAAAGTTTATATTTACAACTGTACCCGAACCTTGTGCTGTGTTTGTGTAATTTTAATGACGATTCCTTTACTTTCAAGTGTGGATTCGCGAGTAGGTTGATACTGAAGGAAGGTTCAGTACCAGTTTTATTTGGATCGGCTTCCTCCTCCGAATCACAACCTGTAAGAAATATTATTAATAATTGTTGCTTTTATGGGTTTTGTAGCATGCTCAATAAGTATGTGTGTGTGTGTTGTTTAAGTTACGCTCAGCGCAGCTTCTAGGTCTAACTTAGGTATCTAGGCGCAGCTTCTAGGTTCAGATTTCACATCTGTAATATGTGAAATGTTTGTCGTTGTTATTGGAGTTGTCATAAAGAATAGAGCGTATTGTAGTACTGCAGTGCTTTATCAATATGTGTATGCGTTGGGCTAACGCAAACAATAACTGACTGGGTCATCTGACCAATCACCGTTATTAGCGCCACGCAAAGGAGGGGTTTGGACAAATGAGTCGTTAAACTAATCATTAGTGAGTCGGTGGAGCAAATCAGGTAAAAATAAATGCATATTATAAGACAACAAAAGTGTTTTTTGTCATTGCATGCATGTAAAACTGTTGTTGGGGACTCCCAGAACAATATTAGGAACATTTTAAATGCCATAATAGGTGCCCTTTAATTTTCCCAGCTGCCTAAAATGAAAAATGTATTCTGGGCATATGTTATAAATAATGAATACATAAAAATAATTTGCAGTCTGCAACTGCCCATATCTATGAGTAAAAAAAAAAAAATAACCCTAAAGTTACTTATAAAAGGCAGACAAGTTAACACTGGAACCCATTACTGCAGAAAGACATTTTTACATTTTCAGTATCTGATTGCTACCAAAGCCGATACTTTTAACATCATAAAAAAAAAACAAAAAAAACACATACAAGATCTTGGTTTGAAATGCGCTTTGTGAAAGTCAATATTAAATGAATCAACATTAACATTATTATTATTTCTGCATTTGCATCGATTGAGTTCCTTTTTAGGTTTTTGGAATCTATAAGCAAATCACTAGCTGTGCTACTGTGTATTATTGGCTAGATTTATGCAGTGGTATAAGTTTGCAACTAAAGCCACACATCCTTATTATATCAGTGTTCAGTAATCTTCTGGCATTCTTGATAAACTCATAAATGACCAAAAAATGGGTCGGCCAGCTCCGAGGATGCGTTTTTCTTTACAAAGCTAAAATGTGTTCCTTTGGCTTAAATACAATATTGCCACAGATTCATTGTTCTGTTAATGTTGCCAGCGCAGCAGCTGGGGGAGATTGCTTTACCATAGGGAAAAAAATTGTTCGGAGAATTCCCTTTTGTTCGTCACTCTGAGTTCCGTCGGATGACGACGAATGGGGTTTCGCTTAGAAAGCCTATCAACTTCGACTATACAAAACGAGCCAATGGCAAAGAAATGCCATGGGTCTTCGGAATTTGCATGACGTAACTCCGCCCCACCTCGTGGGTATAAAAGGAGGAAGTCCAGCAGAATGCAGACATGTTTTCGCTTCGGAGCCAAGTTTATTTCTTCACTCCACAAGCCATCTCTGAATTGTCAGCTTTACAAACGAGTTCCTCAGTGTTGGTGTGACGGCCATCTCCGGCGAGCACGCGCTTCCTGCTTATCTGTGCAGTGGTTTGCCAGAGAGTGTGTGTCTCCCCGGGCGCTTCAACACTTGAGTGTTTCTCTCACAAAAGAGCTTGCACGCGACACGTCTTTTTAAAGATGCCTCGCCCGTGTAATTCTGGTTGCGGCAGATCGGTTTCGGACTCTGATGGGCACGAGCGCTGTCTAGTGTGTTTGGGCATTGAGCATGCTAGAGCAGCGCTCGTGGATGAGTCATGTTCTCTCTGTGGGAACATGACCATCGTGTCATTACGGTCGAGACTCAATGAGCTCGTAAGAGTGAGAGTCCCTTCTGCCACACCCCGATCTAGTGCTCCCCCGAGGGGTGCTACTTCGGCTGGTGGCCAGGGTGATCTGATGGTTACGGTTTGGAACAAGGCGCCGACTATCTGTCCACGCTCCAAACCCCCCTGCATGACGGTGCCCGCTAGTGAACAGTCGATTTCCACGGGTCTACTCTTGGGTGGCCCGTGTACTTTGGCTGAAGCTACAGAAGAAGATGCGATGTCTGTAGCAGCATCACAAGGTGGGTTTGAATCTTCTGGAAGTGAAGATTCAGCACAGCTGCCACCCTCTGGTGTGCATACGGTTGTGCCTGAATCGGATCCGGAGATGACGGCCATGCTTTCCCGGGCGGCCGCGACCATCGGGCTTGAGTGGCGGCCACCACCCTGCTCTGAGCGCTCGCGGCTCGATGATTGGTTTTTGGGCCAAGCCGCCGACCCGCGTCCACGGCAAACCCCAATACCATTCTTCCCGGACGTGCATGATGAGATCTTGAAGCCCTCTCCAGCCCCGCCCCCGCTAAACGCCAGGCTAAGCGGCGCTCCTGAGACGGGCTGCTCAGGGATGATGTTCGTTTCTCAGGAGATGGTAGCAGGACCACTCCTTCCCCCGGTGGAGGGCCGGGGGAGAATCTTATGTTCTCCTCTCCCCGCTGCTCACCCACGGGTGGGCAGTACCCTAATGTGGTTAAAGAAAGAAACGAACCCCTCTTCCCTGAGCTCACAGAGTTCTCGCACGACACAGAGTGCCGCCCACAAGCCACGCTCTCCTCGTCCCCCTCTGTCCCAGAGGCGGTTGACACGGCGGGTCGTCCACGGACCGCCTCAGGCCTGTTGCCAGACCTCCGACAGAGCAGGCCCCCGTGGAACGCTGGTCCTTCCCTGGCCTCCTCTGTTCGGGCGCGGAGTCTAACTGTGCCCCCACATCGGGGCGCTATGCCACCCTTGTCCGGGCCAGTTACTCCGCTTCGCTGCCCCTCCGGGGGGACGCCTGTGGCCCGCATGACCCCGCTGGTTCAGTACCTGGGAGCCTGGCTAGAGCTTCCCCGTCTGTCCCACTGGGTCGCACGCACCATCAGGCTCGGCTATGCGATTCAGTTCGCACGGTCTCCTCCCCGCTTCAGGGGAGTCCGCTCCACTCTGGTCGGTGGCAATGCCCCTATCATGAGAGCCGAGATTGCCACCCTGCTGGCAAAGGGTGCAATCGAGACTGTCCCTCCAGCCGAGATGAGGTCCGGCTTCTACAGCCCTTACTTCATTGTCCCCAAGAAAACCGGTGGGTTACGACCAATCCTGGACTTGCGCGTGCTGAATCGCTCCTTACACAGGATGCCGTTCAAGATGCTCACTGCCAAACGCATTTTCGAATGCGTGCGGCCCTAGGATTGGTTTGCAGCAATCGACCAGAAGGACGCCTACTTTCATGTCTCCATTCTTCCTCGACACAGACCGTTCCTCCGGTTTGCTTTCGAGGGGCGGGCATACCAGTACGCGGTTCTCCCTTTCCGGCTAGCCCTGTCTCCTCGTGTCTTCACGAAGGTCGTCGAGGCAGCCCTTGTTCCCCTTCGGGTTCACGGGGTTCGCATCCTGAACTATCTCGACAACTGGCTGATCCTAGCTCACTCTCGAGACCAGGTTTGCGAACACAGGGACCTTGTGCTTCGGCACCTAGCTCGCTTGGGCCTTCGGGTCAACTGGGAAAAAAGCAAACTTTGCCCCGTGCAGAGGATCTCTTTTCTCGGTATGGACATCGACTCGGTCGCCATGTCCGCGCAGCTTACAAGCGAGCGCGCGCAGTCACTGCTGACTTGTCTGAGACAGTTCCAGGACAAGAGTGCGGTTCCACTGAAACTTTTTCAGAGGCTCCTGGGGCATATGGCATCTGCAGCCGCGGCAACGCCGCTCGGATTGCTTCATATGAGACCGCTTCAGCTTTGGCTTCGCGACCGAGTACCGAGGTGGGCATGGCAACAAGGCACGCTCCGAGTACCAGTTACTTCGAGCTGCCGTCAGACCTTCACCCCGTGGTTGAGCCTCAGTTTTCTCAGGGCCGGTGTCCCCCTAGAACAGGCTACGAGGCATGTTGTTGTATTGACAGATGCCTCCGCCACGGGCTGGGGTGCCATGTGCAATGGTCATGCTGCCGCGGGCTCCTGAACAGGACCCCAGCGCCTATGGCATGTCAATTGCCTCGAGTTGCTGGCCGTACGCCTTGCCCTGCACCGCTTTCGAGCGCTGCTCAGGGGTCAACACGTACTAGTCCGATCAGACAATACCGCCACAGTAGCGTACATCAACCATCAAGGTGGTCTACGCTCGCGCCGTATGTCGCAACTCGCTCGCCACCTCCTCTTATGGAGCCAGAAGCATCTGAGGTCCCTTCGTGCTATTTACATTCCCGGAGCCCTGAACTGTGCAGCCGACGAGCTCTCACGGTTTCAGCCCTTCCCTGGCGAATGGCGACTCCATCCCCAGACGGTTCAGCTGATTTGGGACCAGTTTGGCGACGCACAGATAGATCTGTTTGCCTCCCACGACTCGACCCACTGCGCCGTATTATTTCCTGACCGAGGCCACGCTCGGCACGGATGCACTGGCGCACAGCTGGCCGCGGGGCCGCAAGTATGCGTTTCCCCCAGTGAGCCTTCTTGCGCATTTCTTGCGCAAGGTCAAGGAGGACGAGGAGCAGGTCCTTCTGGTTGCGCCTTACTGGCTCACCCGGACCTGGTTCTCCGAACTCATACTCCTCGCGACAGCACCTCCTTGGCCCATACCTCTGAGGAAGGACCTTCTTTCTCAGGGACGGGGCACCCTGTGGCACCCTCGTCCCGATCTGTGGAGCCTCCACGTGTGGCTCCTGGACGGGACCAGGTAGGTTTGAGTACCCTACCACCTCCGGTGGTGGCTACCATCACTTCCGCTAGAGCGTCGTCCACGAGACACCTCTATGCGTTGAAGTGGAACCTCTTCGTCAGCTTGTGCTCTTCTCACCGAGAAGACCCCCGGAAATGCCCGATCAGCGTTTTGCTTTCCTTCCTTCAGGATAGCTTGGAGCGAAGGCTGTCTCCCTCCACCCTCAAAGTCTATGTTGCCGCTATCGCCGCACACCATGACTTGATAGAAGGTAAGTCTGTGGGAAGGCACGACCTGGTCATCAGGTTCCTTAGAGGAGCCAGGAGATTACATCCTCCTCGCCCTCCTCTCGTTCCCTCTTGGGACCTCGCAGTGGTTCTAACTGCCCTGCAGAATGCTCCCTTTGAGCCTTTGCAAACAGTGGAGCTCCTGGTTGAAATGGCCTCTATCAAGAGGGTAGGGGACCTGCACGCATTCTCCGTTGACGAAGCGTGCCTGGAATTTGGGCCGGCTTACTCTCACGTGATCCTGAGACCCCGGCCTGGATATGTGCCCAAGGTTCCTACCACTCCCTTTCGGGACCAGGTGGTGAACCTGCAAGCGCTGCCCCCGGAGGAGGCAAACCCAGCTTTGGCACTGCTCTGTCTAGTACGTGCTCTCCGCACCTATGTAGACAGGACGCAGTGTTTCAGGACTTCAACCCAGCTCTTTGTCTGTTATGGTGGGAAGCTGAAGGGAAAGGCTCTCTCCAAGCAGAGGTTGTCTCACTGGATAGTGGACACCATTGCTTTGGCATACCAGCAGCAAGGTCAACCGTGCCCTCTTGGTGTGACCGCCCACTCCACCCGGAGTGTGGCGTCCTCTTGGGCGCTAGCGCATGGCGCCTCGCTAACAGACATCTGACGAGCTGCAGGCTGGGCGACACCTAACACATTCGCCAGATTTTATAATCTCCGAGTGGAGCCTGTGTCCTCTCATGTACTCGCTTCAACCAGCTAGTATCGGACCCACTCAGGTGTCTTCGCTTGCTCGCCATTCCACTCCACGGACTGGATGTGTGCGATATCCGTGCCTGACATCGGCGCCAGTGTCTCTTGCCTGAGCGTCGGCTAGGTGCCTCCCGTGTGCATGGTCCCTCTCCGGAGCAACCCCCACATGTGTATAGGCTTGGGAATCGGTTCCAGGTTCCGGTTTGGAACCGGTTCCGAACGTTCCGATCCATCGGAATCGTACACGTCCACACGTTAACGATTCCACTAACGATTCCGAATGTTCCGTTCCGTTCCATCCATTCCTGCGTTGCGGCATGACGTTACAGTATGCGACTGGATTTTAAATCCCCCAAGACGTAAACGATCGAGAGTGTGGCTTCATTTTAAATGCAGACCGGGGAAGCAAATCTGGGCGACATCTACAGCTCCAATGACGGCATCAAAACAATGAAAGCATGGCGAAGCGGCTCTCCACGGCTCTGCTTTCGTCGGTGAAAAAGTTAAGAAACTGGACGCTATAAGTCCTCAGTACCGAGCCGAGCAGTTCGCTCGTGACTTTTATGCAGTGTTTCCCACACATAGACTAATTCGCGGCCACAAAATCAACTCCGGCCGCCACATATTGCGTTTCGTTCATTTTTTTTAATGCTATTTAAAACACGCAGCGTATTCTTTCCGTTGTATTTCCTTTCCCCACTCTCCCTCCGTCTCTCTATCACTCACGCGTCTCTCTCACATACACGCATGCACGCACACACACACACACACACACACACACACACACACACACACACACACACACACACACACACACACACACAACACAAACACACCGCGTCTGTCTATGAGGCACCAGACTGGACAAAAGCGAAGCGAACTCCGCGAGTGACACTGGGCGAGAGAGAGACAGAGTGTGACTTTTATTTAAACTTATATAAACTAATATCATTTATTTTACTGGACAGTTTAAAGCTCATAAACATATTTTGTTGTTACTTGAAGAGTGCAGTGTCAAGTGGCATCATGCAGTATTTGTCCTGAAAAGGCTACTGAATAAATGTCTGTAATTTAAGGTCATTCCTATTTATTTGTATACATTTTAATCATTAACTTTAAAAGCACACTCTTTTTATTACTAAAATAACAGTAAAGGGTAAAAAAAATGAATTCCCAAAAAATAAAAAAGGAAAAAAAACGGAATTTGGGAAAAAATAAAACTGATTTCATAGGGCCCTAAATATTGCACACTTGTTTTTCATTCTCTAAAACCACTTTAAATTAGACATTCAAAGCCAACAACTCTCAAAGCCACACTGTAAGTGTTCAGCAAATGGTACAGGAATCGATATTGGAATCGATAAGGAATCGCATCGATAAGCAGACTCGACAATGGCATCGATATCGATAATTTCTTAACGATGCCCATCCCTACATGTGTATTCCCACTGTAAGCCTCTCTGAGCATGTGTCTTTCCCTTGGCAAGCCACCTTGCCACCCCTGGGGTTGAAAACTTTTCCACCTGCGGCTGGATACCCCAGTGTTTCCCCATATGCATCCTTGGGTCATGTGTATTCTCTAAGTCCCCCCCGTTTGGGCTGGCAATATTTTGCATATTTCATCTAAACTATGGGATATGCTCCCCAGTGTACCTTGGTATTCCTGTGTTAAATAGGAGTCCTACTTGTCTCATGACAGGGATTTCAGATTTACGCAGGGCCCTGGAAGACAGAAGACAGAAGACAGAAGACAGACGGAACTCGGAGTGACGAACGAAAGGGAACGTCTCGGTTACGAATGTAACCCTCGTTCCCTGAGTGAGGGAACGGAGACGTTCCGTCTTCTTGCCACTTCCGCTGTATACCGCGGGGATCACCTGAGCTCAGTCTTGGCTCCTCAGCGAAGAAAACATGTCTGCATTCTGCTGGACTTCCTCCTTTTATACCCACGAGGTGGGGAGGAGTTACGTCATGCAAATTCCGCAGACCCATGGCATTTCTTTGCCATTGGCTCGTTTTGTATACTCGAAGTTGATAGGCTTTCTAAGCGAAACCCCATTCGTCGTCATCCGACGGAACGTCTCTGTTCCCTCACTCAGGGAACGAGGGTTACATTCGTAACCGAGACATTTTGTGGCGTTCATGAAAATTAGTATTAATAGTGTTTTATTGTGGATGTTTGTCTAGAATGTTTCACTCTAAGGATAAAGAATGATGTATGTTGTAATGGATGCATCATTCATTTTGTTTGCAGAGAAATTACTATCATTAAGATACATGGTTCACTTGAGAAAGTATTAAATGTGAAAAAAAATGTAATGAAAAAAATGTATGCTGCATTTTTTTTTGTCTCATGTGGACATCTTTGTCCATTGCGGTGTCTTGCGCCACATGTGCTACATTACAATGCCATGTCAAAGTGTTTTTTAGATGCTCAGTATTTTTAAGCGTAGTCCAGCGGTCTTTGAACACACTATGGCAACATTATTTGGATGGTCCCTTTTGAGCATTATGTTGACTAAGTAACGTTGAACATATGTGTCAACTAACTCTCATTAGAGTATCAGTACACTGTCAGCTTAATATCTGCTAACTCTTTATTGTAAAGGTCCTCCAACAGATATTCTACTGACTACAAGTAACTTTGCATCTACCTATCAACCTATTCTAACTCTACCAGACTACTAATAGTCTACTAACAATGTAATGAGAGTTAGTAAAGATGTATGTGCAATGTTACTTAGTCAACAGAATGTGTTAAAGAGACCATCAAAATAAAGTGAAGCCAACACTATTTATTTAATGTGTTATTTAATTATTGTTTAGAATTCAATAATTGTCTTATTTTGTTTCAGACAACTGAAGTGATGTAGGCTGTGGACAGTAAAGTGGCTGGGCAAACAATGTTTGATCATATCTTTGCATGCTTGTGTTCATCAGTGTATAAAGCATTAGGTAATGTGTGTGATGCTCACAGTTCTGGTAAAGCCCTTCTCAGTAGGAGACTGGCCAATGGTGATTTTTCTCAGAAAACGATCATTTGTGTCCAGCACTGTGATAAAATCCAAAAAAGATTTACATTTCACCTAAATGTGTATATACAGCAATTCATAATGTTCTGTAACACACTAAGCCAATAGTAATCTACAAAAATGTTCTAGTTTTATAGATTCAGTTTGAGATGAATTTTCTCAGATGAATTCAGTTTCATATTCATTTTGGCTTACTCATCTACTTAGCATAAATTGTAAGAAAAACAGAAACAACAATACACATTCTATCGCACCTCGCTGCCATGTGATGGACTCAGGATCCATGTCCAGCCTGACGAAGTGTGTGATTTCCTCCTCTGTTAATGTGCTGGGGTCTGTTTTCTTTATGCCTAGTTTCTATGGAAGAACATCAAATATATTAAATTACAGAAAGCATGACAAAGTTTATATGAGCAAATCTAAATGTAAAGATTAGTTTTAGGGTGTGTTCACACTTGTAGTTCAGTTCTCTTGTTTGTTTTGGTCTGGACCCAAAAAAAAGGAAAATTATACATTTAGTCCTGGTTTGCTTTATGACGTATATTGCAGCGAACCTTGTCGAACATCCAAAACATTGCTGTGTGCTGGCTAAATGCGTTGACTGTATGCGTGTACATATGATTAAGCTCGTGAAGATCTTATAAAATGTATAAAGGAATCAAAACAGCGGCAGTCACACACAAAAGAAGATCTGCTGGGAGAAGACGCGGTTCTGATGCCTGTAACAAATTGTAATGGGCAACATCACGACTATGACGTGAAGAAGGTTCGGATGGCAGCGTCAAATGAACCGCACCAACAGCACAATCGCACAGGGTTTGTTTTAAATCGAACCAAACCTACCAAGTGTGAACACACTCTTAGAGAGGGGGATATGAAAACACATACACTAAGAGAGGGGGATATGAAAACACACACACTTAGAGAGGGGGATATGAAAACACACACACTTAGAGAGGGGGATATGAAAACACACACACACACACTTAGAGAGGGGGATATGAAAACAAACAAACAAACACACACACACACACACACAAAGTTCTTACTTCAAGTCTGTTGATCTGAACTGGGGAAAACTTCCTCTGACCTTCAGTCAAGGGTACCAAGCGATTAAAGAGAGCCTGAAGTGATAGAATAATATTTAGCTGTTGATTTGGACTTTTAACAGCACAGCTAAATTGCATATCTTCCCAGTTTTAATTCATCTTAGCGCATCCTCACCGTTCCCCACATTAAATGTCATTTATTGTGTAACATTTATGTAACTTTAGGACACAGCCATGGTCCCTATTTTGTATAAAAGCAATACAAGAGCTCTGCTTGGAACACCGTCTGTGATAAGGAATCATGGAGATAAAAAATGTTGCCACATTCTTTCTCTTTTGTACTGTTGTGAGTCTGATAATAGACCGAAAATTGGAATAAAACGTTTAATGCACTTCTATGAATACTGACTGGGCGAGATACTTAAGTGAGGAGAGAAGCAAGAGATTAATTCAGTGGGAATAATAAATATTAATATACAATTAAATCACAATTAATTTGATTAAATAATCAGCATGTAATTAATTAGATTAAAACATTTAATCAACTGACAGCACTAATAATTTTCCAACAATCACACCAGAATGTGATTTCGGTGTAAAATAAATTAATGAGGACAGACAGACATTACCTTATCAGACTGGGTGGCTTCATGAAAGATACGAGCATCAATTGCAGCAGCTACTAGGTTATTGGCTGCTGTGATTGCATGAATGTCACCAGTCAGATGAAGATTGAACTAAGAAGAAAAGACCATCACTTAACACATAATTTCATACTTTTTTTCTTTATCTTTATTAATCAACCAAGCAGCTGACAAAAAAAGAAAAAATACCTCTTCCATGGGGATAACTTGAGAGTAGCCCCCACCAGCAGCACCACCTACAGACATGAGAATTGAGGTAGGCTAGACATTTCATTTTCCATAGTTGCTCTCACTTCTATGCAAACTGACAAAAAATCATCATGATTGCACAGGAAATCACTTGCTATGTCATGTGGTACTATAAATCAAATGCTTGGTAAACAAAACTTGGTACATCATTTTTACACATTTTTGACCAAATTTTAACCTCAGTGGTAACCAATTGGTATATGACTATGTCTTATCAGCATAACTTACCTTTAATGCCAAACGTTGGGCCTTGTGATGGTTGGCGCACAGCTGCAAACGCATTAAGTCTGAGATGAGCCCCGAGTGCTTGAACCAACCCTATTGTAGTTGTGCTCTTTCCTTCACCCAGAGGAGTTGGAGTGATTCTACATTAAAGAAAATGTTACTTCCTTGCACAAGTATCAAAATCTCCAACCCAATACATGCCTATAAAACATGAATTTGATTTTCATTTTTTTAGAATAACACTTGACAGAGAGAAAGATTACCCAGTCACAACCACATATTTGCCATCAGGTTGAGTCTGCAGTCGATCAATTGTTTTCAATTGGACTTTGGCCTTGGTCCTGCCATAGAGCTCAACCTCATCCGAAAAAAGACCAATTTCCTTAGCAAGACACTCAATGGGGTTAGGTACACAGGAGCGAGAGATGGCAACATCACTGCATGATGGAAAATTACAAGAACAAAAAGTCAGAAGTCAAATATATTGGAACAACCGTTTACTTCAAGAAATCGTTCATATATTAAAATACGCCCCCCAAAAAGGATTACTTGGTAACACTTTACAATTAGGTTAATTAATTAACATTATCTAATGTATTAATTAACATTAACTAACAATGAGCAATTAATTTGTTACAGTATTTATTAATCTTTGTTAATGTTAGTTAATAAAAATACAGCTGTTCATTATTTGCTCATGTTAGTTCACAGTGCATTAAAGGTATAGCGGAGGATCTTTCCGAATTTTAGAGAAGACCCGCCCTCTCCAGGGCTAGCATCGCTAATCATAGCTTACATTAACTTTTACTAGCAGTGATTTTAAATGGATTTCTCCAAATAGCATGACAAACTTTCCTGTTTAGTAGAATCTTCGCGACTGAGGCATCAGTGGGAAGCCCAACCTGTGCTTTTAGTGCACGCCAGCGTGTGAAATATTCACCCAAAATCACTCTGGTCTTGTTTCTATATTTTGTGGCCTTTCTCTTCTTATCATACACTTCGTATACATTTTTTCTCTTTCGACCCTCAGCCATTTTCAAAGGAATGGCTGAAACTGTAACTCATCACACATAATACACCTGAAAGTGCGCATGCGCAGAAAGCGAAAACTAGGGACGAGCACGTACGACAGCCTTACGTAAACATATCAACAGAATGATTGACAATTAGGTGGACCAATAGTATAGGCTATCCACCCGGAAAAAGAAAATCCTCCGCTATACCTCTAACTAATGTTAACAAATACAACCTTTGATTTTAATTACGTATTAGTAAATTAATATTAATTAGTAGAAAGAAGAACATTAAGAAGTATTGTTCATTCTTAGTTCATGTTAAAACTAAGGTAGTTAACTAATTAACCTTATTGTAAAGTGTTACCGATTACTTTTATGATGGATGGATGGATGCACTTTTTGGAGCTTCAAAAACTCAGGCTCTATTCAATCCCATTATAAAGCTTGAAAGAGCCAGGATATTTTTTAATATAACTCTAACTTTCTTCTTTTAGCCAGACACAATCATATAAACCTAGGATGGCTTGAGAGTGAGTAAATTTTTGTGTGAACTAACCCTTTACTATACACTCTTATCACTCTTGCTTTTTGCATATGCCATCTCACCTTGGAACTGGTTTTTGCAGGTTGAGTTTGGTGTAGTTTATATTCCACTTCCCAGGTTCTTGTGTTTGAAGGAAACGCTTGGCACTCAGAACTGTGTTCTGTGACATTAAAAGCAAACATTGAATTTTCTAAGAACCATAATAAATATATGCTACTTCACTTTGTCACAAAACACCCCACAATTGTAACAGATGTGATATCCATCATGAGAAACAGGAATAATACCTGCATGAGCATGGCTACAGTCATTGGGCCGACTCCTCCAGGCACAGGTGTAATAAACGCAGCATGATCTTTGGCTGAATCATAGTGAACATCTCCAACAAGTCTCTTTCCACTTGGTCTGCTGGTGTCTGAGATCAAATGTAAGTGACTAAGTGACTATATTTTGAACCATGGATTTCAAAAATTCTCCTAAATTCTAGTGCACATTTCAGACAATCCTCACAATCCTTTCAGTGCTTGGAAAACTAATAATACTAAAGAAGAAAAATCATATAAAAAGCATGTTTTTGAGAAAATGACTAAAGATTTTAAACAACTTTCAGGCACTTTTTGCACTTGCATTTTTTTCTTCTTATATTTCAAATATGTTGTACAGCATATTTCAACATACTGTGCATTTGTTTAATTTATAACAAAATTTAAAAAAAAAAAATCATATGAAAGCAACATTCATGCAGCACACTTGTTTTATGCTGCTCCAAAGTTTTTATTTTTGCGCATGCAAATTAAGTATATATAATTTATCATCAATTTAAAGAAACTCGATTATTAATATTCCTTAAAAAATTGACATCACTAACTCATTAATTGAGACCATTTAAACAACTACAGGAAATGCAGAAAACATCTAACCAAAAATATATTTGTATATGAAACAAATATCTTTGTAAATGAAACTGAAAATGTAGTAGACTCCTACCATAAAAGACACATACACACCTGTGATGGTGTTAATACCGCAGTCAATGACTAAAGCACCATTCTTCAGCCACTCTCCGCGAACCATCTCTGGTTTACCAATCCCAGTCACCAGGATGTCTGCCTTTCCCACCTACAACAGAAACCAAAGGGTGCACAAATGACAATTATTATGATTTAAGCAGTTTGGAAACGAGGAGAAAATTTATAACTGTAAACAAATGTGACAGGAATAGAAATGTTATTATATATTATTACACGGCTCTGTGTAATACTTGATTCTGTTATTCCCAGATAACAACCGCTGAAAACAGATAACGCAGGCTCATCGAGTTACTGAAGTCAGCAGAGTTATACGCCTGCTAGGAACGGGTTTTCTTTGTGAAAGTTTTTCATTTGGTGAGCTAATAAAATATTAAAACTCAGTTAAATCAATATTTTGTGTACAGTTATTTAATTATGCCCCCCAGTATCGTGGACTCGCTCTCTTTTGTTTCATACAAACGCAGCTGCTGCCATTTTGTGACTATTGTTTTGTACACTGTTGGATTTTAAAATACAAACAGGTATGATTTTAAAACTTGTTAATCTGAAATCAATATCTCTTATCTCCATAATTATTTATGTGGTGAAATGCTGTGTAATAAGTGGTATGACTGTATACCGTATCTCTTGAATGTCCATCTAGTTTGAATTTGCTGCGGTTTGAACAACTGCTCTCTCCGCGGAAGCTTTGCGTTTAAAGACCTAATAAAATATTTCAAAGATCAATATTTCGTGTCAAAATATTTACTTATGTGGCAAGTAACCGTGTAATAAGTGGCTGATCAAGACCCTGACGCGCACCACGCTGTCGGGGGTTTATTTTGAGAGAACAGCCAGCTGGATGTACATTATCCCTTACATATATTATCTTGAAAAGACAAATAAAATTGTCTCTTCATTTTAAATGGACAGAAAAATATATTTTATTGGGGTGTATAAAAGTGAAAAACATTTAATGATCTAGAAGCATTTCACAGACTTTACTGTCACAGACATCATACTGTAGTTACACAAATGAAATAGATCAATGCATTTATTTCAAAGGGATGGAAACAAAAAAAATCTGGCTTAAAAGTTTCCTCATCCTGTGGCTGGCTCTAGTAGAGGGAGTTGAAATGGCTGTTAATATAATAAACATTTTGTAGGACATGACTCAAGGATTCAGGGGATTTATAATCCAAAATGAAAATTGATTCTTATAGCTGCCCAGTGCAGACAAATGTGTATCTGTGAGTGAGTCGTGGCGAATGATTGGCACCATCCCGCTGAAGTCTGGGGTTTCTGACGCCTGTATACTTTTATTGAAGAGGAGGAGGAAGAAGAAGAAGAAGAAGAAACAGAAAGAAACAAGTACAAGGTTTCTACAGCTTTACAGTTGAACCCCTAATATTCCTGGGGGAAAAATCAATAGGGTTCCCAGCATTTTCAGCTTCTCTTTGATTAATCTGTTCATAACCAGACTAATGCAAGCCTCATAAAAATAAAGTTTCAAATGCCACATAAGAGACTTGATGCAGACAAAAGAATTTCCATGAAATTTCCAGGCTCTTTCCAAAATCCATGTTTTATTTCATAGTTTTGATACTTTAGTATTCTAAAATGTGAATAGTGCTTGTGCAGATTTTGATTAGCTAATATAATTGTATTATATTATAACATAATATTGCAAAAAACAGTGTAAATAAAGCTCCAGAGCTCTTTACCTCAGAGGCCAAGTCTGCAGTCTTTGAATGACAAGTTGTTACAGTGGCATGATTCCAAAGGAGAAGGTCGTGCATTGGTGCACCAACAATCTTACTGCGGCCAATTACCACAGCTCTTTTTCCTGCCACAGACACACCTAAACAAGACATTGAGGAAATGCAAATCATGAATAATCCCCATTTAAAATATATACATTGTTATAATTATGACACAGGTTGCAAACAGGTTTGATATTTTTGACAGGTTGCCACATTTGATTCAGACTTTGTATACATGAGTCGGATTGAAGATTTATGATTACTTTTACTCTAACTTTGTCATTTTTGGAACTGTTTGACCACATTAAGTTTCATTGTATGGACAAAAACAGCTGTAGCATACTTCAAGTATCTCCTTTTGTGTTCCACAGAAGAAAAAAAAAAAACGCACGTTTGGAACGGCAGTAAATTATGACAAACACTGTACAGACACAAAAAAAACTGTATAGCCAAAAACTGTACAGAATCTTTTAATCTCTGTGTAACTATGCGTTTATGAAAAATGCATTTATATCGTTTTTATAAGTGCACCCTCTCACAGCGCCGCACCTCAGACTGGGATATTACTTAAAGTTTTTGAGATATACAAAAATTGACCAAAAGTCTGAACCTTAAACCAAACTTTGACAGATAAAGCTGTGTGTACTGTATCTAGGGGTGAGCAATATGTCTCGTTATGAATATGAAACAAATGTTTTATTATTAGGGAATATTGATTTAAGGAAGCAGTGCCACTAGACAGTCTATGCAAGTCATATTGCAGGTGCCTTTTTACACTTATAGGTAATTCCGTTTATGGCGCCATGGACTGTCGTCAGTCAATCAATTGGCAGTCACACTGATTGCTGTCTCATAGTGTCAAGCCAGAAGCATTTTCTCTTCCCCTTCTCAAGGAAACGAAGGTTACATTCGTAACATTGTAAGTTTAAATACCATTAAACATTACGTCCTGTTATGTTTGGTGTTGCTAATAATTTCCACTGTGTTCTTATCAAATTTATATTTGAAATTAATTTCGTAAGGAGAGCTGTTGAAGAAACACTGCACACCACACAATTTTAAGCGAGCGCAACTCACCGTTTGGACATTATCAATTTTCACAATCAAATTACATTTATAATCGGTTGTGTAGCGTCTTCCCTGCTTTACTCTAATGTGTCCGTCTCACCTGTTTGCTTGATGAGCTCCATACATCCATTAGGAGTACATGGGATAAAACAGTCTCCAAGATCACCACGTGCCAGTTTTCCAGCATTTATACTCGTCAATCTGACGCAAGCAAACAAACAGCTTTCATTATTTCATGGAGCAGAATACAAACTGTTGAAAGTCACATTAAATCAGAATTCTAATTTAATAGCATAATGGTAAAGACTGAATTATAGTATCTGTACCCATCAACATCTTTCTCTGGATCCACAGCATTGATAATCCTTTCTGTATTAATAGTGTGGATGGAGTCGAGGGGCAGCTGGACTATGAGGCCATGAACTTTGGAGTTCTCATTGACTTCAATTACACTGCGCATAACCTTCAAAATGATGGTTTATGATTAACACAGTTAATCATAAATGACAAAATCTGAAACAATGGTTAATCACTCCTTCAGATGATCTGCTCTACCTCATTTTCAGTTGCGGTCTGTGGAAGTTTCACATGTACAGCATTGATCCCGATCTAAAAATCAAGACAGTAATAGTAATTAAAGAGGTCCTGAACTACATTTCTTTATTATTTTACAATGTTCCCTGAGGAAACAATCCACTTATAATTTAGAACATTTTAAAACATTTTCTACCCTGTTATTAACACTCCGGTTTTAACACTCATTTTATGTTTTCGTTAAGACTTCAATGTAAATGCCAATTGCTATGATTGCATTGCATCTTTGCATATGAAATAAGCATTATACACGTGGAACTGTTGAAACTTGAATTATGATTGCAGTTACTGCAATTAATAGTGTAAAGTGTGGATTACAGTGCTGTTTAAAGTACATCTACTCCATCAAAGGTTCCTTTTAACAATGTGTTTTTGCAGCACTGAGCATTGTAGCCAATCAATGCTTCAATACTAGAGTTTTGTTAAGTGCAAGCTCAGATTCCTGTGAATGCTCTCAACATAACCAACAAAGTGTAGACACAATGTAAAAATGAGATTCATTATGTAGTAGACGGTTTCAATGATTTTAATATGAAGTTTTGGAGAGAACAATACTTGTGCTGAGCAAGTGATTGACAGTAAACAAAGTGAATTTCACAATATATTCCACCACCCTAAATGAGATTTTAATCCAAAGGGAGAAAACGTGTTCAGTTCAAAAGGCGCTGTGAACGACATAGGGAATAAGGGAACATTGTCCAAGCTAGCGGTTGTTGAAGATTTTATTATTTACAAAACAAGTAATTTGGCCTTACAAGAATACACAATTATTTATTTCTCTGTGTTTGACTTTGGATTTCCTCTGTGTGCCTGTAACAAGACCTTAAAGGTTGAGGCAGCAGTCAACTCTATTCTAAGATGTCACATGGTACAGGACCATCACCCATCTATAGGGTGTGTTACCTTCTATGGAAGATGATGTATGTATTTAACTCTGAACCCAAAAAGACTCGAGAGCGCCTGTGGGCCGGATGGCCAGTGCGCTCGGCTTTGTTGGAGCGCCGTTCTATGGAACGGAGCGGCGTTCCAGAATAAAGTCTAATTGTTTCTGAATCAAAGATCTCTGCGAAGTTATTTACAGAAAAATTGAAACCACTTCAAATGGCGCCCAACGTGGGGCTGGTTCAGGAGCTGATGATGCTGAACTGCGGGGCTTTGCTGGACGAGGAACACAAACTAAAGGTAAGCAGTTTTGCTTGGGGGTTTGTGTTTTTCGCCCAGACATTTGCTCCTTGCGGTAAGCCCCCTTAAAAGCTTCTCCAAATTTAAAGAACTAAAAAATTGAATAAAAGGATCTTTGATTTCCAGAAACAAGTGCATGCATTGTTGTTGATGATGTCGAGTAATGTGATGTGATGTGAGTAATAGCGCGGCGGAGCTCCGGTAGTATTTGCTAGTGCTCATATAATTCTCTGTGGATTGTTTGATCTCTGGTGCCACTGATTTAGCGCAAAGGTTTTGTCATACGTACGTACGGATGTGAGTTTAATGATAAGGCTATCATTTTCTGATTAAGGATAATCAGTGTTTATGTTTAACTTAATGACAAGGATGTCATTACTGATAAGGTTATCAGTTATTTATGTTTACTTGTTAAGGCTAGCAAGTTTAATGACAAGGATGTCATTACTGATAAGGTTATCAGTTGTTTATCTGTGTTTCTTATTAAGGATAATAGGATAGCATGTACACAGATAAGGCGTTGTCATAGGTATGACAATGGGCTGCTCAGGAGAGCTAAAATGAATCGCAGAGGTCTGTGATAGTTTAAAGTTGTTTTTCACTGTGTAGAGGAAGTGCATCAGTGAAGTATTGTTTGTAAAACAGTGAGAAACACTGTGAGTAAGATATCTTGTGTGTGCTGTAGGATCCTGTGTCTGTGTCTGATTGTGACTGTGGGTAAAAATAGGTGCGAAGGAATGTGTGTGAGCTTGAGGGACAAGCATGAATGATCAGTATTAAAAAGTAAAGGAAATAGTGAAAGAAAACAATTGTTTCAATATATTAATCTTGCAGATTATTGTAGTATGAAATAAGATTAAAGTTATAAAATATATATATATTTAATGAATAAATATAATGAAAGATATTAATAGATAAAAGAAAGAAAAATGCACGTGCTTAATATATTATATCTTATATCTGAAGACGTCTAAAATTTGTATCTCATTATCCCTGAAGACAAAATGAGAAAAAGTCCCCATTGTAAGATTAAGTTTGTGCTAAGAAGAAAAATAACTTGTGTGCTAAAAGTGAACAGGATTGGGTGACCAAGTTTCAAAAGTCATACATAATTTACAGTAATCTTAGAACTGTAGTAAATGGGAATTGTTGAAAATGGGTGAGGAAAATTGTATTCACCATGAGAGATTATTTTAAGCAGCATGCATATAGGAGAAAGATTAAAGGCTGATTTTATGATAAGAAAAAATATTTAATTGGATTATACTAAGATAATTAAAGTTAGATTATTGAAATAGCTTGCTTTCCTGCAAAGAAGAATTGCTTTACTAAAAAACAGAATGGAAGAACTGCGGTTGTCAACCAGTGATTTTTATAAATAACTAGTGAAAAAGATGGTTAAATCTTTGGATAATTTTTGTGAATATAGATAGAGCTAATAGCTCAAGGACAGTTTGAATTATTATTTGTAAAAGTTCAATTTGATTCATGCAGATCTCTGAGTGTTCAAATTACAGATGGCTTCAGTGACAGTGTCGAATGGAAGCAACAAGAGGGCAAAGGTCAGAGACACAGAAAGAGAACCTGCAAAGAGAAGAAGAGTGGGTGAGGGGCGTTCCCTCCTGAAGAAACTTGAAACTCAACATGAAGAAAGACTGAGTAAAGCTGGAAAAGGTGAAACTTTCATTATTTCACTAAAGACTTTTTCCTCAGGACAAAGAGGAAAATCCTGAGATGCAAAGCTGTGGCAAAATGTACCAAAAGCCTGAACTCAGAAGAGGCAGAGAAACAGCAGAGCCTAAATTCCAGTCTGCAACACCAAGAACTTTGAGTGACAGTTGATGACACATGCAGAGTGCCATGAAGCCATGCAGCTTCAAGAGACAGAGATATCTAAAAACAGAGAAACTGACTGACACCCTTCCCGTACGAACAACACAGGTGTGTCAAACTCCAATGATCACTCAAAAGAGACTGCTTCAAATTTAGTTAATTATTAGATTAACTTTATTCATTCTGATTATTCACTGGTCTCATAAGCACTTCTTTATTCTCTGCTAACTAACCCTCTCTGCTCCTTTCTCAGTAGGTTAAATCCAGCCCTATAAAAAAGAAAAGAAAGCTTTCTGAAAGAGAAAAGTGTGTGCTAAAATTATCAAACAACTAAAACGGAGGCTGGATTTGGTATAGTGAGGGCTATTAGATTAAACAAATATAGGGCAAAAAGCATGATATAATTATTATATGGCAAAGAAAAGAAAGACACAATATGTCAAAGAACGATACTTATTGTTGGCAAAACAATGATACTGGTCACTCCATTTTGTTTGGTAATATTCTAGAGATAGATTGGAGAAAAAGTTACTCCAAAGGTCCAAAATTATTAAATCATAAATACTGTAAAAAACTGGGATAATGAGATGGAAATGTTATTGGCCATGGATCCAAGACTATGAAGAGATCTCCAATTTTCTTCTTAAAACAGCTCATGAGCAAAAACCAAAAAGAATAGGAAAAAATCAGAACAACAAATGAGAAAAGAACAAATGCATTTGACAAAATACAATTGACAGGCCTATTATTCTAAAGTACTTAGGCTATTAGAATTTGTAAAAGGAAAAATGTTTTAGCTAAACCCAAAGACACTTCTCAGCGCTGACATTTTTGGGGACATAACTGTGGTGACCTGACTGGACCTTGTGGCAAAATTTAGACCACAACCTGCAAGAATGCTGGCCAGCTCGTATGACAGTGTGTGTAAAAATGTGTGACGGAATGAGAGATGGTATGAAAGAAAGACCAAGGCAAATCAATTATTTTGCCAATACAGCTGTATTGAAACTATAACATGTGGGCCCACAGGGCAAATTATGCCCAATAAAATAATGACCATGGATGAATTTGATTAAATGTCCTGGTTGAAACTATAGTGGCAATATGAAAAAACAAAGAAAGAATGAAAAAGAAAAAGAAAACAAAAAATTTAAAAAACAGTGCCATAATTGCGCAGCGCATAATATACCTTGCTTTCTTTGCAGCATAACATATCTGACTTTATTTGCAGCGCATAACATGATTGACTTTCTTTACAGCATATCAAGAGGAGCTGATCTTTGTAAAAAAGTATGAAATATTGTCTGATAACTTTTGTCTTTTATCAAAGTGGGTTGAGTGTTATTCAGATGCCTAATAAACACACTGTTAAAAATTGCTGTAAAAATACAGCCAATTTCCAACAGTAAAATACTGTTATTTCAATAAACAGTTTAATCCTGTAATTTTACAGTATATGTTCCATAAATTAATTACTTGCCGTAAATTTACAGCATTTATGTGTAAACCAATTTGTTCCTGAAAAAAAACAGTCTTGGACTGTAAAAAATAGCACGTGGGGGCGGGGGCGGGGCATCTTCAACGCGGTCTATTTTCGAACAGAAAGCAGCAAAATTGTTTCGCAACAACACAACACTCCTCTGGGCTGTTTTAAAGAAGGACACTGTTCAAGGTAAGTTTATTTCTTTGCTGTTATTCCATTATGTTAATCCCAACCTGTAAAAACGTCTTTTTCACGAGGTATTTTTGACTGCATGCATGTGCTTAAGTTACTGAGCGCGAATCGCGTTTTGGAGACAGAGCTCTCAACGGTTGAGGACTTTCGCCTGCTAGTGAATGCTCTCTGAGCTCCGATTAGGCCTACTATGCGATTATTACTGCGACTTCTGTGCTTGGTTAAAGTTAAGTTACCATTTAGAAATTAGTTGGGCTTTCTTTTTGTAGTAGGCTAGCCTAACCCTTAACTCGATTTACCTGAATTTGTGATTCAGTAACGTTAAGTTACACGACGCGAATCTTACCAGATGCATCAATTCGAATAAAATCATGCACATAAGATGGAGAATAATTACAAAACTACTCGAAATATACAGATCCATTGTAGTAATTAAAATGTAGTGATTAATTTGTTTAGTTTCCATGCAAATAATGTAAAGCTGTTAAAATTCCCAAAGCAAAATTGACATCAGTTTTTAAAAAAACGAGACGGATATTCTTGACGGCGCGAAACACGTTTTTGCAGTTTTTACAGACAGTTCTCAACAGCTGAGGCATTTCACTATTCAATGTTGTTCTCCGTGCTGTGACGTCGAATTTCTTTGCTTATTAAAGATAACGAAATAATTATTTTCTTCTTTTTGTCCTAGGAATCATTCACTTGATGTAAATGTTTTACTGAGACAGCTTGCCCTAATCTTTGGTGAGTTTCACGCCATGTATACTTGCAAACTTTGTGCACAATCATGCATTATCATTTGTAAATGCATTGCTATTCGAGAAGTAACAGAAGGGTCACTGACACTTAGCATTAGCTTCACAATTGACTTGCATCACGTTACCATTTCCCTGATGTACAGTCTTATGACAGTAGATCAGAAGTAATGATTTATAGTTCATTTAGTTACATTTTTTTTGTTTTTCTTACACAAAAATAAAATGAGTTAAAAATATTAATATTTTTATTACATACCTATCTATCGTTTGGCTTCAGATTCAAAAGACATTCATTCATCCACTGGGGTCGTTGTGTTGTTTTTTAAGTGTCAAAAGAATTAGTTAACTAAGATTAGTTAAGTACATTAAAGGGATAGTTCACCCAAAAATGAAAATTCTATCATCGTTTACTTACCCTCAAGTTGTTCCAAACCTCTATGTGTTTATTTGTTCTGCTGAACACAAAGGAAGATATTTGAAAGAAAACAGATCTCAATCCCCATTGACTACCATAGTATGTATTTTTTCCTACTATGGAAGTCAGTGGGGATTGAGATCTGTTTTCTTCCAAATATCTTCCTTTGTGTTCAGCAGAACAAATAAACACATAGAGGTTTGGAACAAATTGAGGGTGAGTAAATGATGAAAGAATTTTCATTTTTGGGTGAACTATCCCTTTAACTTGATAATTTTATGTCTCTTTTAAAAGTGTTCACAGAGTGTGATCACTAGTTTTTGCCATGTGCTTTATTTTACTACTAATATTTTCTTGATTTTTTTTCCTCTCAGACCTGGATTTCCTCTCAGACCAGATGTGTCAAAAGCTGATGCGGGACGTGTTGGCTGTTTTTTGCCTCCTCTTACGTTTTTTCACCCATTGGTTCTCGTGATTATGTCCTCGCAGATCCGGACTTCCTCTCAGGCCAGATCTTTCAAAATCAGGTTTGGGATGTTTTGGCAGTTTTTTTTTTTTTTTTTTTGCCTCTATCAAAGATTTTTCTTCCATTGGTTCTCAATGTTTTCCTCTCAGACCCAGACTTCCTCTCTGGCCTGGTTGCCGATGTGATATGTTGGCTGGTTTTAGTTTTTTGTTTGTTGGTTTTTTTGTTGTTTTTTTTTTGCCTCTTTGTAAGGTTTTTGTTTTTGCCTACTGGTTTCTCTCATTGAATTTTAAAATGTATTTTCTGTGACTTTTTTTCCTTAAATACTGTTAATGTATTGTTAAAACCTGTAACCTGTTTTAAATAAATGGCAAACAATGTACTGTACCATAATCTATTTGGTCTTTATTTTTTCCATTGAGTGACCATTTTTGACTTTGTGAAATTACAGCACAGCCGTAAAATTAAAAACTGTAAACTTACGGTAAAGGGCTGGAACCACAGCTGCCAGTTCTTTACTGTGAAATTACAGCATTGTTGAAACCGTAAAATTACGGTAAAGGGCTGGAACCACAGCTGCCAGTACTTTACTGTGAAATTACAGCATAGTTGAAACCGTAAAATTACGGTAAAGGGCTGGAACCACAGCTGCCAGTACTTTACTGTAAAATTACAGCATTGTTGATACTGTAAAATTACGGTAAAGCGCTGGAACCACAGCTGCCAGTTCTTTACTGTAAATATACGGGTAAATTTTTTACAGTGCAGTGTGCTGATAGTGGAACTCAAGATAAAGAGATAACTGAAGTTGAATTGACTAATTGTAAAATTTATTGTGAGAAAAATGTAAAGAAATTACAATTATAATGATAAAGAGCTGAACTATATGAAAAACAATAGGAATATATGGAGTAAAGCACTCCTGTTAATGAAAGCAGAAAGGACACCACTCAGCCCACATGACCTTCTTACAGGGAACACCAAGAAGGACAATGAGCAAATGATTGAAATTACAAGTTGTTGTCACTAACAAAAATAATTAAGCTTTAATTCACAGATAGCAGCAGCTCAATTCCAGGCCGGTTTCTGGGACAAGGCTGAAAAATAATAAATAAAAAGAACCATTGACTGTGCTTTGTGTTTCAGAAGAAGCTTGTGCATAGATCAACAGGTGACACTTGACCTCTCGACTTAAAATAAACCAACCGACTTCAGAAACCCCCCAAACAGGGAGTGAGGGCATGGGCAAGGACAAGCTGACAATGACCAAAAGTCCATTACAAAGGCACCATCACCTGGCCAAAACAAGTAAAGATGACAAGACAGCTAACAGAATGATCAAATCATGGATGGGAAAAAGAAGACAAACTTGACCAGAAGAGCTGTGCAGAGGAGAAGCTGCACCAGAGATGAGTAAAAACCTCAAACAAAAGTCAACTTCAACCAAATTTTCCTATGATTGAATGTTCAGCCCTTGAATAAAAGTCAGTAACAACTTAATAATAACCCCACCAAAATAGAATAAAATGATTAAAGAGAAAAATATATTAAAGCAACGTAAAAACAATGATAATGACAAGTTAAGAAAATAAACTAAAATAATGATAACAATTAATTTAAGAAATTAATATAGCATAGTGGGAATTAATTAATTCATGAAGAAAAATAAAATAATAGTTTTAACTAAAAAGAACTTTGAAGTAAATCTGAATGGGTATTAAGATGCAATTGACCAATACAAGGATATACAACAGTAATTTAAGGCTACAATTGAAATTGAAGCAAGTATTAACTTTGGGTATTAACAGATTTTAAAGATTTTAATTTATAAGATTATGAATTGATTCAATGTGCTATTGACTAATTATAAAATTAAATCAAATAGTGTTTATAGAAAGTTTATAGACTTACAGGAAGAAATTGAAACAATAACAAACAGGACCTTCTAAACAATCTAAATTGCACCAGAAGGGGGTCCAAAAAATAAATATTTGGCATTCACATGAAGCATAGATTATTGAACCAACAATACTTTTGAATATTCTTAATCCAGATGCGTAATGGTATTAAACCAGTACGCAGAGGGGGGAGGTTATAATATTAAAATTAAAATTAAGAAAAATTAAGGCAAGACAAAATTAATTAAGAATAATGATTTTAAATTAAAAAGTTAAAATGAAAGGCATTTAAAATAAAAGGCATTTTTGCAAAGTTTTGTAAAATGTGTGGAAAAAACAAAGTTAAGAAAAGAACAGCGACAAAAATAGGTCATATGTCAATATCAGAAGAACTATTAAAACAATTGTTAAGGATTATGTAGACATGATATAGATGGGTAAAAGCAATGAGATCAACAGAGGAGGGTCAGGAACAGAAATCAAATCTCTAATAGAGAAGTAATCCTTAGATTAGAAGTCTATCAGAAATAACGTCAGATAAAAAGTCAGCTAAACAGAAGTATTGAAGATTAAAAATAAGTTGCATACGAACACAAGGACGTTTTGATAATAAAGAAAAGTTTTAATAATAAGGAAGTTATAATGCTAATGGTTTAAATGGTTGATATAAAAACTTTTAGATTGTTAGATATACAGAAAAAGAAATGAACATATAAGGAATATGTAAGAGTGCAAAAAGTTGTTCTCTAGAGTTATCTTTCTAATTGTCTAAAGAGTTTATTGAATGACTTTTATGAGGTAAATGTAACATTGCTCTGAAGCTTAGTTAGAGTTTATGAGACATACCGATAATTAGTTTATTCATGATAGTTTATTTAGAAATTAGTAGAAAAGAAGAAAAAGTTTTCAGTTAAGGGAGTCTTGAACTGAAGAGCTACAATGAGAATAGGAAGCAACACGTGAGATTAAAAAGTCAAAATGGTATTTACTGTTTAAATTTGGTAATAAAAATAAACAGAATGGGAAATGAAAAACTTTGACAAAACGCAAAACATAGTGTGATTTATTGAATAGAAAGGTACACTACAATGTTCTGTTCGTTCATCAGCTAAAAATGACTGACTAAAAGAGGGATTCTTTGAATTTAAGAATTGATATTCTTTGATTAAAAAGTGATAAAAATGAGAGAGTTATTTTTACCCAGCCATATTTTGAACTAATAGTCATATGGATCATGCAAAACTAAAATACATAATGAATCAATTAGACAACTATGATAATCAGAGATTTATTATAATTCTTTGTCTGCATTAGGAGAAGAACAATTAGATGAAAAAGTAAAATGACTTATTTTAGGAGATCATTGTTGCAGTTTACTAAATAATATTGTGCACGAAGGAAAAATTTAGCGATTACGATTAAGTTAAAGAAAACTTAAGAGCAGAAGTTAAGGAAAACTTAATATAAAGATGGGAAAATTATGGTTATATTGAAAGTGGGTTATTAATCTGTTGTGTACTTGTATATTATGATCACTAATTGGAAAATCACGGTTAAGCGAATGGAAATGCGGAAAAAAGATAATGAAAACTAATTTGAGAGGGCAACCAAATTGATATCTACAACCCCGGATGTTGATTCAAGTACCTCAAGAAGGAGGACGAAGAAGATGATGATGCGTAAAGTGTCTGGGTCGAAAAAGTCTACACTGCAAGAACACTTTTAACAGTATAAGAGGCTTTATGTGTGACATACTCTACATAACTGTGTCAATAACATGCAATGCTGGAACAAGTGTACACACACTTATAACAATGTCTTATTCTTTGTTTAATTTTAATTTTAATTAAGGAGCAGAGAATCTTTTACTTTCTCTATGAAAAGAAAAGCAAAATAACTGAAAGAAAGAAAAATGTATGGAGAAAGATGTTTGGTTCTCATGCTCCTCCGGAGTGTGGTGGCTTAATCCAGTAATTGGAAAAGAGAATGGGTGACTCAAATTGAGTCACTAGGTAGCATAACTGAGGGAGCTGGATTTTGAAACTACTCTCCGGGAAAAGGATAGTGAAATTGGGGCTTGTAAGCCCCAGAGGAGGGAATGTTGAAGATTTTATTATTTACAAAACAAGTAATTTGGCCTTACAAGAATACACAATTATTTATTTCTCTGTGTTTGACTTTGGATTTCCTCTGTGTGCCTGTAACAAGACCTTAAAGGTTGAGGCAGCAGTCAACTCTATTCTAAGATGTCACATGGTACAGGACCATCACCCATCTATAGGGTGTGTTACCTTCTATGGAAGATGATGTATGTATTTAACTCTGAACCCAAAAAGACTCGAGAGCGCCTGTGGGCCGGATGGCCAGTGCGCTCGGCTTTGTTGGAGCGCCGTTCTATGGAACGGAGCGGCGTTCCAGAATAAAGTCTAATTGTTTCTGAATCAAAGATCTCTGCGAAGTTATTTACAGAAAAATTGAAACCACTTCACGGTTAGCATCACGATTAGCATAAAAACGATTTTCACTGAAAATAAATGCTTTTAAACAACTGTAGTAGAACATCTACACATATTTTAACTACATAAACAACTGTGAGCGACCATACTCAATGATGGATCTTTTCCAAGGATAGACAAATAACACTGGTGGTGGAGCATTCAGTCTGCATGTACACCTGTTGACGATCTCCTTACAAGCGCAATGACTCCAAATACCACCAGATGTCGCTACAAAGCACTGACACTGATAGGAGTCAGAACACTCCCCGCTTGGTATAATTATGTTATACCACCATCTACTCTTTTCCCTTTGGTATCAGTAACAACATCACTAATTGGCCTAAGATACTCCTTAATTGTCCCTTGGCTAAAGGTCTTCACCATAACCTTGCGGATCCTGCTGTCAGAGCTGGGAATGGCCTCAACTATCAATCCAAGAGGCCACTGATTGCGTCTTGCTTGAACGTCCTTTATCAGTACAACGTCACCGTCCTGGAGATTATGCTTCTCCTTGGTCCATTTTCTCCGTGGCTGAAGAGTTGCTAAGTACTCCAACCTTCAACTTTTCCAGAAGGAGTCCAAGCTCTGAACCTGGCGCCACTGTCCCTTGCATAGGTGGTCCAATTTGAAATCCCCTGGGGGAGCAGGAGTAACACTTGCCTTTTGAGTTAGTAACGTGGCAGGCGAGAGTATCTCAGGTATCTCTGCATCATACGAGATTGGGACCAGTGGTCTGGAATTCATAATGGCCATAACCTCGGCCATCAAGGTTGTTAGGACTTCATGGGTAAGTCTGGTAGCTCCATCCTTCACCAGCAGCGCATATAGAATCCTTCTAACCACTCCTATCAATCTCTCCCAAGCTCCTCCCATGTGTGAAGAATGAGGTGCATTAAAGGTCCATGTACAGCCCTGGTCTTGCAAGTAGTTCTTGACCTCAGGGTCGCCAGTGTTAATCTGAAGCTCTCTGCATGCACCAATGAAATTGGTGCTTCTATCTGACCTGAGGTGTCTGACAGGTCCCCGTATGGACAGGAAGCGCCTTAAGGCGTTGATGAAGCTTGAGGTTGACATAGACTCCATGACTTGCAGGTGGACGGCTCTCGTACTTACGCAACTGAAAATGACAGCCCACCTTTTGCTCTCAGCAGCACCACCTCGTGTCCGCCGGGTTTCAAAATTCCATGGACCAAAAACATCAAGTCCTACATGGGTGAAAGGCGGGTCCATAGCCAACCTGTCAGTGGGCAGATCAGACATCTTTTGAACTTCGGGCATGCCCCTCAGCTTCTTACAGATGACACATTTGAATATGAATGCTGGAGATGAGCCTCTTCCCTCCTACTATCCAGACTCCAGCGGCACGTACTGCACCCTCTGTAAAGTGGCGACCTTGGTGTGCCACTTTATCATGATAGTGCTGGACTAAGAGAGTGGTTACATGATGTCCAGCTGGAAGGATTAATGGGTGTTTCTCTCGATCTTCCAGATCTGCTTTGTGTATCCGACCTTCCACTCTAAGCAGTCCATACTCAAGGAAAAGATCCAACTTTACAAGAGGGCCTTGGTGGTGAACTTTGATGCCCTGAGTTAGACATTTTAGCTCCTCCTGATACACATCCTCTTGCACTGCTTTGAGGATATTTGTCTTGGCTTGACAGCGCTCTGTGGTGTGTTGCTGCCTACATTGATGCCATCCCTTACATCCATCATTCTTAATCTCACCGGAGAATGACTTTGCTACATGAATGAGACTTGTCATGCCTCTTACTGGACTCTTCCAGGTAGAGAAGTTTTTGAATCTTTGTGATCCAAGAGACTGCTCGGTGACTTTGGTTGCAAGCGAGGTGACTTCAGGCCAAATGTCTTTGTCTGTATCTGGCTGCACTAGCTCAAACGATTCTGCCTCATCCTCTTGACGTGTGTTTGGCTGGCAGAGAAATTGAGGACCAAGTAACCAACTGGATGAGGCCAGGTAAGCCGCTGGAATTGGCCTGGTTCCATGGTCTGCAGGGTTCTCACTGGTTTGTACGTACTGCCACTGTGATGGTTTGGTAGAGCTTCGAATGCGAGTTACTCGGTTAGCTACATAGGTATAGAACCTTCTTGATCTGTTGTGAATGTAGCCCAGCACGACACGACTGTCTGTATAGAACCTGACTGCTTTCAACTCTACGTCTATTTTAGATTGGATCAGTTCTGCCAGTTCAACTGCTAAGACTGTGGCGCACAACTCCAGGCGTGGCACAGTGTGCATGGGGTAAGGAGCCAGCTTTGATTTTCCCATTACAAACCCTACATGCCATTTTCCATCAGAGTCCAAGACACGCAAATAGGCTACAGCCGCTATTGCCATAGTAGAAGCATCTGAGAAAACGCAGAAGTCTATCGTTCTACGAGTCATCCAAAAGTCAATTATCTCCTTATCAGGATCATTATCTCGGTGCCACAGAAATCGCAAGAAATTGCGATGGTCCTCTCTGACCTTGAACCCATAGAACATTTGTTCAATATCAGCTGTGATGGCTATTTGCTCCCTCCTGAACCTTATTAGGACTCCAACTAGAGTGTTGTTGAGGTTAGGTCCGCTGAGGAGCATGTCATTCAATGATGTTCCCTTAAACACTGTGCTGGAATCAAAAACCACCCTGATTTTTCCAGGCTTATGCGGGTGATAGACACCGAAGGTAGGTAAATACCAGCATTCTTGCCCTGGTTGCAATGGAGGAGCCGGCTCTGCCTGCTGGTTGTCGAGGACTTTCTGCATGAAGTCAAAGAAATGCTGTTTCATGTCAGGTTTCCTTCTGAATGAGCGTTGGAGAGTGGAGAGTCTCTGGGTGGCCTGTCCTCTGTTATTTGGAAGAGGCTTGCGAGGTGAATGAAAAGGCAGGGGTGCCACCCAGTGATTTTGGTCATCCATGTAAACTTCGCTTTCCATTATTCTGAGAAAGTTGTTGTCATCTACTGACATGGCTAGTTTCTCATCTTCAGGTGTTTTCTGAAACACACTTTCCCCCAAACCATCTCGACATGTCTCCTGAAAGATCTCCTGACTGTAAGATGATGTTTGAAGACTAGGCGGCACTGGACCCTGAACTCTCTCCGTTATGTGAATCTTGTTGGTACATGGCTACAGGAAAGAGGAGCGTCCATTTTAAGGACATGTGTCTTGTAGGCATTAACTTCTTCGTTCTTGTGAGCACCACTTAAGCATAACTCTCCAACTATGACCCAGCCAAGGTCAAGGCGCTGGGCATACGGTGAGTTGTGAGGCCCGTTACTCTGTTCACGCACCTTATGCACGCTCAAAATGTCTCTGCCTAGTAGGAGGAGAATAGGAGCACTGGTGTCAAGAGGAGGGATCTTATCGGCCACCGGAGCGAGATGAGGAAAATATTTAGTGCACTCAGGCGTTGGGATCTCTGATCTGTCGTCAGGTAGGTTGTTACATTCTAGGAGAGTTGGAAGTTTAACCTTGGTTTTACCATCTAATGACTCCACTATAATGTTACTTGCTTTCCGCCCTGCAGTCTCCACTGTGCCGGAGCATGTTTTAAGAGTATAGGGGGATGCAGTGCTGTTAATGTCTAGCAGATCGAAGAATTGTGATTTTACTAATGACCGGTTGCTTTGGTCATCTAGTACTGCATACACCCTGTGAACCTTACTTGGATTGTTGGCGTGATAAACCTTGACCAAGCAGATTTTTGAGCAGGATCTGGCCTTGGTAGAGCCACCACATATTTCTGTACACTTGGACGTGACTATAGGAGGTGTTCGCTCTTCACACTCCCCACTTTGCTCGTCCTCAGCCGCGTGCTGAAGCTGCTCACCAAGCAACCAAGGGGCTGTTCCAGGATGCATCGCTGAAATGTGTCTGTTGCTTTCACACTCATTACATTTAAGTGTTGTCCTGCAATCTTTGGCCATATGCTTGGTGCTGGCACAACATCGAAAACAGATTGAATTCTCCTTCAAGTATGTTTTCCTCTCATCAAGATGTTTCCCCCGAAACCCACGACATTTTGATAGAGGGTGTGGTTTATTATGAATGGGACAATGCTTATCCGGTTCATCCTTGGCAGCTGCATTTGCCTGTGGAGTGGTAGTTGTAGCAGTGACTGCCGTTTTTCTGACTGTCACAGTTGTTCTGGGGAGGTATTTTGGTGACCTTTCGACTTTGACATGGCTTGGGGTAGAGGAGAGGCTAAATGCAAAACTGGGGTCGTTACGGGTCTTTGCCTGGGAACATACGAAGTTGACAAAAAAGCTGAATGGTGGGAAGGGGACATGAAAATCCTCCTTGTATTTGGATCCCTGCCCTATCCAGCGGTCCCGGAGGGAGAAAGGTAGCTTCTCCACTATTGGATTAACACCCCTTGATGTGTCTAGATATGCGAGGCCAGGCAAGTATCCCTCCGCTTTAGCAGCTTCTAGCTCCCTTAGCAAGTCACCTAATTCCACGAGCTTGTGTATGTCTCTGTTAGAGATGACTGGGAAGGTCTCTAGTCTTCTCAGTAGGGCATTTTTAATAACCTCTGGGCTTCCATACATCTCTAAACTAGTCTCTAAACTATACAGGGAACTAGGGTGGCCCAGTAGTGCACACCACAATGAAATTTAAACAGCAAACACCACAACAAACAAACATAGGGCCTAATAGATTATTTCTCAGGGGTCGCTTTGCACTCTCATTGCCATCATTTTGACGGAAGAGGGTAGTAAAAATTCTGTCATTATCTATCATTACCCGTCATTTTAATTATCATATTTAAATGATACAACTTTTAATAGCTTTTGTTTCCTTTCACATTTTCACAATTCCGATTATAATATGAACAAAAGGTAAAAAATGTAACAACTAAATTCAATCAACACTGAACTCAAATCATCCTCCTGGTCCACATTGACTTAAACTGGATGCAGAGGAAATTTTCATTAGATTTTGTCTTTACCTCGGACAGACAACTTCTCATCTTAATTTTGTTCTGGAGGCTGAACCCACGCTCTTCTGCCACACTGAAGCCACTCACCAACAACTGGACTAGTATTGTCAAAAGTATCAACTTCAGTACCAAGTTGGTACTAAAATTTAAAAAATGTGACAAAACCAGCATTTCCCTCTAGCATTTTGAGCGCTGTTGAATGGATTCTTAAACACCTCTGATTGGCCATTGTGTTGACACACTCAACATGTCTCTTATTGGCCATTGTATTGACGCGGTTAACATACATGTCTGTGATTGGCTACGATGATCAACGATACAATTTATAAATTTCAGATAAATGCTGTTCTTTTGAACTTTCTATTCATCAAAGAATCCTGAAAAGAAATTGTACACAACAGCTTTCAACATTGATAATAAGAAAAAAACCTTGAGCAGTAAATCAGCATATTAGAATGATTTCTGAAGACTGGAGTAATGATGCTGAAAATTCAGCTTTGATCACAGGAATGAATTACATTTTTTAATATATTCAAATATAAAACAGTTATTTTAAATTCACACTATTACTGTTTTTGCTGTATTTTGGATCAAAAAGTTCAGAAGAGACCTTTTCAAACATTACAAACTTTTTACTGTTCTAATAATTTTGGCCACCACTGTATGTTGAGCGCGTCAACACAATGGCCAATCAGGGGTGTTTATGAATCCGTTGAACACTCAATTTCAGTACTTTTTGACAACTGTATGCTGGACAGGGGTGGGAATTACAGGTACAAGTTACAATTTGAGGCAAATTCCAAATGGTGTTGAAGGGCACTTCGGGAAGGCAACGGCATTAGTAGGGATGTTTAGGCCATTAAAGGTATTGTAGGTAGGGTTTTTATAAAAAAATTTTTTCCAAATTTGTAACAACTTTCTGTATATATCAATGCATAATTAAAAATGTAAGTACTCTAAAAAAGAAAGTATAAAAATCGAGTGTCTGTAGACCTCTCACGACTGTTTTAAAGACAGCTCATTATTTCCATTCACTCCACCCCCTCCCTTCTGGGCTCCTTCCAAAGCCACGCCCCCAAAACACATGAACGCGCGACTCCGACCGCTGAGCTGAAGACGCATTATTTACCTGAGACGAGCAGAGAGGAAGGAGCGCAGTGCATGTAGTGACATCATGTCAGAATCACATGTAATAAAAAAAATCTAACTTTATCATTATGAAGATAAACAAATAAGATGTATTTTAGTACTCACTATCAAGCTAGCATATTAATATTGGTAAAGTTTAAAATATATATTTATTGATTCGCTAACGAGCTAGTTATCTATAAGGCAAAGCTAAAAACAGGTTGCATGATACACGTTTTTCCATTGCCATCATTTACACTGTGATGAAGATGAATTTCGTGTAAGATTCATAACAAACATGGTGTTCTGCATGTAAGAGTTTCCATGATGAAAGCATTGTTGACTCTGATGAGGACTACACATGAGGACTGTTCTCTGTGGCGTGCGCAGTCTTCACTCGCGCTCCTCAATATATCGCAGTTGTGGAGACTCTCTATTCATTGCGGTGAAATCACAAAATAAAATGCCCACAAACGTGATCCTGCTTGATATAGACTGTAACTGATGAACATATTGGGTTTTGATGAGAGAGAAAAAAACTGTACCGAGGGCAGATTAGAACCCGTAACCTCTGACACGCTTGGCAAAAGTTCTGCCACTAGACCATTGAAGAACTCAAACAAATATTGCAAATATTACCTATTTTTTAAAGACTATGGTTTGTACCCAGCACTTTTGAAAATGCACTTCCGAATGCGTCTCTGTCCCCACCACATTTCAAACCAAACTGACGCCCATGCTCGAAATTGAATTACTCAAATCAAACGGGTACGCGCAAGTGGGCAGGTCCTGTGTGGCAAAAGGGTGGTTGCCATGGTTGCGAGAGAGTGACAGTCGCCTAAGCCAATCCGTTGTTTCGTCCCATGGAAATTGCGAAGTAAGTGACAGTTAAGGGTCTAGAGTCACCGATTGATACTGTTTTATCATCGAGTATACATTTTATTTATGCAGATATTATATTTTATATTATATATATATATATATATATATATATATATATATATATATTATATTATATATAGAAAGTTAAACAAATTTGGAAAAATGTTTTTTTATAAAAATCCTACCTACAATACCTTTAAGTGAAGGTTACATACACTTCAAGGAATTTATCATTTATGGTCATGTGACCCAGCGAATACTCATGATTCATTTTAAAGCTAGATGGCGAGAGATTTCGAGTTAACTTACAAACAGATATGTCATTTTCGGCCCAGAATTTTCATTTCGGTGCCTCCCTAGTTTTTACTGTACAATATATTTTTATGAACCCTTGAAGTTCCTACAGGGAAATACATAAAAAATATTTTTATTGCACAATCAGCTAATTTTACAGTGCTGTTTCTATAGACTCAGAGGGTGACTCATTTTTAGTGTTAAGCTAAAAATGCAAGCTTTATACTATGGGCAATGGACTAATAAAACCCAATTTTTGAACAGATTTTAATATACCATTATTTTGAATGAACCCTTGAATTTCCCATATGGACCCGATTCCCTGATTGCACAACAGATGGAACCCCAAATTGTGGCACTAGAGCCAAATTCGGGGTTACATCTGTTGCGCAATCAGCCCATTACGCTGTGTCGTTAAAGTTAACATGCAGGCTTTATACTAGTGGAAATGGATTAATGAAATCCACATTTTGAACGTTTTTTATGAACCCTTGAACTTTGCACATATTAGTATTGTTGAATCAGTCATTTCATTAGAGAGACCGATCGTTTCGCTTCATAAGACCTCAATGTATTGTCATGAGCAAAGAGTATTAACTTTGTTTTGTCTGTATATGTTTTTTTGACTCAGAGAGGGCCACAGTTTCAGCTAAAATCTTTGCTTTTCTACTGACGAAAAAAAGTCACCTACATCTAATGAGTTCGCCTAATGAGTAAATGAACACCAAATTTTCATTTTGAACTATCCATTTAAGATAAATGTCATTCAGTACATTTTAATTTCAATTAATTTTACAGCACAGACTACAGAATTCTATGGCCAGTCAACATTAACTTCTCCAGCATCCTCGGCATGCTCCTCAAGCTCACTCTCTCACTCACCCAGCCACTTAATTACTCCTACAGATCCTTCCAGGTTCCACGGGAGAAGCAAGCCTTGATGCAGTGTTTGGAGAGAGGGAAAAGGCCAAGCCCACGGTTACATAGAGAAATGATCGTCGATTGTCGTTTCTGAGATGATGCTTGCCTGTGCTTATCCCAATAAACAAGCCTCGACAGAAATTGCCAAGAAAATGGTTGCAAAGTATCCGCAGTCACTGCCAGATGCCATAGAAAGTGATGTGATAGGACCAGGATATCACTCACTGGTCAAGCAGTTACAAGCTCGAATTGAAAATGTAAAGCGGTCTTCACTAAGACGGATATTGAAGCGCAAACGGGTGTCAGATGAGTATGACACAGATGAAATACCAGCTGAACGAAGGGCAGCTGTTCCGGACATACAGTGGGACATGAAATTCATGCCAATAAGTGAGACACTGGAAAGCAAATGGGAGAAAAAAGGAGAAAAAAAAAAAATTGAAGGTGAGCTGAGGTAACAGGCAACCTTCAGTCCAGAGGAGGTAAAAAACTCTTATGAAGGACACCTACTTCTCCCAGCGTAAAGCAATACACTGTGGAACAGATCTGCAATCATTCATGGAAGAGTGGCCTTTTTTGTTAAAGGAGATTGGCATGGTAGTTCTCTTTCATGACCTTACTGGTGCATCACTAAAAGAGACATTCCTCAGTAATTTCGTAGAAAAAATGAAAACGGGTCCTGGACTTCATGAGAGGCGTTTCTGCAGACAAGAGCAAACTAGTTTTGCAGGCTGTAACAAAGCTGAAAATTTTGAGAGGACCGTTGGAGCGCTGCTCAGAAGATGTTAATGATCTGGTACTCCTCATACTCTCCTATTTTAATGAAAAAGAGGAAAACCTCTACTATGTTGAAGAAACCTGCACGGCAAAAGAGGTACAAGTGGAAAGCTCACCTGTGACACCATGTTTCATTGTATGAGGTAAGTTAATCTGTTTTACTGAAGGAGCTTGCGCTTAATGTAAGAAAATATTAGTAAATTATATATGCGTGTATGTATGTATTGGCTGGTATGCTATTTTCAGTTACAGTTATTTTCTAACTCTATCTTCTTGCAGGAACACCATGTTATGCTGCAAAGCAATTCATGCTGAGTGTAGACTGTAGACCAAAGAATTGTGAACGACCAGATCCCCAACTTCATCTCTGCTGTCTGCATGATGTTTGCAAGCTATTACTTTCTCAATATCCACTATACTGTGGGTCTGGGCTCCACACTTGAGTTCCTTCAGAGGTATTTTCTCATTTCTCAGATGTTTTCTCTTTTACAACAAATCACTTTATCAGTGGTTGATTGAGAATCCTTGCATTCAAAAAGGTGTTTCTTCAATATTAATCCTGAAAAGGGCACAAAAGTGGAAATGAAGAAAAACAAGAAGAAACTATCAGTGAATCCAAGAGTCCTCACCCTGATTGCTGACCTCTCTGACCATGAGTGGAGAGAGACATGTTATGGACCTTCAGTTAACATCCATTTAAAGTGTTGAGACTTAACACTTAAACAGCACTAGTTATATGGAACAGTATCCACTTTACTGAACCTACTGTTCTGTTAACCACTAACAGAAAAAGTATTCTTTGAGGTTTAACATTGTTTTAATAAGCCATGTTTTTAGTTCTGTTAAATTGACAAACTGGTTTATTCCGCATTTTGGTAAAAGTTACCTATGTCTAATGAGCACTTAAAGGCAATGTACCAAATTTTTGTGTCATTTGTGTTAGAGGCTGCGTTTGTTCAGTTTGGTCGAGAAAAAAATTGAGGGAAAAAAACTTTTATATGCATAGTTCTGATTTTTGATTAAACTACCTGCATATAGTAGCCTGACATCGTCATACTCAGATTCTAGTCAGAATGTGAGTCTGATACTGCTCCATTGGGCTGTGATTATGGGGCGAGTGTCAACCGAACCAGGAAATAAAAGGTCGTAATCTATGACGTTTTGTTAACTATTAAGTCACAGTATTTGCAGCGAAACTGCCAAATAAGGACATCGACTTCCAGCCAAACACTTTGAACAATCCGCCATGTTTATTTCTCGCTGTAATTTTGTAGTTCAAGGATGCAGAAGTTACGAGAGGGTACGTCAAAATGTTCGGTTGTTGGATGTAGTAACCCACACGCTTCATTACACCGTCTCCCAGCATCAGAACCTCTTTGAAGTGCCTGTTTGAGTTTTATTTTTCACGGAAATGTACCCACAACTGTGGGTAAAGTCATGTTTGTGTGCGCGAAGCACTTCAAGGATAACTAACGTTACTTCAGCAACCTCCGCCAGTATAAAGAAGGATTTCCCGATAGACTTCGTCTGATTGAGGGGTCAGTTCTATCTTTGGAGACGACGAACAAAGCACTTTGGTAAGCTGTAAATAACGTTAATAAAAATAAAGTACTACTTTCTTAAAACACACGGTGGTCATGGTTTAGCAGTTGTCTTGTTAGTGTGCTTGTTTTAACAAGAGAAATAATCGACTTTTCTTTAATTGTTTATAATATAACTTATATTTTGTTTTGTGAGTATTAAATAGTCGTTGTAAATCATGCAGTATTGTAGTAGTGGGCATGGATGGAGAACTTACTGTATACAGTAACACACCATTGCGATACATCCATATGAAGACGTTGTTCTGCAGGTTCGTCGTCTTTATTTTCATCTCACTCCGACTCTGGCTCGAACATGTAAGGCTTGATGGACAAGTCTTCCGTTGATGACATTTTGTTAATAACGTGTGAATAAAAAAGTTTCTGTTCCGCTAGATAATCGTATCTCTGCTATCAAACTACAAAAATTGCCGAACGGGGTGGAGTTGAACCGAGTGTCACCTCTGCAACCGGGAGAGGGGGCGGGGTATGAAGTGTCGCATTTGTATTTAAAGAGTAACTAAACACTAAACCAACTTTTTTTAGTTAGTGGTCTGTAAGACTGGGGCTTTATTAGTGCTGATCATTGATTCAAGTAACTTTTTTGACATTTGGGTATAAAGTGTTTTAGTACTACAATATATGGTGTAAAAACGTCTGAGTGCTGCCCTCTTCAGGGTGAACAGTGGCTACTGCAGTTGAATTTTCCTATTGGATGTTTGCGGTAGTTCATGACGTAAGCGGTGAGAGCTGATGTAAGCAGGTTCCAGGTCCATTCTCATTTGTGTTTCTTCTGCCGGAGTCTCTAATCATCTGGGTCTGATTCCGGTTTAAACATGTACGACTGAATGCCATATAAAACAACGGCTCTCTCACTCACTCTCAGCTTCTGCTTTTACGACTGTATATTGTCATAGGTATGCAAGTTACGCCCTCATCCAAAGGCAGGGCGGGGATATGCACCTCATTTACATTTAAGGTGGTACACACCAAAACAGCTCTTTTTAAAACAGGCCCCAAAAATGACATTTTCAAATGGTTATAATAAATTAACTGGGGGGTATTTTGTGCTGAAACTTCACAAACACATTCTGGAGACACCCGAGACCAATATCACATCTTGTAAAAAGGGGCATAATAGGTGCCCTTTAAGTAAATTAACAGTAATTTTCATTTTTGGGTGAACCAACCCTTTAAGCAGCATCCCTATACACTGTTTTGACATGGCTTTACCTCAGTAGCAGCTTTCAGCTTCATGCTGATGTACAAGTTTGAGTCATCTCTGTCTCCCACCTATAACAGACAAACAATCAACACTTAAACAAGTATACCAAACAACCCTTTAAGAGAACTTTTAGCTTAAGTAATATGTATTCCTAGTACTATAATGTACATTTCCTACTAGATGAAAAGTATGGGCAACTACTGGGGGACCACTTTCTCTCAGATTTTTATTCTACCTCTAATTAAACACATCTGGACTAGTGATTTTCAATCCTGATCCTGATTTTCAATCCTGGGGTAGAGAAAGGTAATGGAACATATACTGCATGCGCAATCTCAGTTGAGTTTTTCCATCCAACTACAGTAGTCAACATTTGATCAAAAAAGTTCAAAGTTGTCCTAAGACAAGAACCGGTATTATTCAAAATTCATGTATAAAAGGTTTTGATCCACTTCAAATGTAGACTACTGTATTTTGATTTAATAAGAATTATAATGGCTCTGAAATGGTTCTTTGATCCCTTCAGCAAGTGCATTCCAAACAGCGACATTATGGCACGTCAGAGCCCTGCTGTCTACCTAAAGTAGCCACTTCAAGGGCTCTGCCCTTAGGAGTGAATATAGGGATGCTAATTCTGATTGGAATTCACCAAAAATCTGCAGTGCTGTTGGTCCCCAGGACCAGGATTGAAAATCTAATCAAAGTCTTCAGGATTACTTGAGAAATTACAGGCAGGTGTGTTTGATTTGGGCTGAAACTAAAATTTGCAGGACAGCGGTCCTGCACAGTTTTAACATATGCAATTATAAGAGGACAGTTTAAACAACTTGAGACTGACTGGAAATTAAAAGTTAATATTTTTTTTTATAAATTACATCAGACCAATAAAGTGGCAAAGCACAATTGCCAAAAGTTGGTGTCATTAATTTAACCATTGCTCAAGCGGACAATAAAAGAACTACCATAATTTCCCCTGCAGTCAATAATTGTATCCATTAAAACTCATCTTTGATAATCAAAATTATTATCACATTGAAACCGTCTGGAATCTGAGGTGTTATCAGGGCTATGGAGGCGTTTTGACATGACATTTGTGCTTATTTCAGTAACTTGTAACATGTTCATGGCTAAAGTCTGATTGCACTGTATTCAGCATAAACTCTGCTACAATAATATGTGAGCAGCATGTGTGTAAAAGTTTGTATTTTTGAGAAAAAATATGTTTACTGAAATTTTTTTGAAGTCACTGAAATAAGGCCATAAAACACATACTGTGTCATTCAACATTTAAACCAGTAACTTTTCATCACTAACCTGTAACACCACAAGGCCGGGTTTGAAATTGGGATGAGTAATCCTCATGCCTTTCACCTCTTCCTTCAACCTCTCTCTGACCTGACTGGAGAAACATAAGGATTCAAAATGAGTTATGCAAGGCATTGCGCAACATAGCAAGCTACATGGTCCTACATATACACACATTTCTGATATACAGTCAAACCAAAATTTATTCAGACACCAGATATAATTTTTTATATTTTTTTTTACTAGTGGGTGCAGGAGGACACTTTAGTTCATTTATGTAAGTTAGGATAGCAAGATAAAGTAAACTGTGTGACGTATACCTACAAATTCTTCACACAGTAAAATGTATACAAATTTGGGACCAAAAATTCTTCAGACACTTTGACCTGACCATGTTTTGCTTTACGTGCTTTTTCTTTAATTGCTAATGCAACCATTTTACACCACAAAATTAAGCATTGCTTGCTAATTGGTTGACATACATTGGTATTATCTAATTGTGTACTTAAATTTAACAGCTGACAGCTATTATTCAACCCAATTCGAGACAGTCTAACAGAAGGATGGACAAAACCAGTGAAACTAATTTGATAACTCTGAGATCGTCGTCATATTTTATTACCTTTTTCTAAACTATTGCGAATAAATAACTGATAATGTGAGAAATGTTGAAGGTGTCTGAATAAATTTTGGTTTGACTGTAAAAATCACAAACAGGCAATATTGGAGCTCATTACCAATTATGTTCCTACTCTCCAGCTGTCCTGATTCAGAAGAAAACATTTAAAAAACATCTGGAGCTGATGAATTTTGGGAACTTTCACTTCACATTTGGTCTTGCGTGCGTCTCCCACTCCCCCACAAACGATATAGGCTGCTTTTCAATTGGAAGCATCCTAGTAAGAATGCATATGTCGGTTTCCATGGCATAAAGTCAAAGGCCATCTCAATTTGAATGCAGCCTTTGCTTTATGCCCTTGATTCTGTGTATTTTGAAAGATACATCAAGTGTATCCAATCCCTCTAATGCCCTCCAATCACCCACAGGGCTTGGCATGAAGCCTTGCCATACACTTGCCCTTCAGACAAGTAAATAGGTAATGCACTGGCTCGAGTAAAAAAAAGTTACTTGTCTGGAAAGATAAAAGGTTTATAATTCTTTAAATGCAATTTATCCTGAAGCATACACTGTGTTCTATCATATTTTACTTAAATCAGGATATTTGTGATATTTATCCCCTTCAATTGATTTCTAGGGCATATTTTTAACCGTTATAAAGGGGAGGAATTCTAAACTTAATAAATGTACGTGTCATCTTTCATGTCAAATTCTTACATTATGAGAATGACAATAGTAAGAAACTATAGGGCTGTTACCAATAATATGAAATCAATACCAACAAAATCCATCACAGAAGCTGCATCTGAAGAGGAATTTAGATACACAGACTATTTTTAGTGAAGCTCAGAGATGGCATGAATGCATTTAGACTGAAAAATTACAACTGCATAAAGGTTTTAAATATGGGAAAAAATGCAATTATACTTTTAAAGGGGTCTTGAACTGAGAATTTAAATTGTCATTGATCTTTTGACAGTTAAGAGGTCATTATACTGTAAAAATATCCTGTAAGTTTCAAAACTTCCTAGTTATTCCAAAAACAGCTTTCATTGAAACCAAGGCCAGAAAACGACAGAATCTGAAAAGTGTGGAATTATGATAAATTACTGCTAATAATCTCTATAATTTATTTTAGAAAACAGCCACCAAATATGAAAACAAGAGATTGTAAGCCTTCAAATGATATATAGTTTGTCAATATTACTTTAGGTTTTTACTAAGATATTATTGTTTTAAATATATAGGCTAATAGCAAACGTTCCACCTGTGGGACGTTTCCGTAAACTGTCTGGTTACCAATATTCTACAAAATATCAGAAGAAAGAAACTCACACAGGTTTGGAACAACTTTAGAGTGAGTAAGTGATGACAATTTAAATTTTTTTTGGTGAACTATCCCTTTAAAAGTGAAATTATTTGTGTAGATCCATTGATTAGTGATGTCTGTTTTCAGTGTGATAGGCACATGACTAGTGGCTGATCTGTGTGTGCAATTCCACAAACCTGGAAGACATTCTGAACATATATAAGCATTAGGCTGTTTTAGAAAGGAACATTTAAAAAATAAAAAAGTAGTAGTTGGAGAATCAATGAATTATGAATAATTTACTGCTATTGTAAGAATGACATGTAATCAATAAAAAAGTAACTGTTGTCTGATTACAAGCATTGTAAAAATGTAATATAATTAAGTACTTAATTTTTGGAATCTGATTACATAATCCAGATTATGTTATCAGTTACTACCCAGCACTGACTGTATTGCTTGTACAACTCTTCCCACCTAATGCCCATGTGACTTATCCCAATCCATTTTTCACACAGTGTTCATTTAGGCCAGAGGAGAACTGCATGGCCCCCTGACTGAGCCTGGGTTCTCCCAAGGTTTTCTTCTCAATTTCTGTCACTTGAAGAAGTTTGGGTTTCTTGTCACTGTCGCCTTTGGCTTGTTTAGTTGGGGACACTTAATATTTGACACTGCACTGACACATTCGGAATTTCGGATGAGAACAAAACTTGAACTGAATTGAGTTGAATAATGAGACTCGAGTCTTCAGCTTTATAGCGACAATATTGTCTTCAATAGAGCTGCTTATATATAGCTGAATTGAACTTGTTTCACAATAAATAAATTTTATAGTTATTGAACCATTACTGAACTGAATTGTGTTGAATGACACTTATCTCACAACGACTGCATTACAGCAAAATTTTAACTTCATTCATTCTGTTACTTTCCAGTTTGTTATTCTGAAACTGCTTTGAAACTATTTCTATTGAATAAAGCACTATACAAATAAAGGTGACAATTAATTGCATTAAAAGAGTCAGTTAATACAAAGATTTTAAAAACTAAATTCATATTTTTCCAAAATTAATTTCTAATAGTATTTTCATACAGAGGGGGAAACCTTTATAATGCAGAAACCTTCATAATGTGGCCATGCAGAGACTTACTAGAGAAACCTGGGGACCCATCTACCAGAATATTTTAGAGTAGACAACCTCATTCTAGCATTTAATAGCAGACTATGTTTACATGTGCACCAATAATGTTGGAGTAGAGACTTAAATGCTGTAAGATGTTAACATGACACAAGCAAACTTTTTCACTCCCATTTACATGCAATTTTCATTATTCTGATTGCTCACACAGCCCAAATGCACAGAACATACGATGAACTCACATTTACATTTAGTCATTTAGCAGACGCTTTTATCCAAAGCGACTTACATCTGAGGACTAAACCAAGCGAGTCATACAGTAGGTGTGTTCCTAGCCAAGTTCTTCCAGTGCACAAGGATTTGTTTGCTGATTCTTTGTTTGTTTGTGGCCTTAAATGTCTCCATTTCAAAGATTTCAACCATCAATATACTGCAATATTGATTTATGTTGTGCAACATTGTCAACATGAACTCAGTTCCTTCAGCACCCCAAAATTCACATGTGCACTCACTGTGGTCAGAGAGGAATCCAGTTAAAGTGTTTACATGCCTGTTTCTGTGCTTAAAATCTGCATAGTATAGACACCACATTATACAATGACTATGGTTGTTACGATTATGAGCTTAATCGGAATTTGTTCAAAGTATTGTTTACATGAGGTAAAGTTGAAATCACAATTTCGCATAAATCTCATTACACATAATCGCATTATGAGGGCACATGTAAACGTAGTCAAGGTTGAGGACTTAACTTAAGCCTAGGCTAGAAGACTCAAAGGGACTAGGATGTCTTTTCTTTTGAGAAGCACCCATTGTAGCTGGGTCTTTAAGTTTCTGGACTATGCAAAGGCAAAGTACATAAAACTGTCATTTTTAATCAAGACCAGATAACTCAAATTATGAATCACTAGCTTTCCATTGTCAATCAGAGTAAGGAAAGGTGACCATTTTTTATGTACTTGCTCAATATTTCAATTTTTAAAGACAATGATGTCTGAATTTGGCTTTTTGCTTTGCTCACTTTTCAGTACGGAAAATACATGTTTATTTTAATTGTGCAACTTTTAGAGTTTAGAAAAAAATGTAATTAGTTACACACATTGGATACACCACTGTGAGTTACGTTACTACGAAGACTTAAATTATGTTAGCTAAATTAAAATTAGCCATAAGGGTAAATAAGAAACATTTTATTAGGTTTAAACATTCGTGGGTGCACTGCAAGTTAACTAAATGGCTGATTATTTACTGGCTGTGCCATTCTTTCATAGTAATGATGGTCAGATGGAGATCATGTGATGTTTAGTCTCCATACATAAAAAACAATATAAGATCCCTAGCTACACCTTTTGAGTGTGTCCTGGTTTACATAATACTCTTCCAGACTTTAATATCATCGATAAAGCGATCAATAAAAAACAACATTGCATTTCTCAAGAGTTCAGAGTTCAATTCGTGACAAAAATCCATTAAAACAACACGAATCTGAGCGAGTAAAAAACAAACAAACTGGCACTCTCTCTAAAATATTACTGCTTTCTAATTCACACAAGTACGTTTGTAACAAAAAATATAACAATGATTTTATAGCTTTATCAACGTAACATGAAAAATGTTAGAAAATAGCTTACGCTGAGATCGCTTTTCCGCAGATGATTTGGGCTGGCATCGTAAGATTTTTAGTTTTCTTTTAAAGTGAGACAAAGTTGTGTGTTCTAAAGTTTACGCTGCTAACTGAGGGCACGTGTTGAACTCTTCTTCTACTTCAGTGTGTGTGTCTGTCTGGCGATACAAAATGAATACGCCCCTACGTTTGTGAATATCATCAAGTGCGTGAAGATACGTTAAGGTGTAGGAGAAGCTGTCTGCACCAATCAACTTTCCTCTTCCTCGACTTTTTTTTTTTTTTGTCTTTTTTTTTTTTTTTGTCTGCTGAAATAAGAGTGGAACTTTTTCTTTACTATTATTTACCAATGAAAAATATTTATTTATATATTTAGTTAGTTAGTTAGTTACCAAGCAACAAACATATTTTCAGACAATAAAAAGGTGGAAGAAGGTCTATTGATTGGAATATTAAGATGTCAACAAGTCATGCTATATATTATGTAGCCTATGCCTACTATAATATAAGTAAAATATGTGAAAACTGATGTTATTTACAAATTTGAAATGGCAATAGAAAGAGTCAGAATTTTCAAGTAGCTACCTAGGATTATGTTTTGAAAGATTAAAAAATGTAGGAGGATCATTAACGCTAAGAGGGCAATAGATGGAAAAGAAGGGGGGTAGACATCTGATCTACCAAGTGATGATAAGATCAGTTTTTGATTATGCCTGTGTCGAAATGCTTTGTTAACAACACTAAAACTGATAAGACAGAGCACTAAGATTTTTTTTAGGAGCAGTTAAATCAACACACACACACTTGTTCTTGGCATACTGAATAGGTTTCAGAATCAGAATCAGAATCAACAGAAAGAGCTTTATTGCCAAGTGTGCTTGCACACACAAGGAATTTTCTTTGGTACTGAAGATTCCAGTGCACATATACATACAAATACAACAAGAAACAGTAATACAAAAATCTAAAAATAAAATTATAAAAAATATGAAAATACTATAAATATAAAATAAAAAATAAAATATAAGGCCACAGTTGGGTTTAGTCAGAATAAACATTTACGGATTATGAACATATTTACAGTATTTGAATAGTATGAATAAATATAAATAAAATCACCTGAGTTTAGGAGATATTGCACTAAACAGTGGAAGTATTGCACTTGGGGGAAGTATTGCACTTACAGGCATATGCCTTGGGAGATATGTTAATTGTTCAGGAGGGAAATGGCCTGTGGGAAGAAACTGTTCCTGTGCCGAGATGTTCTTGTGGCCAGTGATCTGAGAAGATGCAGTCAACTGCATCTTCTCCTGTTTTCAGATAAATTCCCATGTCCCGCTCAAGTCCCGCTGGAGGTTTGAGGAGTTATGATAGGAATCATGTTGCATTAGATTTCTGGAATAATTGTTGGGGGTGAAATGATGTTAATTAATCCCCATTATGCGGATGTGTGCCTATAAGGATTATCCTACAATTTCAAAGAGGTTTAGATATGAAATGTGTACCATTAAATACTCTGTAGTAACACATTCAGAGCAGATTTTATGCCATTTTATGAGTCCAAAATACACAAAAGAGTAATGTCTGAAAAAGCCACACATAGAGCCAAAAGGCCTGCCCTTAAAACATTGCCAGAACTCATAGGATATTATTAGATTAATCCACAACTTCTACATAAGTGAACGTAAGTGAACGTCACTGTAAGTGACGTAATTAAATTACATGTAAACATTGATGCAGTCTTATAAGTAAAGCTGTTTAAATTATTGCAGATGGGTGTCTTCTTCTTTGTACTTGTCTTGTAACATGGTCTCAGTAGATAACTGAGCGATGGATGGACTGAAACCTCCAGCGGGACTTGAGCGGGACATGGGAATTTATCTGAAAACAGGAGAAGATGCAGTTGCAGTACAGATCTCTTATTTATAACATGACCATGTGCAGTTGTTGCAGGTTTGTGTTAGTCATAATATTTGAACCAGCTACTGTCGTGGAAAAAGTCTTCTCATTTTTGTCAAGTCACAGAGTTCCAGATGCCAAAAACTTTATTGGTGGAGACAATGAAAAAATAAAATTAAAATAAAACCTGTCTATGCTCTCACTTTTATACAGTTTCTTTACACCTCGCCTCCAACTTCGCTCAGCCAATAATTCATTAGGTCATATTTAATTATTGTTCACTAGGGGTGTAACGTTACACAAACATGAAGGTTCATACTTCGTTATTGAAGTCACTGTTCGGTACAGCAGGGGGGAGAAAAAACATAAAAATGCTTATTTTTTTATTATTATTTTATTTTTTTTTTGTTTGTTTTTACAAATGTGTATATGTGTTTAAATAAATTATATTAATTAAAATATTCTTACAGATAAAAAAAATCTACCTTAGCTAATGCGGTAAACTATATGGGAAACCCTTAATGACATTATTATAATATAAAAGGTTACAATTAACAACAGAGCTCAAATTATTACATTTAGTTGCTATTTGTTAGTTGGTATTTATTTTTAGATATAATAATCAACACTATTATAAAGTTACCCAAAACTTTGAAATATAATCATTTAGTGGCTGACATAAATTAATTTAAACATACATTAAATAATCAAGACATTACTAACAGGTTAAGTAAATATAATCAATAGGCTAATATAGTGCATTTACAAAATGCTTCAACCTGCTGTCAACACTAAATGCCTGAGGTAAATAATGCTACTTGAGATATTATTCTTAAGCTGCTTTATTGATTTATTTCCGCATGCCGTTGAAACACTGGTTGAGAGATGTAAACATACGGGGTAAGCATGTAAACATACGGGGTAAGCATGCAAACATACATTCTCATTTCTTATTTGTGCATCCTGGTTTTCTTTCCTCGTGCTTCAGCTCCACCCCCTGGAGGAAAGAAAATGAGGACAGAGGAGTCGAAGAAAGGCTTTTGGGTGCTTCTCAATATCCCTCCTAGTTTCCTCGCTCCTCCGTTCTCCACCCTATGCCCCAGAAACCGATCGAGCTCAGCCATCTTGAAGAACATCTCAATTCTCTGATTGCACCGTGAGGAGGCGAGGATTGAGGAGTGAGGAGCTTCCTGAGTAGTTATGAGCGAGGATACACTGGTGTATCCTATGTGGAAAAGTGTTTTATCAACTAAACGTGATGCACGTAAATTCTCCTCCCCCTTCACAACGGTCACAATCATTTTAAAGTATACTTCACCTTTGCAGTTTAAATAAACCACACATCTCACATATTTCAACAGGGTATCATGCTTTATTATTATTTATTATGAATTTCTTAAATAACCAAACTTCAACAACATAAGGGCAGGTCCTTTGAGCGCAGCTGATGATGCTGTGAAGTGACGCTATAGTGATCAAGTATTCCAATGTATAAATAAGCTTTGCTTCGATTCCTCCGTCATCCTTTTCTTTCCTTGCAGCCTTCCCTCGCATCCTAGCTGAGGACGGAGGTGCGAGGAAACGAGGAAGCATCAATTTAAATATTTAGAAGCACCCATCAATTAATCGTCTCTTCTTTTTCTGCAATTTTTACTGGTGGCAAACAGCGTTGCATTGTTGCTGATACCCCCTTCTGGATTGTAGTTGTCAGGGTTTGGGGTTGAGGAGATGAGGCGAGGACTCAAGTGCAGGAAACAAGGGCTTTTTTATTAATAAAAATAAAGCAAAATACAAACAAAAAATACCCCGTGGGAGCATGCCAGTCCTGGAAGTCTTAAGCAGAGACCAGGGAGGGATGAGAGGGACGGACCAGGGAGACTCCGGCGAGTCTGGAGTTCTGGCTGAGGGCAGCGGTGGTGCCGGAGGGACGGACCAGGGAGACTCCGGCGAGTCTGGAGTCCTGGCTGAGGGCCGCGGTGGTGCCGGAGAGACGGACCAGAGAGACTCCGGTGAGTCTAGAATCCTGGCTGAGGGCCGTGGTGGTGCCGGAGGGACGGACCATGGGGAGACTCCGGCGAGTCTGGAGTCCTGGCTGAGGGCCGCAGTGGTGCCAGAGGGACAGACCAGGGAGACTCCGGCGAGTCTGGAGTCCTGGCTGAGGGCCGCGGTGGTGCCGGAAGGAAGGACCAGGGAGACTCCGGCGAGTCTGGAGTCCTGGCTGAGGGCCGCGGTGGTGCCGGAGGGACAGACCAGGGAGACTCCGGTGAGTCTGGAATCCTGGCTGAGGGCCAAGGTGGTGTCGGAGGGATGGACCAGGGAGACTCCGGCGAGTCTGGAGTCCTGGGTGAGGGCCGCGGTGGTGCCGGAGGGACAGACCAGGGAGACTCCGGTGAGTCTGGAATCCTGGCTGAGGGCCAAGGTGGTGTCGGAGGGACGGACCAGGGAGACTCCGGTGAGTCTGGAGTCCTGGCTGAGGGCCGCGGTGGTGCGGAAGGATGGACCAGGGAGACTCCGGCGAGTCTGGAGTCCTGGCTGAGGGCTGCGGTGGTGCCGGAGGGACAGACCAGGGAGACTCCGGCGAGTCTGGAGTCCTGGCTGAGGGCCGCGGTGGTGCCGGAGGGACGGACCAGGGAGACTCCGGCGAGTCTGGAGTCCTGGCTGAGGGCCGCGGTGGTGCCGGAAGGATGGACCAGGGAGACTCCGGCGAGTCTGGAGTCCTTGCTGAGGGCCGCGGTGGTGCCGGAGGGACAGACCAGGGAGACTCCGGTGAGTCTGGAATCCTGGCTGAGGGCCGCGGTGGTGCCAGAGGGACGGACCAGAGAGACTCCGGCGGGTCTGGAATCCTGGCTGAGGGCAACGGTGGTGCCGGAGGGACGGACCATGGGGAGACTCCGGCGAGTCTGGAGTCCTGGCTGAGGGATGCGGTGGTGCCAGAGGGACGGACCAAGGAGACTCCGGTGAGTCTGGAGTCCTGGCTGAGTGACACAGTGGTGCTGGAGGGACGGACCAGGGAGACTCCGGCGAGTCTGGAGTCCTGGCTGAGGGCCAGGGTTGGTGCCGGCTGAGCAGGCGCCCAGGGCGGATAAGGCTTGACAGGCGTCCAGGGCGGAGCAGGCCGGGCAGCCGTCCTGGGCGGAGCATGAGTCCTGGGCAGAGCCGACGCTTCAGGGGGCCAGAGCGAATCCGAAGCTTCAGGGAGAGAGGCGGCCATCTTGTCCGAAAACACAGGCACAGCTGTGGCGTGAACAGTTTCTGGCTCGGCAGGACTGACGTGAAGCTCAGGCTCGGCAGGACTGACGTGAAGCTCTGGCACGGCAGGACTGACGTGAAGAAATTCACCTTCCTCTCCACGGTTGTACACATACCCCACAAACTGCCAGAATGACAGTATCCCCAGCATTCCCATCTCCCAGGCACGGGTAGGCTTATTAAGGCTGTTGTTAAAAATGTCCTTGCGTTGCAAGGTTGAGCCCTGAAGGCTGAATTTGATCAGTTTCCAGGTCACAGGACGGAGGAGCGAGGAAACGAGGAAGCATCAATTTGACTATTGAGAAGAACTCATCGATTAATCGTCTCTTCTTTTTCTGCGCTTTTTACTGGTGGCAAACAGCGTTGCATTGTTGTGGATGCCCCCTACTGGATTGTAGTTGTCAGGGTTTGTGTTTGAGGAGATGAGGTGAGGACTTAAGTGCAGGAAACAAGGGCTTTTTTATTAATACAAATAAAATAAAATAAAATACAAACAAAAACTACACCGTGGGGGAAAACAAAAGGACTGGACTGGACAACAGGATCTAGGTGGGACACAAGGGGTACATTCGACAACTAATCAGCACAGGACTGCGAACACATTAATGTAGTTCGAAACGGATTTGTAAAGATCACATATCATGTGATTTTTAGCCATTCACACTAGCTAAATCTGATCGATATGCACAAAAATTGGATTTGGACTAACAGTCTGAACGTAGCCGAGTGGATGGAAATGTGACTTCAAATGTACATCCAGCTAGAAAATACAAATCACAATAAAAGAAAAACTCAAACAAGAGCTAAATACAGTAAAATAGAAACAATGAAAGTGATCGAAAGAATTGAAGAGCTTACAAAGTGGGAAGTGGATCAGCAGCAGCCTTTTGAGCAAGTTAAACGTAATGCTTACAGAAGCTTCAGTACTCTTCTATAATGATGTGCAGGTGACCCATCTCAGTGAATGCTCTAAAAAGTGGTCTTGGTGCAGTTTTGCTTCAAGAGCTTGTTCCATATGCCTCTCGTGCAATGACAGCAAAAGAACAATGCTATGTACAGATTGAAAATTAGAAAAAAGATGCTTGCAATGTTTGGAACAAAACGTTTTTAAATTTGTTTATGGCTGATTTTTTTAAACAATCACAAACAACTAGAAATTATCATGAAAAACCCATTGAAAAGAGTTCCTGATAAAATTCAAAGATGATGACCCACAATTACCAGACCACAGAATTATCAGTTGAAAGTGCACTATCGACTAGATATGCTTGGAAAAGAGAAAAGAGGAAAAGATATGCCTGTCCAGAGCATATTTACCAGAGATTGGGGATCTTCAGGTGTTGAAAGAGAAGCTCTGTCGTGTACAGGCTTAGACACAATGCCATTAACAGAGATCGAAAATAAGCAAGTTTATTAATGAAACATTAGGAGCTCAGTCCGTAAACAGGTAAGTTGATCAATAGAGAGTTATTGGGAGACTTGACATTAACATTGAGCTTGTCTTACAGGTTTGCAGAGTACACACACGGGCACAGACAAGAAGATGAGGGATGACAACTTGGGTGACTGGATCGAAGTAACAAGGCAGGTAGAGTATTTTTCAGGAACTTCTAGCAGGTAAGTGAGTCTGCAGCATCAGACGAGGCCAGACAAAGACTGAGGGGTGTGTGTGCAAATTATAGTGCTCCGTACTTATCTTTGATCACCAAAATTACATATTTCCAATTTTTGTCCTGTGATTTTTTTTTTCACCCTTGCTTCATATATGCATTTCTATGAATATGCAAATTAGCCCCGCCTCCACTCACTCAAACCAGGAGTCCGTTCTTCGTACGTGGATAACTCAATTAGCTGGATTTCATTGTTGATGATTTGACATGATCCAGGATTGCTAGGTTGTTCAAAGCTCATCCCGGAGTTGCTGTCATAGCAACATGTCCGTAAGCTCAAACCTGCTCGGGAGCAGCTTATTTCATGTACACAGCATATGCCCGCAGTGAGGACAGTCTCAGAGCCAACGAGTGTTTCTTCAGCATGAGCTGAAACCCTGTGTATTACAGAGTGTCTGTCAGAGACCAGTATTGTGAAATGAAAAAGAGAAAAGTGGTACAAGTAGTCATGATTGCTGTAGCTTTACAGCATAAAAGTGTTTTATATTCACTATACTATAAGCTATTTCATATAAGAGGTTTACATATAGTCCACAAGACGATAATAGTTTTTTTTTCCTTTTTTTCATGAGTCCCTTGTTTGTCCTGAGCAGTTAAACTGGCCACCTTTCTTTTTTTTCCAGAAAAATCCTCCAAGTCCTGCACATTCTTTGGTTTTACGCCATCTCTGGCATTTACCCTAATCCAACACTGATTATGATTTTGAGATCCATCTTTTCACACTGAGGATATAAACTATGAACAATCCTTAAAACACTAGTCTACAGGCAAAAGTGGTCCAAATCTGATTTTTTTTTTCTCAATATTGTGAACCACATGGAATCTTATCTTTACAATTCTGATTTGGGCCACTTCCAAATGTGGGCCTAAATCAGATACAGGTCTGATATATTGCAATACAGTTATTTCGGTATTCATGCTAGTTTTACAGCTCTTTAGATCAATTCTGCGCTGATGGACATCACGCCAAAGATTTTACATAGCCTACCGGTAGTTATTTAGTCACTCAATGAATATGGAGGACGGCAACAAATGTATTGAGTATTACGGTGACAGCTCTATACAAGCAACACTTGGAAAAACTATGCGAGAAATACTTTTCTCCTTATCCTCATCTGTGTCCTTTTTCACCTGCGCACAAATTCACTGGCTCAGCACATCACCTTATAAATGATCGGACTCATAAATGCTTATTATAAAAGCTGACTTTAGGAACTTTTTAGTAGCATTAGGAAATGTTTACTACCATATGACAGTGTGCCACCTTTTATGGACAATAAAAGGCACCATCAGCCCATTTTGCTGCACGTTTTTTGGCCGTCATAGACAGTGCATTAAAGAGGACATAAGCTCCTCTAACAGAATCCAAATTTTCAGAACTTTCACTGTAACATATTTTTTTATGCACCTTCAACTTTTTCAGTGTCAGCCGAGAAACAGCTCTGGAAAGGGGCTGAAAGTGCAACAGGCATCTCAGGGGTGGTACCTCTAGTTTTATGATGCCGTAACGTCTTGTGTGGAGGGGAGGCTCAAATTTGACTAGATCAATCCTGATGTATCTCAGAAGTACACACACACACACACCCCCACCACACACACACACACACCACACACACACACACAACACACACACACACACACACACAACACACACACACACACACACACACACACACACACACACACACCACACACACACACACACACACACACACCACAAAATACTTTGCACCTGTAGATTCTTTTAACATCTTTATTTTTTCTGTCCTTAATTTGTACTGTCTTTCAATTCTGTGCTATATTGAATGTTCGCACCGAAACATTTCACCTCATTCTTGATTTCTGGAAAACCTCAGAATTGCAAACACCACAATCCGACACCAAGCAGTCATGTGGATGCCACAATTTACACTGAGCATTCAGTTTACTTAAATTGAATGTTAGGTGGAAGACAAGCACATTGACACTACTGTTAAGTTAAAAATAAATACTTTCAAAAACAACAACAACAAAAAAAGAATACAAATCCCACAGGGATATATCATAACTTTTTTCATCCTACACAAAATTGTACATTTAAAAAAATGTTTTCATCTAATATTCATCTGAAAATTTCAGAAATACAAAATGTTTTTTTTAACACAACCATAATGGTACATCAAAATGTTAAATATTGTACAAAAGTTGTTTTTCTTCTAAAGCGCTAATCAAAATCCATTAACAAACAAGGTGTTGGAACTACTATAAATGCAAGGGAGTGTAACTGGAGTGTACCTGCCAGCAGCATGTGACACAGTATGTGGTCCTGAGAGCAAGGCCTCTAATTTAACCATCAACTGTGCAGCTCCTTTTCCAGGATGACCATGGGCTGCATATCTTGAAGTTGCTTCAGCAAAAGTTCAGAACAAGTGGATAGGTTCTCATACATAACAATTTGAACATTCTTCACATTCTCAATCTTTAGTGGATTTCTGAAATTAACAAGACATTGGACTTGATCTCTCTCTTGGATGATTGGTTGAAGTGTTCGCTGTCGTTTTGATGGACTGGATAGAGTGTCTTCACTGAACTTCAGGACAGATGACTCAAACTCTGAAGGCTTATAAAGTTTTAGTGCAACGTCTGTCTCTACTTGGTTCCCTTGAGAGCTAGATGAGTTCAATATGGATCCTGAGACTTTCAGCATACATTTAACATGCTCCCCGGTGCAGTTACGAAGACTTTGCTTTCTTTCTACACTCATTTTGTTTCTACATTCTGACTTTCGTGGACGACCTCTTTTCCGTTTGACCCCAGGCATGGTTGTGGCAGTGAAACTTTCATTAACTAGAACCTCAGCTGCAGGATCTGGGCCTACATCTTGAGGACTGACGTTCAATTTTTCTGTGTGATCTTCATCAAAAACTGTTTGCTCCACCTCAATATTTTTTGAGGTACTATCTGCTCTGGGTATCTCACTGCTTTTCATGCAAAATATGAATAGGCTTCTTTGATCCTCAATGTACTGTTCCGTGAGGCCATGAGTGGTGTAATGTTTCGATATACTCTGCTCGTCACTCATTATTGACTCGCAACTCTCAATCATACATGGGTACTGTAGAGGAAGTCTTTGATTGCACATGGAAGATGCTTCATCAATGGACTTAAGAGCAGGCTTTTCTAAGGTCATCAAAAGGTTTTTGGCCTTGTCCTGTCTCTTTTTTGAATTCTTCTTTTTCATTTTTATATTGTTATTTGCAATGTTCTCTTTACCATTGTTAGAACTTGCACTTAACTTTTTTGCTTGAACATCATTCCCAATTCCACTTTTTTGTTTCTCTTTCATAGTTTCAAAAGTAGCATCATGTTTCTTCATAAGATGTCGAAGAAGGTTTGACTTGGTTGTATAGACCCTATCACAACCTTCAAATTGACATCTGAATGTGAGGTCCACACTCTCAAAGTCCCCATCTGCTGAAACCTTTATTGCTTTGTGATCATTTTTGATATGATCAATGTATTTTAAATGACACGTAAAGTGAGCAGAACATTTTGACTGGTCACACTGAAACGTGCCTACCTCAACACCGGATAACAATGCACTTGCCTTTTCCAATGTGCATCTGTGGAGCAAAAGATAGTGTTTCAACAAACTGGTAACCTTCGACACTACTTTTGAGCATTGTTTGACTTGGCATCTGTATTCCTGCACTTGGACCACTCCATCAGTTTCTTTAGCACTGTTCTTTTCATCACGTTCTGACTGATGCATAGCCCTATAATGGAGGATAAGATTTTGTTGGATTGAAAAGGCAGCCACGCATCCTTCATGCACACATCGATATGGCCGGTACATACAGTGCGGATCACTTGAATCAGCAGAATCAATGGTGTCTATTGGCATTGTAGTTTTCTCTTGAAAGTCAACCATCACATCTGAATTCAATTTCAATTTGTCTGTTAGATTCTGGAGTTGCATTTTCTGTTCTTTCGTCTGGAGCATTCATTGTGTCAAAGAGATAGGGACTTCCACCACTCAGCTCTTGCATCGCAAATATACCTGGTTCATTCAATTCACTGACATGATTCTCTTCAGCCAGAGAGGGGTCTGTCAGCGGTTTTACACAGGTAGCTGAAAGCACTACAAGATTTACGTTTTCCTTAGATGCTTCCACAGTTCTGCAAGTCTCAGAGCTGGAAACTGTAAGGGACTTTTGTGTGGGGCGTTTCTTTTTTCTTTTGGTAACAATGTTGGCTTCTCCAACATTTGAATCAACAGATGTAACAGTCAGATTTGGATTGATTTGGTGTTGAATCTGCTCTGATAGGGAGTCCTTTCCCTGGTCAGTGATGAGGCAAGCAGGTACTTTTCCCTGGTCAGTGATGAGGCTAGCAGGTACTTTTTCTGACTTTGATTTAGATTTTCTGATCTTTCTATAACCAAGACCAATTTTCAAGTGAGACATTTCTTCTTTTGAAAAATGGTGGACATTTTTGTAGTGGATTTTAAGGCCTGTGGTTCTGGTAAATCCCTTTGAACATAAATGACAGTTGTATGGTGCTAATTTGACAGGGTTTTTCTTCATTTGATTTATCCTGTCCTCGCTGTAATCATGTATGCGGCTAAGGTGTTTAAATAAAGCTTCTTTTGTCATTGCTCCATAAACACAGCCTTCTTCACATCTAAAGGGCTTTAAAACACATTTCTGCTCGTTTTGTACAGGATCTTCAATTGTGTGACACTGATCATTTCTGGTGACATCTTTAGAGCTTTGATCATCCAGGTTAGTGGTCTCAGATTTGATCTCAAATTTGTCTCGAATAAGTATATCAACTAAATCGAGACGTTGTAATGCCCTTTCAATTTCTACGATTTTGCCATCTTCACCAGTATTTGCAGAGATGATTTCAGCTTCATGTTTGATTTCTATGCTAGTGTTTGATACAGGTGGATGAAATAAACTGTAATTTCTAGTCATTTCAGAGGGGTCTTGAGAGGAAATATTAGTGTTCTGGATGCTATGTGTGCCACCATGCATGCTTGTTAAAGTGTTACTGTTAAAGGTATTTGATTCTGATGGTGCATAGATGCAGGGTTTTTGAGTTTGCTCAAGTATGTCATTCATGGGGAGAGGTATTTGTGCCGTTGAAATATCAGGATCATTCAGAAAATCAAGAAATGATACGGGTAAGTCTGCAGTAAGATCAATTTCATCTACAGGTTTGCATTGGGAACGTTTTGATAAATGACCTCCAAGTGACTTTGTGCTTGAAAACTCTCTGTAGCACCTGCTACAAATGACTTTTCCATCCTGTATTATGGCAGGCCATTTTGCTCTCTTAGATGATTTAATTTTTTTGGATTTCCTAGTTTCACCAGAACCTGAAACATTCGGATCATATGAAGGGATTCCATCTGTTCCTTCCTGTGACAATTCATGATCACAAAAATCTTTTGGACTTTTCTCAACAGTCAGGGGGGCCACACTAAAGAAATCTTCTGATGATTCCTTAAAATGAGGGGTTAAAAGATTCGACACATGTTTGACATCTGATGAGAGTAATGCATCAGTACTATCAGTGCTGATTTCTTTGTTTGAATTTCCCAATGGCTGCACTGGAATAGGACCTGTCTCTGAAGGCAAAGTTGAAAAATATAGGCTGCCATTCTGCCCAGGCAAAGTGCAGATGGAAATATCACCGGGAGGGTTTTGTCCAATCCGACTGAATCCAGGATTAACGCTTGACTCAACCTGTGACAAATCACAAGTCTGCTCACTGTTAAGGGCATGTAGTACTCTAAGAGAGCTTGACACATATTTTGAGGCTTCGTTCATCACACTTGAGGGTGTGTTGGCATTCACAGAAAGGGGGATAATGTCATCATAAGATGAGACAGATGCGTAAGCTAAGACTGGGTCAGAATGGTATGATGGGTTTGTGTGCTGGTGGTCAGATAAAACCGTAGAGTGGTAGGGATGTACAGAAAAACCTGAATCCAAATTCTCCATTGAAGGTGCTGCCCATGTCTGAGTTATTGGTAATTGCATCAGATCTGTCTGGTTTGGTAATGCTGCCCTTTGAGTGTTTTCAAGCTGAGAGCAAAACTTGGCATTTATGGACTGCATACTATCGTGACTGGAGAAAACAGTGGAAGTACTTTCGAGCACTGAGTCCAGACATGTAGTATGTTCAGTTTGTCTGGAACGGCTTGTCCATTTCACTCTCTGAGAACTAGTGGTTGTGCTCTCAAACGACGACTTTTTTGCAGCAATTTCTGCAATCCTTTTGTACTTCTTAGATAACTTCCATTCCTCAAAAGCCTCAGAATGAACATTTTTGACATGTCTCGACAAACTTTTTGAGGTGCTGTATTTCCGCGTGCAGGTTTCGAATGGACACACGTGAGTCAGACCTTCTTCTTTGCTGGCTTTTTTCATAGAGAGAGACGACTTCAATGTGGAAGACTTAAGCTGACGCAATGCGAAAGAAAACAATTTCTTATCTTTCAAGAGTGTTTGAGTTTCACTGTCAGCATTCTTTAGAGCATCTAAATATTTTGGATCATTGCACTTGATGGGAATAGGCTCCAGTTTTACATAGCAAGTTTCAAGATTCAATTGCTTTGTACTTTCAAGACAATGAGGTGTCTCAGATTCATCAGGCTGAACAGCATTAGTCTGGGAATCATTTTTGCTTACTGTCAGCTGAGCTGTGCATGACACAAGATGCTCAGGCTTTTCTGTGGAGTCTTGAGTGTCTATAATGCTTTCAACTGTGCATTTCCTTTCTACTGGGGTAAACTCTTGAGAAACCTCTTTCATTTGGCTTGGAGGCAACTCTAAGGCAGGAAAAGTCGGTGTAAGTACTTCAAGTTGAGAAGGTGAGCCCCCATCAACAGCAGAGGTGCCCTTCTTCTTTGTATGTCCTTTCTGATGCAGATCTAGCTCAGACAGGGTGTAGAACACCTTGTCACAGTTTTGACTTTTGCAGGAGAACGTCATGTAGTGCTGTGCTTCATGATCATACAGCAAGTATGTCTCGTTGAATATTCTCTCACAGTTTGGATATGCACACTGTGCCTGAAATTCAGCATGTACTTTTCTGTGTATCTGAAGCTCAGCATGAGAGGAAAAGCTGAAATTACATCCAAGCTGAACGCAAAAATACGGCTTCTCGCCACAATGCCTCTGTAAGTGATCATTAAGATGGGTCACATTAACAAACTGACGGTGACAATACTGGCACACAGCCTTCTGGCTCTGTATTTCTAGGAAATGTATTGCTTCCTGCTCATTTTTGTGGGCCTTAACATGTGCAACCAAATTCCTGAAGTACTTGAAAATTTTTTGACAACTTGTAACAGGGCATGAACAACATTCAGTGTTGTTAACATCACGAATAGGGTTGCCCTGCTTGGGGGATGACACTTTAATTTTGCTTTTGACTTTAGTGCTGGGTCTACTGTTTGAAGCATATAAACTGTTATTGCAAATTGTTCCTTGGCTAACTTCCACAGCAGTTTTGCTGTAGTGCTCTTGTTTTTTCAAGGTACTGCTAGCTGCTGTCAACTTGGTGTCAATACTGGTACGTTTCTTGCTTACACCATAGCAGCAAGGCGTTCCTTACATGACTGTTTCACATGAGATGCCACATGAGGCTCTAGAACTACCCTAGTTTCAAATGTTTTAGCACATATTGGGCAACGGAAAATCCCATCTTGAACGTGCTTCAATGCATGCTTCACAATCCTGTGTCCAAGGAACTCTTTATCACACAAAACACAATACTGCATATAAGCTTGCCAATTGCGGAATCGAGAAGAAACAAATCCCATCTCTCTCATCTTCTTCATTTCCTTTTTCTTCTTTCTTTCTGCTTCAACTTCACCAAGTTCGTAAGGAGGACTATTGGTAAAATGTAGATGTTGAAAATATTTTTCATCATGGTCATGGACTTCATTGTCTTCACTGTCAGTACATTTGTCAGTAGACAATATAGCTGTTGCCTCCTGACCCATCAAAGCAAGGCATTGACGTTTTAGAGTTTTCCAGTCCCAGAACTCTGGATCAAAAGGCCACTTCGTCTTTAAGGCCAACAACAGGTCACAGCGTAGTGAGTTCATAATTGGTGGATCCTCCTGCTCAAGCTTTTGGTCAGGCTCATTAAAAAGAGTCTCAACAGCATAGTAAGAGTCCAAAGACGGATTTATCAGGAACTCGGTGAGTTGACAAGCCTGTTTTACTTCCAAATCCAAAGGCAGCAAACAAGAGATTGTTTTGCAGATAGTGATATTACAGCCCTCGTTATCATGAACTCCCATTTTTAGTGCTTGAATGCACATTTCGATGCACACTGAGAGTCCATTTTTCGCATCCTGAGAAAACAAAAATGTCATTGTCAGTGCCATTGCCTTTGTTTTTGTAAAACATTGATATAAAAACAAAACCTTTTCTTACCTCAGCCTGAATGACTTTGATGAGGAGCAGAATATGGTACACACTCACAGCGAGGCATGATAACAGTCTGCATTGCTCCAAAAAGGCCTGTTTTGATTCGAGCCGTATTAGAAGTTTACTCCAAAACAGTGTCAGCTCCCTATAAGATATACAATATGATCAACGAGCTCTTAAAAATCAAGCACTAAAACATATTTAATGATTAACAAGTATCTTTAAAATACACAGTAGGCTAACATGAGTATAATGTATATATATATATATATATATATATACACAGTGGTGCTCAGAATTAATGGCACCCCTGGTAATTATGATCAAAAATGGCTGTAAAAAATAAATCTTCATCGTTTATCCTTTTGATCTTTCATTAAAAAATTGGCAAAAATCTAACCTTTCATTGAAGTAAAAGAATTGAAAATGGGGGGGAAAATCACAATTTTAAAAAATATTTTTCTCCAAAACACGTTGGCCACAATTATTCATACCCTTTTATTAAATACCTTTTTGCAATCTCCTTTTGCCAAGATAACAGTTCTGAGTTTTCTCCTATAATGCCTGATGAGTTTGGAGAACAACTGACAAGAGATCAGAGACCATTCCTCCATACAGAATCTCTCCAGATCCTGCAGATTCCCAGATCCATGTTGGTGCTTCTTCTCTTCAGTTCAGCCACTCATTTTCTATATGCACCATGCCCATTATAAGATTTCTAGCAGAAGGCGTCAGGTTTTGATTTTTTATCTGTTGATATTTGCTAGAATCCACAATGCCATGTGTCTGAATAAGAAGTCCAGGACCTCCAGCAGAAAAATAGGCCCACAACATTAAAGATCCAATGGTATATTAAATTGTACACATGGGATACTTTTTATCCTTGTGTGCACCAAACCCATCTAGTGTGTTTGCTGCCAAAAAGGCTCTTTTTTTAGTTTAATCTGACCACAGAACCCTGTGCCGTTTGAAGATCCAGTCGTGTCTGACACCTGAATATGCTGGAGTTTGTTTTTGGATGAGCGAGGAGCATTTATCTTAAAACCCTCCCAAACAACATGTGGTGATGTAGGGGTTGTTTGATTTTTTTTAATAGGCTTTCTGACCCCAAAACTCAACTAATCTCTGCAATTCCCCATCTGTGATCCTTGAAGAGTCTTTGGCCACTCAAACTTTCCTCCTCACCGTCCATTAAGAAAATATAGACACACGTCCTCTTCCTGGCAGAATCGTAACAACTTTAGATGATTGGAACTTCTTAATTATTGCCCTGATGGTGGAAATGGGGATTTTTAATTCTTTTGATATTTTCTTACATCCACTTTCTATTTTGTGATGGTCAACAATCTTTAGATGCACATCAGAACCATGTTCTGTGGTTTTACTCATTGTGATGAATGATTAAGGGAATTTGGCATTTGTGCTTCCTCATATTTAAACTCCTGTGAAACAAGAAGTCATAGCTGGACAATTTCATGTTCCTAGTCACCCTGGTGTGCTAAAAAAGGTAAATGTTAATGGGAATATACTTCATAGATAAATTATTCATAAAAAATTCTAGGGGTATGAATAATTGTGGCCAACGTGTTTTGAAGAAAAATATTTTTTATAATGTGATTTCCCCCCCATTTTCAATTCTTTTACTTCAATAAAAGGTTAGATTTTTGCCAATTTTTTGAATGAAAGATCAAAAGGATAAACGAAGATTTATTTTTTACAGCCATTTTTGATCATAATTACCAGGGGTGCCATTAATTCTGAGCACTACTGTATATATAATCACAATTAGTAGTTTGAAAACTGTTTCATCATTTTTATGCACGCTCATGATGAAAACTCCTGTTATAATCAATAAAGCTGTCTACACAGTGTCTATGTCTTGACTATAACAGGGACATTTGTGCAGTCAGTAAGTTTACACAGTCATCCAGACAGTTAAAAAGCCTGCAATGAACAAAACAATGATGATCAGTGCTTTTCTTCCATGCCAGTGAACACAAAATACTTTTGTCAGGTGATGTTGCATGTGCGTGCATAATTATTATGCAAGTCGATAGGTATATCAGGTTGGATGCAGTCCTGGAAAATGGTGTCACTGGCGCGTAAAGGATTTCTGGTGGTTTTTCACTTCATTTTTAAAGCATTTTGCAGTTAATGTGTCTTTATATTGCAACATTTTTTAGCAACCCTGCTGACCCAATAAGCATTTCATTGTCCGATGGACATGCCTTAATTGTGAAATTTCTGTAGTCTTGCATCCTTCTCATGGCTATTTCATAATTGTTGATTTTTTAGAGTCAGTTATATATTCATTTGGCACAATTTACCTGCCTAATAATTTCACACATCTGAATATAAGGCGTTTTTCTCTTTATGGGAAAGTCAGAACTACATACCACTACTGAATTTTTCAGATTTTTTTTACTGAAACACCAAAACCTAAATTAGTTTACAATTAGCTGAAAATTGAAAATGAAAATAAAGCTTATTTAATAATCAATTAATTATTTTAATGATCAAAAACTTAAATAAAAACTGTGTTGTACAAACATTTCAGTTACACATTAGGCAGCTAACAGGTTAAAGGTGCTCTAAGCGATGTTGGGTGACGTCACTTCTTGTTGACGTTCAAAGTATTGTCAAACAAAACGGAGGCTAGCTCGACCCTCCCTCTACCTCATCACCGTCCCTTCCCCCTTTCCTTCCGTGCTTCCTGAAACAGGCTTTTCCGATGTAAATTCGGGACTTCACGCGGTCCTTCTTCTTTTCCCTCTTCTTTGCTATTTGTTCATCGGAATGTCGTCTCTTTGGTCGTGTGTGGGCCATATCAAAATTCAAGAGAATATAATTCTAACATTAGTCATTGTCTAACATCTCTCCTCTAGCTAACTTCCCTCTTCATGCTCTCTCCTCCACTCCCCACACCCCCTCTTCATGTGCACGAGCACTAACCTCTCAACCCCACCCCCAAATCATTCTTGTCGGTTATTGGCTGGAACACTGTTTGTTATGTTTCGTGGTCCAGGTTGGACTAGTTTGTTTTTGTTGCCATTTATGGAGCCTGGGCTCTCTACAGAGACCGCGTTTTTTACTGTGTGTTCAGGGGAAAGGCAGCTAGCGTATAGTGAGGAGATGTTTGCTGTATGTGACAAAACATGTTTCGGCCTGAAAAACACGTGGCATCGCTTAGAGCACCTTTATGCAAAATATAGTGAATATGTAATATGCACCATATAACACATTTACTATATTTTTTACTATATTTATTCAAATGCTTCTCTCTAGAGTTACTTTTCTAGTTAACTAATGAGCTATGGACATTGAATTGCTTCCATAGGGTAAATGTAATGTTACGTGACTTTGTTTGCAAGCTTTTTTACTGACGTCTTTTCACAATTGAAAACTGATTGAGCGACTACATGAGAAATGATACATTTAAGCAAGTTGTACTGTTTTTTTTTCAACATACCTTCTTATGTCCATTCATGTTTATTTTGTGCTATAACCAGTAGTAAAGTTGAAGAGATGATCGTTCATTGTGCTCCGTGCTGCTGCTTGAACATTAAGGAGTGTTTTGACATTAAGGAGTTTCAAAACAACATTATTGTTTGAATTTTGTGATCAAATTGAAAGCTGAAAGTTTTGTTCACGCAGTTAATGAAAAGAGTATAAATCTGATATTGATTCATTTATCGATTTAAGATCGACTAAAATCACACTTGTGTCAATATTGTCAACCCAGCTAGTGTACACACAGCTGACATGTTTACCTGTTGTAGCTTATCCATGTTGTGCACATGAAATAGACGCTGACACAGTCCAAATGCACCATTGGAGGAGCGTTATTCACTGTTTCATTCAATGATTGGAAAAAATATATGATCAGAATATTGACTTGCCTAATAATTATGCACGCACTAGAGTACACACACACACATATATGTATATCTATATATCTATATCTATATATTTATATATATATATATATATATATTAATATAGGTATATAATATATAAACCTCACATAATGATAAAAACAGAACTGAATGAAAAGCTGAAATGACACGTTTAGTGAAATACAACAGGCAAAATCACAAACACAATTATTTTAATATTATTTTTGTGCACAGTGATTGAAAATTAAAGTTGAAGTATGTAAGATGTTTCGTGTTAAAAAAACAGTACATTCTCTTAACCCAGTTTATTATTTATTGACTACTATTAGTATGTTATTCATGGGCTTATCTCCCCAAAAAGTGTAAACATTGAGCCCCCCAGGCACCATCAAAACACTGACAGCGGTCCTGCTCAGATCAGCCAATCTCTTTCCAGCAACCTATAGCAAAGGTTTTAAGGTTTTATAGAAGTGCAAGCCTAAATTCACTGCATTTAGAACTTTGAAGATCAAACAGTTCATGAAAACATCAGAGCGTACAGGGACAGCACTGCGATGCATTGCACTATATGGACACTTTAATAACATGCAGCATCATCATGCACCCTGTTCAGAAAGAATAAGGGCCAGATTTACTAAATGGGGCAAATTAGCGCGAGAGCGCACTTCCAAAAAGCGCTGATGGGAGTGGAAAGTTCTCCGCGTGATCTACTGACAACGCACAAGTTAAAGAACACAGACGCAGCCAAATCATTTCCATAATGACCAACGCAATCTACCAAGAGCAACGCAAATCAGCGTCTGGTTTGAGACATGCTTATTTTGGGCGGTATATAATGGCACAAATACGAGTAAATTGACTAGCGCAAACCTTAAATTACCTTGCATGATTCATTTAAATTAGAGGTGGGCATAGATTAATTTTTTTTTATCTAGATTAATCTCACTGTAATCTTGGAATTAATCTAGATTAAAATGGCTCATTTGAATTCTGCCGAAGGCATTCAGAATGTGTGCGCTACCCAAATAATGACTAAAAGTAAGTCTTTGAGAATAGTTCGCATCACGTAGGGATGTGAATTTCTGCCAAAAATGCCATTCAACAATCGAGGAGCAAAAGTCGAATATCGTTCGGAAAAAACACACACAAAAAAAAACCGCACACTCACAATGACAGAAAGGGAGGCCAATTTCATCTTTAGCGATTTGTCATCAAACAAACTGTTTATTAATTGAACAAGTAACATGTTTTCGTCGTTTTTTTAACATAGTAGGCTAATTGGAAGAAGAAAAAAAACAATAAAGCAGACGTAGCTACAGTCCGTTTTTGCATAGCCAAACCATATGCTCGTTAGATCAAAAAATAATGTCATATGTCATAATGATTTTATGTGAACCTGCCTTGTTAGCGGCAATAGCCTCCTTTTTAAACAAAATAGTTTCAATCAATGTAAACTATTCGTGTGACTATGCCACTGCGCAATACACACACACATTACCGCGAGATGGCGGGTGTTCATTTCATAAACTCTACACAATGGTATCTTATTTGACCTGTTAACCTTTGCCAGTGCGCCGACGCTCTGAAGCGTTTTTTTGTAGCCTATAAATTAATGTATATGTCCAACAAATGGATAATGTCATACTTTTTATTAGTGCTATTTTAGTAGTGGCGTAATAATCTGTTTGGTTGTAAAATGTATTACCTGAATGAATTGAAATCGAATGTATCGTCCTGTGGAATCCTTCATTCACAGACAGCTTACGAAGATATTCAACTAATAAAGATCTTCATCACTGGCAAAAATATGATGCATTTGCAGATTTGCTTTCACTAGACTAGACTGTAGATCCACGGCCACTTTATCCAACGCTCTTGATGTTCTTAAATCTTCCTGTTACGACTCTGTGTCGAGTGTGAATTAAAAGCGCTTAGACGATTCAGTGCGTGAGGAAACTGAACAGATAATTCAAACTGATTCGCGAACCGATTTAGACAGATCTGCCAACTTGTTTGAAGAAGTCTTTGAACAGAATCGACTCAAAAGAGTGATTTATTTGTAAATTGAGCATCGCTCATGCCCATAAAAAAGATACAGAGCGCTTGGAATAAACTCATTTAACAACATGTATTGCATTAAAATAAAGTAACGAGAGGAACGTCGCCCAACGTAACAAAGTAAAAGTATACACTTTGTGTCCCTGACAGGAAAATACCCTGCTGCGACAGTAGGCGCGGCGTCAATTATGTCAAATGTACTACACATTGGAATTGCGTGAAAATATAACGATATTCGAAAAAGCTATTTTATGATCCCAACCCAACTTTGAGAATAGATTAACGGCAATATTATTTTTATCGCCGATAACAGTTTAAACTAATTTAAATACTCTCTCCTCCCATAAATTTTGCCTCTGAAAGGGAAACTCCAACAAATGCATATGCAATAAGGTCAGCTGCAAAAATAACTGTGTCCCTGTCTTTCAGTTCTAATTTTCCACTGCATGTCTTCAGTAAATCCTGACAGTAGTTTAATGCGCTGGTGCCAGCTGTTAGTAAATCTGACCCTAAGTTTATTACGTTTACTCAGCCTCAAACAGGCAAATCATGTCAAAAAGTGTGCCTGGTACAGATACGTTGGATGGGTTTATTATAAGCAAGCCTACTCAGTTGCTTACTCATGACCCATAGCAACAAAGCTTAAAGTATTCCTAATATTTTGGACCTTTTATTGAAATAAGCCCAGCTTTTACCAGTTAAGACATGCCTTCACAAGGACCCGTACGAGCTGTGTTTGTGATGTTAGAGTTGGTGGAGGTGCTATGCAATGTTTACAAGGTTGATTGAAAATATGCTTTATTTCTGTAATTCTGCTAGGTGACACTAGTGTCGCAGAAACTACACACTTCACCTTTAAAAATCAGAACAAATGTCTTACCAGGCACAATAAGCATCCCCACTGAGAAGCTGCCGCTTGAAAAATGCAGTACAAAGACTGAGAGCTCCCTTCTCGTCTTCCTCTGACTCCAAATTACAAATCATGTCCAGAGCTTCCTTACAGTCTACCTCCTTTATCTAACAAACATAACAGAGTGAATTTAGGTTACACATTATTTGCAATAGTCAAGCTTATGCAAATTAAATAATAATAAAAAATGATAATAATAACAGATTAATGAAAGGGATAGATCACACAAAAAGGAAAGTCATCATTTGCTCACCCATTTTGTTTGTTTAACAGGGACAATACACTAGGCATTGTTACACACAGACAACCAATGCCGTGTACATAGGCCATAGGGCATAAAGCTAATTTGCTGGCCCTCGTCCCTGGTCCAACCCCAAAAGAATTCTGTTATTTTGTCTGTTCTTATGTTTTGTAACACAAATGAAAATTCTCATCATTTTTGTCCCGCTATTGAAACTGAATGCAACAAAAAATTTCATGCATCAAAACCTACAAAAAAAAAAAACATGGTAAAAGTAATCCATATAAATTGAGCGGTTTAATCGCAGTCTTCGGAAAAACTTGATATGATATTACAGTCAGATTTAGCATTTTATTCCAATATAAACACCGAACAACACACATGCATAATGTACAAACACACTTCAAACAGGGCAAACACAGAAGCCCAATGGGGTTTGTTCCCGCATGCCAAGCAAGCATAATTGAGCCTTAATGCTTACCATATTTGAGGAACTCTATGTATATGCATTGATCATGAATGAGAGCATATTAAAAATATTAATTTGTGCTCTGAAGATCTTCTTTAAAGTCTTCTGGGATTGGAACCACATGAGAGTGAGTGAATAAATGTTACATTTTAATTTTTGGGTGAGCTAACCCTTTAAAAATTATAGCGATTCTATCATGACACAGAAAAGAGGCATTAATATATTAATGTTGTGCAAGACTATACATTTTAAATATGATTAAAATATTAATTCTGAAGTTCAACAAAAAAATTCAAATTGTAGGAAGTAACCTCTGGAGGTGCTCAAACAGCTTAATTCAACAAAGACTGCTTGTTACAGAAGAGATTTTCATGTATAATCCATGCATACAAATGTAATTGTCGAAAACATAAGGAACACAAACAGCAAGATTAGAATTTCAAAACAAACAAAACATGTTAGAGCAGAAAAAAACGTGTGAATATGCTTCAACTTCAGCATTAATACAATAGACTGATTTAAAAAAAATTTAAAAACATCCTCACCTCTTGCATAAGTTCTTGTTGTGGCTTTATTTCACACAGACATACGAGGTAGATTTGTTTAAAGTTCTTCTTTCCTCCAAATTCAGGAAACTCTGCGCATATCTTTGCTAGTATTGCAGCTTTATCCATACTCTTCAGTTTGATGAGGTGCTTTATACGCATATGAAGTAGTTCAGGTCCTTCTCGAGATAAAAACTCATGCACTACAGAAGACGCACATCCAAACAAGTTAAAAATAGTAGCAGTACAATTATAAATGAATGTCATTATTACCAAAATATGGAACAAATAAGTATGAACCATAAAAGAGAGAATATTCAAATAAAAAAGTGATAGACGGTAAAAGCATTTTTACCTTTCTCTAAATTAGGGATGTCACTTGAGAGAAGGCTACACAGAGTGGAGTTGGACCACACACCATTCTCCTCCACCAGAGTCAGCAGCGTGTGAAGCTGCGAGTTTCCACGTGCCTGAAGGATGTCATGAGCCATCTGCATCAAAGAAATCATCAACACAATATTAAAACATTAAAAATTAACTCCAGCCACACCTAACCCTACCCATAATCAGACTAGATAGGATTATTTTATAAACAGTCCTTAGATTCCTCTTTTTCAAAAACTAAGGGTGCTCTGATCAGGATTTTTCAATTTCAACAGAATCGTGAGCTCAAAGTGCCCCTATTATATTTTTATTTTCCGAAAATTCCCTTTCATGCAGTGTGTATGTTTGTGAATGTAAGCGTTTGGCAAAGTTGTAAAGCCAAAGTGCACAATAAATAAAGTAATTGTCTCCCAAAAAGAAATCGTTGTTTGTATTTCGAATCTCACTGCATGACGGTTCTACGTAACTAGAAAATACATTTGCAGAATGCTATGTTGTACGTTGTCCGCCGCAAAACAACTTTGCCAGCCCACAACACGTCACGTCACTTTACTGACACAACTGCTTCTCAATCTCGGAGTTCAACGCGGGATTCTCAAAACGCTTGCTCTTGAAAGATGGGTCTGTGCCCAGTTTATTTGGACCAGCCTGCTCCTCAGAATCACAACCTGTAAGTATGAATAATTAGAAGTAGTTTTGTGTTTTATATTGTGTAACTTTCCTGCTAACCGGCTAACTCACGTTATTATAGTGTGTTACTGAAATACTTCTGCTAAGCGGCTGTGGGCCACTATTACCTCAAACTCTATTAATCCAGATTGTCTGTCGTTCTCACTAATTTGAGTAAAGATAAAGGATGGAGCAAGATTTGTTTTACAAACGTTTGTTACATCAGGCCTTCACGTTAGTCCTGGGTGAATGTATTCACCGTTATAGATACAGTTCCCGCATGTGCACTGGAATAAATTAAAAATATACACATGGGTTTGTTGATGGACATACACTTGTTAATGCTGATAGTGAGGAATTACAGTTGCAACATCTCATAATGTACCTCAACATGAGTAGTGTATCACTGAGAATCGTCCTGCTCAAGTCGTCCTTGCCAGGGAGGTTCGGGTTGAATAAATAGTTCTTACAATGTTTCATCATGGGACTCGTGCTTGGATTGATATGGTAAGCTCATCATTACTGTGTAGTGTGTGTGTGTGTGTGTGTGTGTGTGTAGTGTGTACAATCGCTGAGCTTTAGGAAGCCTCCAGTGATGTAATAGCTGTTTCGCTTCCAAAATACGCCTGAAGCGGTAGACCAATCACAACAGACTGGGCCATCTGGCCAATCAGAGCAGAGCAGGCTCACGGAAAGGAGGGATTTAGAGAGACTGATTCATCCATCGAGTAGTTTGAGAATTCATGAAAAATGTGGTGATGTGCAATGTATATTACGAGAAAATTAATGCAGCCTTATTGGGACAATAAAGCCCCTCCCTACACCTCCCCCGAACCAATAAACACTTTATTATTAAACGCACGTTAATCACGGCAGAAATTTTAAATCTTCAAGCTTCTAATTACTTTTTCTTCGATGTATGCCTGTTTTGTAACGGATATGGATGATAGTGAGAGTGCTCAGTCGATGGCTAATGCTATAAATGCATTTAGCTCAACTTATTATGCCATAACGAAAATAAGATGATTGTGGACATTAATGTAGCAAATCTTGAACAATGTTTGGGCATGGACACAATATGAAACTGTCATGAATGTATTAAAATGAACTTTGCTAGCTGTGTTGATCACTATTTATGTGGCCACACATCCACAGCAGGAAAAATCATGACAATTCTTTCACAGAATTTTTTTTTTTTTTTTTTTAAACTTGTAAATATGAAATGGGCAATTTGATATTTATTGTTATTAATGATATTTTGTTGCATAATTTTGCTACATGAATTGCTACACGTGAAGCCCTTAACCAGAGACACGTTTCTCAAACTGACTGCTAAAGCAGAAAAATAATGTTAGGTAATGTTAAATATTCTTTATATAAATATTTTCAATTAAGTTTTTTTTTATCATATATCATTTTAAAGGTTTTTTAATTGTAGAATGTGAAAGTAACATAATATAATTTGCTCATTCTGGTTCAGGTGGCATATATTTACTGTGTAATGAAAGCAATCATATTCTTGACGGCACAGAGATGAAATGTACTGTACATTGAAAATAATTTTCCGTGTTTGGAAAACCCATAAAGCCATTAACCATGCCATCTGGTATGCATTCTTTATTTGGACCTCTAACCCAATACGTTCTTAAAATAATATTACTAATTAGAAATGCTGTTGTGTGATGCTTATATTTGATGCTTATATGAATATAATAATAATTTGATAAGCCAGGTCCATCCACCAATTCCACAAGATACTGCACATTACCTTTGTGTTAATAAAAACATTTAATGAAGTCTTCTCTCTGACCTTGACAGAAGATTGAAACTTTTCCCATAAGGCACCAGGGATTTTCCCGGGGAAAGACAACAGAAGATTCAGACAGCTCCTAGCAGGAAACAAAAACATCTATTGAGTAAATTTCCTTTACACTGCGTTCAAACTGACTTGTTTACTTATGCACTACTCTCTATATAGTGAAAGGCACACAATGCACTATATGGTTAAATTCGCACACAATGCAATAAATGGTGAAATTCGCTGGTCAAAAACCTCATAACTCAATTTGAGCTTGATTTTGGTTGAATGTTAATAATACAGTGACACGTGCAAGTGTCTGACCATATATAAATTCATTCAATCATGTAGGTTATTTCTTATTTGCTGTTTTGTAACTTTGAACTTAAAAAACTGCTGTGTTTTTTTCTTTCTGATAATTTAGCATGCAGTTTTTTTTGCCCACCCTGTTTTATGAAGGCCCACCCCTTTGAACATTTCTGGCCTAGCACCTGTCTGTTTCAGTGATTTTATGAGGGCTAAGAGGTGTCCTAAAACACTAGGAAACACCGCCATCTAGTGCCTAAAGCAATAAATCAGATTCACACAGGCTCATACACAAAGTCCCATAATTGTGATAGAATGAATGAATCCACAATTAAACATTCTGAGCCATATTTATGTGCAGTTTTTATTCAAGAAGTCTTCCCATGACAGGCTTTTTAAGACATTTTAAGACCTGCACAAATAAAATGAATACCATATGGGTGGGGTAGCAATGTCTACTCTATGGTAACATCCAAACCATAAAATAAATATAAAAATGATGATTTGAACCATCACTGAACTTACTTAAGCTGGACTATGACACTATTTTTTTTTAGATCTGCTGTACAGCCGAAACAAACTTTGTTGCATTATTTTCCTGTTATCACTGTAAAGCTGCTGTGAAACAATCTGTATTGTAAAAAGCGTTTATATTAATAAAGGTGACTTGACTTGTGTGGCAAGCAGGGCAGGGCAGAGGGTCGTGAGAGAACGGCGCGAGGCCGGTGGCGTGACTGATGATGAGCATCACCGGCGAGCTTCACCGGTCTCGTATCTCTCAAGGAGGAGCTTCAGAAGCATAAAAGGAGGAGTGTCGACAGTGAAGGACGAGAGAGGACCAGGCCTGGACTTTTTCTTTGTGTTTTGTTTAAGTCCATGAGTGGCTGCTGCTTTTACTTTCATCTTGTGTTTATTTATATAATAAAGTTTGTGAACGTTAGCTGGTTCCCACCTCCTTCCTTCCTCTGAACATCGTTACACTATGCAAAGTCACATGTCCTATTTATAATTTTCATGTTTTTGTCTGCTTGACAGAACCATACAAATTTGTGCATCTTGTATTAGAGCAGTTTTGCTTTGAGTACAATTCTCTCATACTGACCACTGGATGTTCAATATGGAACCTCATGGCAAAGAACTCTCTAAGGATTTGAGAATTAGAATTGCTTCTCTCCACAAAGATTTCCTAGGCTATAAGAAGATTGGTAACACCCTGAAACTGAGTTACAGTACAGGCCATGGTCATACAGAGGATTTCCAATACGGGTTCCACTTGGAACAGGCCTCGCAAAGGTCAATCAAAGAAGTTGACTCCTCGTGCTGTGCATCAGGTGCAGAAGCTGGCTTCAAAAAACAGACGTATGATCATGCTAGCATTGCTTTAGAGGTTGCAGAAGCAGAAGTTTAGCTTGTCAGTGCTCAGACCATACGCCGCACACTACAACAAGTCGGTTTGCATGGCCGTCGTCCCAGAAGGAAGCCTCTTCTGAAGCTGGCTCACAAGAAAGCCCGCAAATAGTTTGCTGAAAGCAACCTGTCCAAGAGCATGAATTACTGGAACCATGTCCTGTGGCCTGATGAGACTAAGATAAACTTGTTTGGCTCAGATGGTGTCCAAGTATGTGTGGTGACGCCCTGGTAAGGAGTACCAAGAAAATTGTGTCTTGCCTACAGTCGAGAATGGTGGTGGTAGCATCATGGTCTGGGGCTGCATGAGTGCTGCTGGTACTGGGGAGCTGAGCTTCATTGAGGGAAACATGGATTCCAACATGTACTGTGACATTCTGCAGCAGAACATGATGCACTCCCTTCAGAAACTGGGCCAAACGGCATGATAACGACCCCAAACACACCGTCAAGATGACAACTGCCTTGCTGAAGAAGCTGAAGGTGATGGAGTGGCCAAGTATGTCTCCAGATCTGAACCCTATTGAGCACTTGTGGTGATCCTCAAGCGGAAGGTGGAGAAGCGCCATATGTCTAACATCCAGCAGTGATGTCGTTGTGGAGGAGTGAAAGAGGAACACAGCAACAACCTGTGCAGCTCTGGTGAACTCCATGCCCGGGAGGATTCAGGCAGTGCTAGATAAGCACTATCTAGATAATGGTGCTCACACAAAATATTGACACTTTGGACACAGTTTTGACAGGTTCACTTAGGGTGTACTCACTTTTGTTGCCAGCTATTTTGACAATGGGGCTGTATTTTGAGTTATTTTCAGAGGACAGTAAATATATACTATACAAGCAGCACATTGACTACTCTATAATCTATCCAAGTTTAATTTCTATAGTATTGTCCCTTGAGAAGATATACTAAAATGTTTGCTGAAATGTGAGGGGTGTACTCACTTTTGTGAGATACTGTGTGTGTGTATATATATATATATATATATATATATATATATATATATATATATATGGGATTGCAACGGTACATGTATTCATCCCAAACTGTACGGTAGCGACTTCACGGTTCAGTGTATGCAGTCGCACGTTGAATATATACAGTCAAAGGCAATCCACACTCCAATCCAGAAGGGGGGCAGTGCGTGGTAATGTAATGTTGTTTGCTACCAGTAAAAAGCGCAGAGGAAAAGGAAGATACGATTGATCTGTATGTTTACATCTCTAAACCAGTGTTTCAACTGCGGAAAGATATCAATAAAACAGTTTGAGAATAATATCTCTCTGGCGCGTTCACTGTGAAGATTGCGAGTCAGCATCGTCAACTTCATCTTTCTAGCCGAGTGAGCCGACACTGACAGAAAACACTTATTTATTAATAAACAATTAAAATGTCTCCTTGCTATATTTGACATATTCATAATCATTACCTTTGCCTGTTCTTTTTGACAGCTTTTAGGTTATTGGCAGCGCCACCCAGGCTACATTGAACGCGTCAGCACCGAAAACATGATTTTTTTTTAATAATGGCACAACCTATTTGATATTCCAATTAAATAGGCTACTCAGTTAGGCTACTCATCCGAACCAACTATTAAAAAAATGTTTACTTGTAAGCGGTCTTTTTACATGTTAGTTTTTCCGTGAGCGGGAATTGAAAACCAGGAGTGGACTATGAGCGAAGTGATTACAGAATGCTTAGAGTGGAGAGAGGAACGTGCTTTTGCTCCACTCCAGGCTTTAATCACATCCCCCTCAGCAAGGTGAATAGGCTACACCTCGTCTTTCCTTAATTTAAGACCTATTCAAACTAAAATTAAGACATTAAACTATTTGAGAAATGAAAGCCTATTTACGGCCTTAAAATGATGAAAAGTGAACTTCTTGTGGACATTACAAATGTCTGTGAGCGCTCTGGCGGTCTCTGGTGATGCAACAATTCACACCATTGACGCCACTTAACCGAGCAAAATTGTTTCACTCGGTTACGCAATTTTTAACGGTTAATCGGTTAACCATGGACCAGGCGCGGATTTATGGATCAGATTAATAAAAACTATTTAAAATTTTTATTTTAATAATAATAATGAATTAATAAAGAATTTAATTTCAAACTACGGCCATATAGAGCTGGTAAGTCCCGCCCCTTCCGCTAACCCCGCTGGACCTCTAGGTTGAAAAATCGTCAATGCAAGTGAATGAGAGAAAATAATTATTTTCTAATCCCGTTTGAATTTTGCAATGAATGTGAACATATGTTGTCTGTGAATTTTTTATATAAATCTTCGCTGCTTTCGACGCGTTTGATATACGTCACCACCACTAGCACACGGATCCCGATGCCATCATGAATGGTGACATTTGGGTACAAAACACACAGGCATCTCGATCTAATTCCTTAGATTATCGCACCACGATTTGTGGAGGGAAAATGTGTTATGCGGTGACGTCACATATGCGACGTGTAGTCTTTCTCGTTATGTCTATTCTACAACTGCTAGCCAAAGAATCATACAATATACTGTCAAACTCGTTACATGAGAAATTATATAAAAAATTCACAGACAACATGTGTTCACATTCATGGCACAATTCAAACAGGATCAGAAAATAATTATTTTCTCTCATTCACTTGCATTGACGCTTTTTCAACCTAGAGGTCCACTCGGAGTTCTCTTACGAGAGTACTCTCGTGTTGCGTAAGCTAGCTTACGCTACGGGAAAACTCCTTTTCTCGAGAATACTGAAGCCAAAAAATTATCCTATAATTTTCTCATATTTAAAACGCATGCTTGCACAGAGCAGACCTAGAATAGGCAGCTCGTGCGCCTATTGGCTGCTCTGCGGCAAGATGCTGCAACCTATCGGTGGACTGGGAGTGACGTCAGCACCAATAGCAGCGCGGGTGCCCGAGTGCGTCACGTCCCGCCAGAATAGGCCTGGCTTACCTCTATATAAGCCCGGTCCAGATAGGGTGTTCTTTGATTTTTCTCCACTTCAGCGAAGTATTCACATCGCTGACTCTCCAGAGAAGCCGCGCCGTCGAAACAAGCACCTCAGCGGGACGAGCCCTCTGCACTGCAGTTGGAAGCCGCCTTCGCCGCTTCATCGCCGTACCTGCTGCGCTATCCGGCGCCCATATCCTTTTCATATTATATATCCTTTTCATATGCGCTATCCGGCGCCCATATCCTTCTCTAGTATTCTAAAAGAGCAAGAGGCGTTGTTTCAAATGCCTCGAGTTTCCAAATGCGGCTCGTGTCGAGCCCCTCTCAGCGACAATGCGCGAGTCTCGCCGCGGCCGGACCGCCATTGAAAGCAGCACGCATCGCTCTCACAGCTCCCTCGACGGAGGCGGCTGGAGTAGTGTATTTCGCAGCCAACGAGCCCGTTACGTTACCCGCTCGCCTGCACACAAAAGCCGTTTTCACGGCTACCCAAAAAAAAAAAAAAAAAAAAGTGTGCGCTTCCCGCCTGGGACGGAACCGCGCGTAGCTTCCTTTAGAGCCTCACTTTTTCACCTTCCCCGCCTCCCTTCACCGACGCGCAGCTGCCGCTCACGAGCCTCACTGCCGTCGCGTTTGAGGTTGAGGGACACGCATCAATAGACTGCTGTTCTAACCGCGCGTAGCTTCCTTTACGTTACAAGGAAGCTAGCGCGCCCCCGCAGAAGCAGTCACTCTGCCCCTTGTGGGACCGCGCAGTGATAAGCGCCGTTCCCAAGGGCTGCCGGAGCCTGTAGCCACAGCGACGCGCTCGCCGGAAAGCCTCCCTCGAGCCTCGCTTTTTCACCTTCCGCGCCTCCCTTCACCGACGCGCAGCTGCCGCTCACGAGCCTCACTGCCGTCGCGTCTGAGGTTGAGGGACACGCATCAATGGACTGCTGTTCTAACCGCGGCTAGCTTCCTTTACGTTACAAGGGAGCTACCGTGGCTGCTCGCGCTACTCAAGCTTATGTTGTTTCCCCCGTGGCTCAGTGGCTAAACTCTAAGCTTTCGCGCCAGAGACCCGTGTTCGATCCCGGCTCTCGCAGTAGAAAAAAATTATGCAGCTCTCCTCTCTGAGCTCGCGACCAGCTTTCTTACGTACAGGAAGCGAGCGCGCGAACCGAGACGTCACCGTCGAAAGAAAGTGTGGTTTTTTGTCCCGCCGAGGCCTGACAAACTCCCTCTTCTTCTCAAACATTTTCCAGCTCCTCCTAGTACGAGCGGCCGGTAATGTCTATACTGCAGTAGTGTGCCTGTTATACACGCACGCCTGTAAACAGTGCCGACACACACACGAAAACTGTGATGACGCTCTCTCTCTCTCTTATCTGCTCGCGGCAACTAAAGCTTACGTTGTTTTCCCTGTGGCTCAGTGGCTAAACCCTAAGCTTTCGCGCCGGAGACCCGTGTGTTCGATCCCGGCTCCCGCAGCAGATGACATTTATGCAGATCCGGCTCACGCCGATGGTGTTTTAGTGTAGAAAGGTGCCCACATCTCAGTGTTCACCCCTACACGCAAGCACGCTCGTGTTATTCACAGAGCCCACTCCCTTAAAGCGGGCAACCGCTCGATTGTTGAACGTAGGAAATGTGTCCGCGAGTTCGCGTCCACGCCTATTTTCTGCCCGCTCTATCACTAAAGACTCACGGCTGGACCACAGTCAAAGTTTATTTCCCTGTCAGTCCCCTTCAAAAAGGCTACTGCAGTGGTCCATTTAGCAGCCAACGAGCCGGTTCATTTACCCTCTCGCCTGCACACATACGCCGTTTTCACGGCGACCCAGAGAAATCTCAAAGGAGTATACTGTCTGGTTATCTGCCTCACGCCGTTGGTGTTTAAGTGTAGTGCAAGTGCTCACGCCCCAGTGTTCACCCCTACACACAAGCACATCAAATCTCGTGTCACTCACAGAGCACACTCTCATAAAGCGCAGAGAAGCCGCTCGAGTGTTGAATATAAGAAATGTGTCCACAGGTCCGTGCCCACTATCTGGCCGCTCTGTTACACGTTCAATAAAACAGGTTATGAATGTAAGTCTCGTGCCCGCCGGAGAGCGTTCACGCTTACTAACACACACCTCCCCCCGGGCGCCGCCCGCGTGTTAAAACGAAACACAGGGCATTGATATGACGCTCCCTATCCGTTATGATCGGGGCGTCACATACACTTGCAAGTCTCGTGCCCGCGCACACGCGCTCACGCTTACAGAAAGCTTTTCCGCCCAAAGCGCTGCTCGCGCGTCAAAAAGTGAGAATAAAATGCTCCCCATCCCTTATGATTGGGACTCCTCACATAAATCAGCCGGTCTCGGCTTTCAGTGAGCAGCCATTGCCCAGAACCGAGAGCGCGCGCGCCGCGCTTTCGGCTCCGGTTCAGTTTCACAAGCCCGCAAACGGCGGCGATCTGAACCCGGAGGCCATTCGCCCCCTAGCGGCTCACATAGCTGCGTGGGAAATTATCCCAGGGATTTCAGAATGGGTTCTCAGCACAATAAAGCAGGGCTATACACTTCAATTCATTCGCCCTCCCCCGCGCTTTCGAGCCCGGTCCGCGACGATAGTGAATGCGGAAGTAGCACACCTACTTCACGCAGAAATAGCAATACTGCTGTGCAAAGGGGCTATAGAAAAAGTACCGCCTTCTCTTAGCGAGTCAGGCTTTTACAGCCGATATTTTCTTGTACCCAAGAAGAACGGAGCTTTCAGGCCCATCCTAGATCTGAGACATTTGAACAAGGTGCTTGCAAAAGACCGTTCAAATGCTTACAACCAGGAAAATCCTCGCGCACGTTTGCCCGAGGGACTGGTTTATTTCTCTAGATCTGGAGGATGCCTATTTTCTGTTTCAGATATCACCCCGTCACAGGCAATTTTTGAGATTCGCCTTCGACGGTCAGGTATATCAATAAACCGTCCTGTCGCTCGGCCTGTCTCTAGCACCCCATACATTTACGAAGTGCATGGACGCAGCGCTCGCCCTCCTGAGAACTCAGGGGCTGCGAATAATGAACTATCTGGACGACTGGCTGATATTGGCTGTGTTCGCCACCTAGCCGCGTTTTTCCAGAAGGGCAGCTTTCTCCCTTTGAAAACGTTTCAACGGATGCTGGGCTGTATGGCATCAGCTGCAGCGGTGCTCCAGCTGGGCCTATTGCGCATGCGCCCGCTCCATCACTGGTTGAATGCTTGCGCGTCTCGCCGAGCCTGGGTTTCTGGCGGCCAGAAAATCAGAGTGACTCAGACCTGCATAGCGGCTCTGCAGCCCTGGTTAGTAGCCGACTGGTACCAGCAGGGAGTGACGATGGGAACCATCTCTTATTGGAAAGTAGTTTCGACAGATGTGTCCAACTCGAGTTGGGGCGCGCTGTTCGAAGGCAGACCGGCCTTTGGCCAGTGGTCAGACCAAGAGAAGTGTTTTCACATAAACTGTCTTGAGATGATAGCGGTCGAAAACGCGCTTAAGCGCTTCCTCCCGTTCATACAGGACCAACACGTTCTCGTTCGCTCGGACAACATGTCTGTGGTTTCCTATGTAAACCGTCAGGGTGGTGTCAGATCCAGGAACCCCTGCAATCTGACGGAACGCATCCTTGTTTGGTCCCAGATGCACCTGTGCTCGCTGAGGGCGGCGCATGTGCCTGGCCATTCGAATGACGGTCCAGACAAACTGTCCAGGGACAACGTTCCCCTGGGGGAATGGTCCCTGCACCCCCAAACGGTCCAGAAACTGTGGCGCCTATTCGGCAGAGCGGAAGTCGGCCTATTTGCGTCAAAAGACAATGCTCATTGCCCGATGTTCTTTTTGAAGAACCAGGACACCCTGGCCCAGGTCTGGCCCAGCCTCCCTCTGTATGCTTTCCCTCCGGTCTCTCTGTTACCACAGGTAATCAAGAGAGTCAGGGAAACGCGCCACTCGGTGCTCCTCATAGCTCCGCACTGAGAGAATCAGAATTGGTTTCCGGAACTAGCACGGCTGTCACATGCAGCTACGTGGCCTATTCCGGTGAGGGCAGATCTCCTCTCTCAGGCTCGCGGCTAGATCTGGCATCCCCATCCAGAGCGCTGGTCTCTGCACGCATGATTGATCAACGGGTACTCGTTACCCTGCCAGAAAGAGTGATGAGCACGATCACGCAGTCTAGAGCTCCTTCCACGGGACGGCTCTACGCGTCTAAATGGTCAGGTTCTCCAAGTGGTGCACCGACAGAGATCTGGATGCACGGTCGTGTGAGGTTGCGCATTTGCTCACTTTCCTACCAGAGCTGATGGATAAGGGGAGGTCCCCATCCACGCTCAAAGTTTATGTGGTGGCCGTGGCGGCGTTCGCAGAATTGACGCACGGTCAGTCACCGGGAAGACATGAGCTGGTCATCCGCTTCCTTAGGGGAGCTAGAAGGATGAATCCGCCGCGCCCCCGTCGGTTCGTATGCGGCCTCTGCAGTGCTTCGGTTGGGTCTGCTGCGCATGCACCCCCTGCAGCGCTGGCTGAAAACACGAGTCCCGCGACGAGCTCTCTGTGAAAGCGTCATGTTTGGAATTTGGGCCTAATGATTCTAAAGTTACGCTCAAACCAATACACGGTATGTCCCCAAAGTGCTCTCTACTCCGTTCAGAGCGCAAATCATTTCCCTGCCGGCCCTTCCGGGAACCGACAGTGACAGCGATGTAAACTTCCTTTGCCCGGTCAGGGCTTTAAGAGTTTACGTTCAACAAACCGCTGCCTTCAGGCAGTCAGAACAGCTGTTCGTTTCGTTTGGTGGCCGCACGAAGGGGCTAGCTACCTCGAAACAGAGCATTTCCAGATGGATAGTTGATGCTATCGCCTTGGCTTACAAGTCTAAAGGCCTTCAATGCCCTTTAGGTGTTCGAGCCCATTCCACTAGAAGTATGGCCTCATCATGGGCTTGGACTAGTGGTGTTTCACTCCATGATATTTGTAGAGCGGCAGGCTGGGCCTCTCTGTCTACATTTATAAGGTTTTATAACCTGGAGGTCCCTGCTTTGCAGGCCAAAGTGTTATCTGTATGAGATTGTCATACACGCTGACTGTTATACTGTGTTATGCACTCCCTTATACATATGAGGCGTCACCATATGGTCAATATGTGTTAGGGCTCACTTTGTGTCGGCCCACATATCTTCACTATTACGTGTTCCCCGGGCACTGGCCCTTGGACTTAATGTGAATGGTCTCAGCATACACGGCGCTTTAAACTGGGTTCCCGTAGCGTAAGCTAGCTTACGCAACACGAGAGTACTCTCGTAAGAGAACGACACTCGGTTACTAACGTAACCTCGGTTCTCTCTAGAAGAGGGAACGAGTGTTGCGTAACCCGGCCGTGTTAATGCTGCGTTCTTATTTCGCTTCAGTGTGAAAAACCAAAGAACACCCTATCTGGACCGGGCTTATATAGAGGTAAGCCAGGCCTATTCTGGCGGGACGTGACGCACTCGGGCACCCGCGCTGCTATTGGTGCTGACGTCACTCCCAGTCCACCGATAGGTTGCAGCATCTTGCCGCAGAGCAGCCAATAGGCGCACGAGCTGCCTATTCTAGGTCTGCTCTGTGCAAGCATGCGTTTTAAATATGAGAAAATTATAGGATAATTTTTTGGCTTCAGTATTCTCGAGAAAAGGAGTTTTCCCGTAGCGTAAGCTAGCTTACGCAACACTCGTTCCCTCTTCTAGAGAGAACCGAGGTTACGTTAGTAACCGAGTGTCGTTTTACGGATGGGCGGGACTTACCAGGTCTATACGGCCCGCCGAACACTTTGATATATGACACGCGCTGAGCGCATCCATCTCTGGCTCAGCGCCAGCCAGCCAACGCGCGGCGCGCCGCACAGTTTGAATCTGGCAGTTATGTCATGTCACTGTAGGCCTAGCTGCTACATATTTTGTCCAGACTTTGACACCCTTGCAAGGAGAGGGGACGAGGCTCATTGTTCACATGAACACCATGTTTTGGAAAGATAAAGACTAAGGGCCCGTTTACATATCGCGTCTTTTGCGCGCTCAAGTTTATTTCAAATGTACGCACTCATTATGGAAGCGACGCGGTCGCGACAGACTTGGTCAGGCGTGCACCACATCCGGATGGCAAGCCAAAGTATGCATAAACTGTATGATTGCACACTGACCCGTCAAAAGTATGCGGGACGCGCGCTTTTATGGCAAATCGCGCGTCCCGCATACTTTTGACGTTCGATCTCGGCCGAACATTTGTCCAAAGCTCGGCCGAACAGCTGATCATGGCGGTTTTTATTTCTCATCTCCATAAATATAGCCTATCTAGTAATAAAGCTAATACAAGGGCTAGTAATCCTTGGCTGACACCCTAGATTCAGACCCACCTCAACTTAATCCAGGCCCACCCATCTGTCACGTTCTGCATCCACCACTGCCATGGACACCCCTACAGTATAGTGTCCCCATCACTCTACTGGGGGCGTTGGGACCCACACAGACCACAGCGTGAGCGCCCCCTGCTGGCCTCACTAAAACCTCTTCCAGCAGCAACCTAGTTTTCTCAGGTCTCCCATCCAGGTACTAACCAGGCTCAACCCTGCTCAGCTTCAGTGGGCAACCAGTCTTGGGCTAGAGGGTGATATGGCTGCTGGCGTATTATGCTATATAAATAAGCGTGTTGAGCTATTATTATATTTATAACAGTTAGTTTCGATTGTCGAATATGTATCAGCACTGCACATGTCTCATTGTTACACCAGTAGATGGCGCCAAGGAACTGTCTTTATGACGAGTCATCATTAAAGAATTCATAATATGCTTAAAAACGCTGATTCATTTATGAATGAAGCAAGGTGTTGAAAATAATTGAACTTTGAGTGGCACTTTACAAGGCTCAATTGACAATTAAGGCGTCAACTGAGTAACACTGTAGTTGAAGTTTCACTTTATGAATAGCGCTGAGGCCAGTCATAGGAAATCCCCTTGAAATTTTGAAAGGATATCTTCTTGATATCTTCTTTTAAATTCTGAATAGGGGTGTAACGATACATTGTTATATCGCGATATAAAAGTGTGACAATATTAGTAGTATTAAAGGGTACCTATCATGAAATTTTGAAAATTACCTTTCATGTAGTGTGTAACATAGATCTAAGTGAACAAAAAAATCCTGCAAAGTTTTAAATATGAAAGTTCACCGTATACAAAGTTATTGTCTCTCAAAAGTAAGAGTCGACTGAGTCGCTGATATGAATCGATAGACGAACGATGCAATTTCGTACGTCACTTGTACAAGTTATTTGAATTCGACACGCCCACTCAGTGCGCGCGCGCCGAGCAGACAGAGAAACCTGACAACAACATGTCGACGAGACTCTGTTCTGAAGTGCGAATCAAAAGCAAACTTTTTTTTTCACTGCCCAGGGACAAGCATGTGAAGACTCAGTGGCTAGAGTTTATATTTACAACTATACCACACAAGTATAGCCACCTTGAGCTGTGTTCGCGTTATTTTAATGACGATTGCTTCACAAACACAAATGCTTTCAAGTGTGTATTCGCGAGTCGCCTGATACTGAAGGAACGTTTAATACCAAGTTTATTTGGATCAGCTTCCTCCTCCGAATCACAACCTGTAAGTACTATTAATAATTGTTGCTTTTATGTGTGTGTGTGTGTGTGTGTGTCTGCGTGCGTGTGTGTGTGAGAGAGTGAGAGTTACGCTCAGCAGCTTCTAGGTCTCCAATGTCATTTTTTTTGTTTTTTGAAATATGTGAAATTATGTGAAGCGTATTGTAGTACTGCAGTGCTTTATCAATATGTTTAAGCTTTGGGCTAACGCAAAATATAACTGACTGCGTCATCTGACCAATCACCGCCGATTAGCGTCATGCAAAGGAGGGGTTTGGACAAATGAGTCGTCAAACGAATCATTAGGGAGTCGGTGAGCAAATCAGGTAAAAATAAATGCATATTATAAGACAACAAAAGTGTTTTTTGTCATTGCATGCATGTAAAACTGTTGTTGGGGACTCCCAGAACATTATTAGGAACATTTTAAATGCCATAATAGCTTTAATAGTGTTATTCAAGGCTCAGCTTACTGTATTTATAAGGTATATTTCACTCCTCAAAGTGAAAGCGCAAACATCATTTAAATCACCATCACATTTAGTTTTAGTAGTATGATTATTCAAAGCATTTTAGATGGTTTATTATTATTATATGTATAATGCATTAATAGCAGGAGAGGTAGGACATAGTGAGCACTGGGAGAGTCTGTGCAACGAATGCTTGCATTGAAAGCGTGTGTCAGTGACATTACTACATTAAACTACTATATGAGGTTGAATTTAATGTATAATAATTCAATGGGTGGATATTTGTGGGTCCTGATAATAATAATAAAAATGTAATAATAATAATAATAAAAAACGTCTTTATTTAAAATATTGTGATAATATTGTATCGTGAGTTCAGTATCACGATTTGTATCGTATCCTGGCACCCCTACTTCTGACAAATGATGGCAAACTGGTTTTTCACACAAACAGGCTATATGACTGTATATGACCTGAAGCATGACAGACGCATGTAATCGGACACACTCTGTGTGATTTAAGTGACATGACTTTTAGCCAAGTATGGTGTCCCTAGCCTGGCTCTGCCCTCCTACGCACTTCCGCTCAATTTCATTTTCCTTCAGTACTACGTCTGGGATTGTGCTGTAGACTATGGTTTCCAGAAATCAATTTTTTGTAGCACCAATCAGTGAACAGAGGGAGTGGCTGAGAACGATGACGTTGATGTCGACTCGTGCGTTATTTTGAGTTGTAGTTCAAAATAAGACAGATGCGAGCGAAGCCATTCGGTCCGTTGTGGCAACGCTGCCGAATATCAAGAAGTTAAACCCGGAGCAAGAACAATCTTTGCTTAGTTTTGTGTTTATGGCCATCCTCCCCACGGGGTTCGGGAAAAGACATATGTCACGACCAAACGTTAGCGATTGGTTATGGCAGATAGAGTGACTCTGGGCAGATCCAATAGTTTTAGACTTCAATAGAATACCCGCCTACAAGGAAGTTAACGTTTGTCATTGGAGCGGTGCCAGACTCTCTGTACAAATTAAATGTACGAGAGTCTGGTAGAACCAGGCTATGGTGTCCCATGATCCCATACTCAAAATTTGTGCTCTGCATTTCACCCATCCAAGTGCACACACACACAGCAATGACAGTGAGTATTGAACACGAACACACACACACACACCCGCGTATAATCTGACCAATCACAGCCCTTGCGGTCTGCGTCGCCTTGACGCGTAGTTACAGTTTTTTGGAGGTGCACGTCGAGCTACGGCAGAGTGGTCGGAGAGGGGTTTGCGGCGACACAGAGGGGTCTGCGGGGGTACGCCGTCAATTCGACGCAGAAGCATAAAACAGGCTTTAGGCCTCAACTGTGTGAGTGGAGGAACTGTCTGAGAACCGCCTCAGACACAGCTGAAAAATAGCTGAATTTATAAAAAGGAAAATTTATGTTCAAAAGTTTACAATACATACCCTTGATTCTTAATACTGTGTCATTACCTGGATGATCCACAATGGTGAAAAGATTTGAACAGGATGTTACTGCCCTTCGGAAGCAACAGAAGATACTTACATGTTTCCCTGAAGTGTTTCCTTCTGGAGCATCAGTGAATGTTTGAACCTTTTTTAATAGTTGTGTTTGAGTCGCTCAATTGTCCTCATTGTGAACAGATGGATCTCCAAATCATACAGACACTCATGGAAAGGGTTCAAATATGCAAAGGATGCTGGAAAACTGAAAAATGTTTGTGACCTGGAGAAAAAGATTGTGTCGTGGATCATCCAGACACAGTATTTAGAATCAAGGGTTCATAAACTTTTGATCAGGGACATTTTTATAAATTCAGCTATTTTTTTGTCTTGTGGACTATATGTAAACCCCTTTTATGTAAAAACTCTTATTCATGAGAGTACTGAAAAATAAACTAACATGCATTTTGAGCATGCAAACCTATTCTGGTCTATACTCACCATGATAACTTGTCCAGCACATCTGTTAGGTGTTCACATTCAGGGCTGAGGAACGGGCTAGCCTCAGCGCAGCACATTATAGCTACCGTGTACATCTCCAACAGAGGAAGCGGATCTTCATCTGGTCTCCACTGACATCCATGCTGCATCAAAACCTGAAAAAAAAAAACAGAAATGAACGGTCCAATCTCAGTTTAGAGTCCAAACTGTATCTCAATGATGGACCAAAGCCAATAACATAGCAATAATAAAGGCATCTAACAGTATTAGTAAAAACATTTTTTTAAATATGGTACACCTGATGAAAAATAGTGATTTATATATTATTGCATTACAATTGTGGAGGCCACGTTGCGATCAAATACAATACTGACAGGATCTAGAATGATTAATTTAATCTGATAATCGAAGAATTTGACAGACTGATAATTGAGAACACAGCTGTTTTTTTAACATGATTATTACAAAATCATCTCGATGTTACATCAGCTGATTTTTTTTATATATATATATATATTATTTATAATTAGGATTATATGATCATATATGTACCTTAAATAACTGTTCTGAGTGAAAGTAAAGGCTGCTGCTACAATAAGCTAATGTGTTAGCCATCAGAAGCAGTCACCATACCATAATACAAACAAACAGCATGTCTAAGATTTAATGACTGTAAAACACAATCATGCTTCATCTCTTCAACATACAGCTTTTTTGTGTTTTTCCCATCATATTTATGAATGACTGTATTAGTATTGTTAGTTTTGTTATCGTTGGTGCAGCGATGCAAACATGCAGCATCGTCCACGAACAAAGACTGATAGATTAAAACGCATGAATATAGTCGTACTTGACAGAAATCCCGACAAAAACTATTGGAGGCATCTAGCGTCGACTCGGAGCTCCTTTTTAATTCAGAGATAAGATCCTGAAATTTCTGTCTGAGGGCCACAGCCTCAATCGCGCTGCCCTCCTCCTCCGCCATCTTCGCTGAATTCACTCAGCCCAAATATCTCAAACTACTACGGTCAAGGCCTGATCCAAATATTCATGACCCGTGCATTCACCATTAGAGGGCTACCGAACAACGTCAGCACAGCCCAATTAATATTCAAACAAAAATAATAATAATAAGAAGAATAATCTGCAGCAAGGTAACAGAGCGATGCCTACAATACTTAATATTTATGACTGGGAAGCAGTCGCCATAGCAACTGTTTTGAAGTACGTCAAAGAAACATAATTCATATTCAATCACGACCCAATCTTTCGTCATAGTAGTATTCGAAATGCTTCTTCGAGTAGCCTACCATTCCGGACATGAGGGCGTCTGTCTTAATTCACAAAAAATTTACGACATTGACATAAAAATAAATCTTTCTTTAAAAACTTTCATAAAATTTCCTATGAAAGCGATTTCATAAAACAATTTAAAAGAAAATCTAGAGAACATTTTTTTCCCCGTGTGTCCGTCTTATCAGGCATGTTTTTTAAACAAAGTAATGTAATAGCATTAGCAACAAAAGTAATACATGATATTAGACTAGTCACCAGTAAACAGCATAGAAAATTGATGGAGAATAAAAACGAAGCAGCTATGTCAAGCAATCTTATTTTTAATCAATGTATTTGAACAATCTTACAGCAGTGACGACAAAACAATTAATTACCAATAAAAGAGGGCTTAAATTAATATCAAGCATATCTTGAATTTAAAAATTCTAATTAATTCTAATAGCATTTTATGCTCTTAAGGTAGGCTATTTATGGAAGTAAGAAACCTTTTAAAAAAGAATTGTTTAAAACAGAATCTAGTTTACATAAGGAAATTGCATGGCACAGTATGCATATAGCAAACTACTAACAGTATAGTTTCACTTTAAATAGCCTATATAAGTCATTGTGAATAAAAACAGAAAATAAGCACTGCAGTAAAATGACAGGTAGACAGGAATATAACTAAATGTAAGCAAACAAGTAAATTAGTAGCATTGTGTTTTTAAGACTTGTGATAGTAACAGGTGCTACAGTGGCAGTCTGTGTGGTTCACTAGTTTGACATCATTGACAAGTACCTACAAAAAAACACAAACAATTTTTATTATATAATAACAAAAGAAATAATGTAATATAATAACAGTTATTGTATCATATTTTACCCGTTTAACTTCTTTGGCTACACAGCATGTAGCTTCTGATGTGATGTTTTTCGGGACAAGCATGGTTTTCTTGGACCTCAGGGGTGTGGGGTAAGCCCTAGAAAAGCAGCATCCCATACACTGATAGACAGGAGCCCCAGGTTTTGAGAAAATGTTGTTCTCCTTCAGTTTGCACTCCTCACATCCAGCTTGTAAATAAATAAATAAACACACACACACACACACACGAAGAATACATAGCAGTTCCATTTTAAGTATTAGAATTTAGTCATTGATTATCAACTTACAGTTAGTCGAATCATTTCTTGGATACAGTTGTCCAAGATGAATAAGCATTAAAACCAATAATATACTTGCTCCAGCATATCTTGTCCAAAACATGATGGCTAGAATAGAAAAAAAAAAAAAACAGATGAAAAAGGAACACAAACCACGCTCACATTTTTAAAATACATCAAATATGTACAAACACCCAGATAAAGTTTTTTTGCGAATGTTATATTTGTACATTTTAAGTGAATTCTTTAAGTAAATTTTTTTTTTTTACCTTTGTTCTTGACTTCCAGTGAGATGTGATCAATCTGTCTTCAGACACAGGCATAACTACCTTTTATACCTTGCTTAAGCCTGCCCCATTTTGAGTGTGCGTGCATTGCATGTGATTGTTCCCTCGCTGACCTTGTAATCCATTAGTTAAATGAAGAACTGAATATGTACTGTAGTTTCAATTAACTATATTTTGGCTTGAGATCTCTGACCAGCATTACATTGATGATTGTGATAACGCACACTAAGCTTGGACATAACACATTTGTTCTGTTTTCAATTCAAACCTCCAGATTGTTACATGATTTACTGTCACATGAAGTAATCTGTAATTAACGTTGTACCTCAACTCTTCTATAAACACACAGTATCAATTGTCAAGGATGAATGTTTGCTTGCCTTGACTATCTCTCCATCTTTCCATCTGCAGCAAATCCAGAAGACCTTGGTTTGGACTGTGCTGTTTCATGCCTGATGCAAAGGTAATTCAATATTTTCAATGCCAGATGGAGAGGAGTATTTGACATTAACAAACTAAGACTGAAAAAAGAACAATGGCAACATGCAAACATATTCCAAAAAAATGCTCATGTTCTCTTTTCTATTTCATGCTATATTTTCAACTCTGCAGTGAGACCTTTCTACATTACTTCACCATTACTTCTGCTTTCACGTTCTCAAATTATGAAAGGCAGTGTACAAGTACATTTTTTTAAGACCAAGTAAACAAACATTTGGAAGGGAATAGATTAAAAAATGTTGATAAACATTTTCAAACATAAATGTTTAGATGAAAAACAATTCTCAACAGATCTCCATTTCACAAAAATCTGAAGGCTTGAATACATCTGCTCCCAACCACTAACCCATCAGATACTCTATATGACACTGCCATTTCACATCAATAGTGTTTCTGGAATCAAACATGCAATTTTCATCAAACATGTAAAAACAAGAATTTATTCATGGTGATAAAAACTAGAAGCTCAACAATGTTTTTCTCATGTCCTAGATTAGCCATAACAATAATAACGCATGCATGATTGAAAACCAACCTATGGTGGTAAAACGTTATAAATGAAATACACCAAGACAACTAATATTCTACAAATCTAAAATTGACAGAACAGTCCTAACAATTTATGTATTGTTTGCATGCATTGTATGCATGTTTGTCAAATTCTACAGGTTACTGAAATGAATCTGCACTCAGCTAATCTAATAAACCCCGTGGAGCAGAAATGATCTTCTCTTCATTTTAAAATGAAGCGCAAGAAAACAATCCCTCATGCAACATTTTATGAATTTAAGACTTTTTTTTTTTAGCTAGCTGTATGTCCCAGTATAGCCCAATTAAAAGTCATGCGGTATAGCACGGCAGATACGGTTAATATGGTTTTAGCCACATGAAGCTAATAACAACTAAGCTGAGAATAACCGATAACCTGTTTATCAATGGTGATTTTATTAAAATGCATGACAGACTCCGAGCAGATGTGTAAACAACTGACTGATATGCCATTATTAAGATGACGAAAAAAAGAACGTAAAGCAAATAAGTTATTTTTCTTATTAACACTGCATTAACAACATAAGCTGTTATGCGCAATTAGTTTCTTGTTCACATTAGATTTGGATTTCTTGTCTATTTAGGCACATGTGTGCAAAAGAGTAATTGCAATAGTCTACAATTTGCACAATATCTAAATGCACATGCCTTGATCAAAACTGATGAGTTGATTCTCAGTGAAATTGTCTCTGAATTGAAACTCTTCACAACTTCTAACATTCTACAATCGTGTGAGCCAAAATTATCCATTCAATTATTGATAAAGTTAAGACATGCATGTATATTCCATAAATATCTTACCATGTTTGTAATGTCTGCTAAATTGGCAAATAGCCTTTGTAGTAATTACAATTTTATTAATCAACCTATCACATTTGGAAGCATATATATGCAGTTTGCCAAGAACAATCACTACCCTTTTTGAACATGGTGCATTTGAACATGCACTTACACAGCATTTAATAATCTTTGTTAATTTCAACATTTACTAATACTTTATTAAAATCTTGTTAACATTAATGCACTGTGAAGTAACAAGAAGAAACAATGAATAGCTGTATTTTTATTAACTAACGCTAGCAAAGATTAACAAATACAGTAACAAATGAATTAGTTATTATATTAACTAAATGTTAACTAATGAACCTTATTGCAAAGTGTTAACCATTTATTTTTGTACAAATGTATTACATAATGAAAACTAAATTCACTTGCTGTGAATTTTCAGTTTATATGCAAAACATATCAGTAAAAAAAGTACTGTATAAATGAAAATTTTAATTTTCTTTGTGTATTGTCGTTTTCTAGTAAAATTTAAAATCTGTTAAAATCCATCCAAAAAGCTCAGTGATAGACGAGTATTCAGCCAGACAAAACTGACATTCTTTGTAGTATAAAAAGCAGTCAGTGCCAACAAAAAACGTAGGAAAAAAATTACATTTGAATATAACAAATATTTCCATGGTGGAAAAATACATCTAAACAGTTTGACCAGTGTGGAAAAAAAACTCTATTTCGATGAGATTGCATGGCCAAATTACTGACGCAATAACTGTCTTAAAGCATGAATTATTGTTTTGGGTGTGTAACTACATTCTGCTGACATGCAATAGAGTTCTGACGTTCCAGCAAACAGTTGTGACAATTGCACTTACAGTTTAGAGCAGGTGTGTCCAGTTTCAATCCCAGTTAAACACACCTGACCCAGCTGTTGAGGCAAGACGGAGCCAAACTCTGCAGGACCGAATTTGGACACTCCTGGTTTAAAGAACGTTAAGACAGTTTTCCTCAGTCGCTTTGTCATTTTCGAAACAGTAACATGACAGGTACGGTAATAGTCAAGGACTACTAGACCAATTTCATTTATTTGATTGAAACAACAATATTGATGGGAGAAAACCGATTTACTATACAGCCGCAAGCTGCAAAATCATGGTCCAAGCACCAAGAGTCCATATGTATTAGCAGCGATCCAATTGAAACGTATCTTATGGTGTGCTTTTTATAGCAAAGTCCATCTTGAATCTTCTCTGAAAGTTAGTTTGACCAAAAAATTTGGTGTGTGGACTCATTTTCATCATTTAAATTTGTGTGAAACACATGGTGAAAACAATTTCAAATGCATAAGATCTGCAGACCAAAACTTGATCTGAAACACTTGTCTTTTTATTATAATTTATTTTTCCACTGTATGCATCTAACCTTATGCTTGCATTCACCACACACACAAAAATTAAGAAATGTTATAATACATATTATTGTGAAAGACAAATTGTCCCCATTTTAAATGGACAGCAGTATTTTTAATCATGTCTAGCAACTTAATGTGTTTTATTGGGTTTTGAACAGTTAAATAAACATTTAATGACCTATACGCATTTCACAGATTCACAGTGCATACACACACTCTTTTTATTAAAAAATAATGACAGTAAACCATAGTTACACAAATGTCACGCTTTAGTGGACATCAATATCACAGCCTTCATCTTTCAGTTGAAATGTCTGATAGTCAAGCATAGTTCATGAAACTAATCATGTTTGGTCAACTTGCTCTCCATATGTACAAAGGGTTTCACTTTATTTTGATGGTCTTTTTTAACACATTCCGTTGACTATAAATATCATTGCACCCGCATGTCTACTAACTCTAAAGAGTGTGAGTAGAGTATTAGTAGACTGGTAGGGTTAGTAGAATGTCCTAGTAGCATTGCAACTATATGTCAGCTTATTCTGAGTATGTTGGGGACCTTTAAAGAGTTAACAGATATTAAGCAGACATGCTGCTAATATTCTGAGAGCTTGTTGACATGTAGTTGCAAAGTTACTTAAACTTTATAGTAAACAGAATAATCAAAAGGAACCATCAAAATAAAGTGTTACCGTAAAAAGTTGAGAAGTTTGGATTTTGTGCAAATGAACAAGAAGGGGAGGTCTTAGATCACTGAAGTTGTGGGTTAATCACTTTTATTTGTTGCAGATCACATTCTTGCTACTTTTTCCCACTTTTCCCACACATTTTAGTTTTCACCAATTTCTGTGCACTGGGCATCTGGGCTGCCAAAGACTATGGTAGAGTACTGAATACATTTCACAGGCCAAATCTTTTAAAGGTAGAAGGTGGGAGAATAACAACCCAAAGATAATAAAAAAAACAATTCTGTGCACTACAACCGTGGTGCGCCATAATCATCTGGCATTCTCTCAATGTTATACCTGTAAAATAAATGTTATAACAGTTTTATTAATATACATAGGTTAAAAGATATTGTATTGTTACAAATTAATACATATACACAATTTATATGCATTTACAAACACACATGAACAGTTCAATCTGACAAAAAAAAAAAAAAAAAAAACTTAGAGCAGGGTATCTGCACTAATAATACTTTATAATACCACAACCCCCCACCCTTAAAAACCTTGTGGTATGCTTTTTAGAAAGAAAAATGTATGCAATCAATAAAAAAGTAACTGTAATTTGATGAATATTTTCTGCATCTATACAACATCTTACACAAGATAAGACTGATCTCATCCTCATAAACTGGCATTTAACATCTTTCGTACCTGCCATTATCGCATTCGCCAGCACTATACTACATTTTCTATATGGGATTGTTTGCCTTGTTGGTATTATTGTTTGACATGTTTATGAAGATACACTTTTCAAACCTATATTAATCTATTTACAATGTTTAATTCTTAAAAAAAAATGCTATATACTTCCATGGATATTTTGGCAGTTCATGGATATCGGTTCAAGGCAGCCAGGACAGTTGTTACATATTTAACCCAGTAGGTGGCAACAAGGGATTTTTGAATATTATGAATTAATCATTGAACCATTCAACTTAATTGTTAAAAAAATGTGCTGCACTGCTGATCCTGCTTTACTTCACAAACAAAAATGATTCGAAACAAAGCCAGAGCAAACAAAATAACTGGCAACTCAAATTTAGGTTACTCTTGTTTACCTTCTTGTTTAGTAAAAATATAAGCCAACCAAATAGTAGCTACACCATTTCCCACTTGATAAAGGCTTTAGTCAATTTCTGGAGCTTGCACATAACCTATAGCCTGGCAAGCCAGACCTACATCAAGATGTTAGGTCTGGGAACTCACAATTGGCATGCCTCAATCCAAGGGGTGGGATAAACGGTTGTCTTTCAAAATCCCTCTGCACGCAATAAGACAGCGCTACAACCAACCAGAGAAACGAACGGCTGTGGCTGAGTGAGTCCCATGTGTTTTTCCACTAGTTGATATATTAAACTTTTGCCGTATCCGTTCGTCAAAACTCCGAACACATCTTCCTTTTTTAAGAATGACTTAAGTGACGTTCTCTTAACTCCAAGTAATCCAGAATCGCAGCAAAAGCCGATTCGAAAGACCGCTGTTCGCCAACAGCATCTTCTTTGTTTTCAAGTAGCAGGGAAATCACCAATGTAAATCACGCGGAACCGTCACAACGCTGCCGTCATTGTTAAGCCCGCCCACCAACTCTATACACAATGTGATTGGCCTGACCAGAGTTTGGTTTTTCCAGCTTGAATGCCAACAGAGAGTTGCTAGACCACACTTTGCTGCAAAATAATTTTTGCTGTCGCTAGGGTGCGTCTAGATTTCTAGGCTACATAACCTAGGCTCTCTCTCTCTCACTCTCTCTTGCAACTAGTAAGTGAAACCCCTACCCTCCAGGACCCCTCATTAGTAACAGTAATGCTAGGCTTGGTAATTAAACCAGTTCTTAATTAAACCAAGCAGAGCGAGAGCTGGTGTACCTGTGATTGGAGATGTACATGATTGGTACTCCTGGGATCTTCCGAATCCTCCTTTTTAGGTCCCTGTCCACCGTGGCCACAATGTAACATTTGTGCTAGTGGAGCAAAAGGGAATCCTTTGATCAGAATGTAAAGCAAAATATAAAATATGTATCGGCTCTGAGGTTAGAATAGTTTCATAGTCCCAAATTATTAATTTGACATTGAAATCACAAATCTTCTTTAATTTTTTTAATTCCAAACATACATTAGGTATCTATTAACCCTCATAATGCAATTAAAATAGGCATATGATATTTACATTGGAACGTGGAATCTTATAAAACATTGTTTTATTTAATTTATGACAAAGTACAAAAAATATCTGATCAACTTCTCTTTCATTCCGTTACCTTGTTATTACTACATTAACATTCTTTTAAATGAATAAAAACTAGTGCTGTCAAACGATTAAAATATTTAATCGCGATTAATCGCATTAATGTCATAGTTAACTCGCGATTAATCGCATTTAATCGCACATTTTTATCTATTCTAAATGTCTCTTGATTTCTTTTTGTCCCATTCTTTTTTCTCATTTTAATGCTCTTATCAACATGGAAAAGTGGATCGGCTTGCTTTGGGCAAATGTTTTTTTATTGAAAACAATATTGGCATATATACTGTTCAATTTCACCCTAAAACATTCTCACTTGGAGCAAATAATCTCTCACACAATGTAACACTGTCCATCAATAAAAGGGTGAAAGAAATACTGACGACGAGGTCCTGATATTGACGAGGGGGCGGAGAATTCGCATCAGCTGTGTGTGTGTGTGTGTGTGTGTGTGTGTGTGTGTGTGTGTGCTTGGCCATCATCAAGCGGTATTTCAGACTGGACGTGCTGCGATGATGACAGCTCAGTTCACAACGACAAAACACACAGATCACTTTGGTCTTGTCAATGGAACCATTTGGCAACTTTTTAAAAAGTAAACTTTCAATTCAGAATCTTATTGGCATCCATTTCGGCGTCTCGCGCTCGTCATCCACTCAAAACTGGACGGTTTGAACGTTCCTATAACATTCAGAAATAACGTTTTTATAACTTAATGGGAACGTTATGAAAACGTTCTTATAACCTAAAATTGTTAGCTGGGGAAGAGGAGAGATTGGCGATTGCACTGACTGAACACGTATTAAGTGCAGGCATATTCTCTGAGCGAGCCCAGAGAAAATTCTTACAAGAGCAGCGTGTATCTGAGAGCGCGCGACTCGAGCAGAGAGATTCGTGCTCGGCACATTATATTCCGCGCGCGAGGCGAGCAGAGAGATTCGCACTCGCGCATCCGGCTCGCAAGCCCAAACAAGTGTGTGCGGCCTGTTGATTTGTTTCGAGCTAGATCCGCTTGCGCTTTCAAAACGTCCTCGCGCGGCGCAAGCCATTGAAATGAATGGGTTCATAGCGCAGCGCCGCGCATGCCGCGTCCTGGTGCAAAAGCATGTGAAAAAAAAAACGACAAAGTTTGCTAGGCAAAAAAGACCGTTAATCGCGCGATAAAAAAATTAACGCCGTTAAAATGGGTTTGCGTTAACGCCGTTAATAACGCGTTTAACTGACAGCCCTAATAAAAACAAAAGTAAATGTTTTCATGAAAAATTGAAAAAATATATATATTTTTTAATTCTCGTGGATATTGAAAATATCATTATATTAAATATATAACAATTATTATATAATTACCAGTATTAACTCAAATCAATGAATTTAACTGAATTCATTGGAACTTATAATGCATGACTGCTTAAAAATAGCTCCCAAATACATGGTTCCAATAAAACATCAATATTATTCTGGAATTTTTTCAAACTAAATATATTAATTTTACTTGCATAAACTTTAATTTCCAGATGTAAAAGAACTATTGCAGCATGAAAAACTAATCAATAGGTGTGCATAATTTAAGTTTAGCAAAAAAATTCAGTTCCACTTTATTTTGATAGTGCACTTTAGACATTCTACTAACTATGAGTAACTTTGGAACTACAACTACAACTCAGAGTATTAGTAGACTGTAGTAGACTTAGGTTATGGGTAGGTGTTAGGGGTACGGGTTAGTAGAATAAGTTGACGTAGTTGCCAAGTTACTTATAGTCAGCAGAATATCTGTTGGGGAAGCATCACAATAAAGAGTTAGCAGATATTAAGCAGACAGTGTACTGATACTCTAATGACAATAAGTTGGCATGTAGTAGTTGCAAAGTTACTTATAGTTAGTAGAATGTCTATCTGTCCATCTAATGTCTAGTAGACTATCGAAATAAAGTGTTAACCACAATTCAGTCACAAAAGTGTGAGACACATGATGAATGAGCACACCCGGGCCCTTAAGAGAGCAGCCAGAAAAATGGAGCGAAACCCGAAGAAAACAAAACTAGAGGTATTTCGGATTTCATGAAGGAGAGCTCGATTGCTTACAGAGAGGCCTTAAAAGATGCTAGAACTAATTATTTTTCAACCCTATTAGAAGAAAATAAACATAATCCTAGGTATTTATTTGAACAAGTGACTAAACTAACGAAAAAGAAAGCTTCAAGCCCAGAAGTTTCCAAGAAACACAGCAGTAATGACTTTATGAACTTCTTCACTTATAAGATTGATAATATCAGGGACAAAATTATAACTATGCAACCGTCTACTACAGTATCGCACCAGGGAGTATATTGTAGTCTCCGTGAGGAACATTTTGATTCATTTGTTGCTATAGGAGAGGAAGAATTTTGCAAAATTGTTAATTCATCTAAATCGACAACTTGTATGTTAGACCCTATACCGACTAAGCTACTGAAAGAGATGCTTCCAGAGGTCATAGATCCTCTTCTAGATATCATTAATTCATCTTTGTCATTAGGATACCTACCAAAAACCTTTAAGTTGGCTATGATTAAACCGCTTGTTAAAAAAACGCAACTTGATCCTACAGAATTAGTCAATTACAGGCCAATCTCGAATCTGCCTTTTCTGTCAAAGATACTAGAAAAAGCAGTATCCTCACAACTGTTCATTTTTAGAAAGAAATAATATCTGCGAGGATTTTCAGTCCGGATTTAGACCGTACCATAGTACTGAGACTGCTCTCATTAAAGTCACAAATGATTTGCTCCTATCATCCGATCGTGGTTGTATCTCTCTATTAGTGTTACTTGATCTTAGTGCTGTATTTGATACTATCGACCACAACATTCTTTTAAATAGACTCAGGGGCGTCGGACTGGGGGTAAAACCAGTACTGATTACCAGGGCCCTTGATCTAGGATATATTTAGTGACATGATCGACCATACATACATCTTTGTAAATAGACTAGAAAACTATGTTGGCATTAGTGGAATTGCACTAGCATGGTTTAAATCATACTTATCTGACCGTTTTCAGTTTGTAGCAGTAAGTGAAGAGATGTCTTATCGATCACAAGTTCAGTATGGCGTACCACAAGGCTCAGTACTAGGACCGCTGCTCTTCACTCTGTACATGCTACCATTAGGAGATATCATTAGGAAACATGGAATTAGCTTTCACTGTTATGCTGATGATACTCAGCTGTATATTTCTTCAAAACCTAACGAAACTTACCAATTCACAAAATTAACGGAATGCATAGCTGATATAAAAAATTGGATGACCAGTAATTTCCTATTACTAAATTCTGAAAAAACAGAGATTCTAATCATTGGACAAAAAACTTCCTCACCTAATAACCTATTATACTGTCTAACACTTGATGGCTGCTCTGTTAAGTCTTCGTCGTCAGTTAGGAACCTGGGTGTGCTCTTTGATACCAATCTTTCATTTGAAAGTCACGTGTCTAGCATTTTTCCATCTTAAAAATATATCTAAATTACGTCATATGCTCTCACTGACAAATGAGGAACAATTAGTTCATGCTTTCATGACCTCAAGGCTAGATTATTGTAATGCTCTACTGGGTGGTTGCCCTGCACGCTTATTAAACAAACTACAGCTAGTTCAAAACGCAGCCACTAGAGTTCTTACCAGAACCAGGAAGTATGACCATATTAGCCCGGTTCTGTCAACACTTCTCTGAGTGAAGTAGTCACTGAGGCAACAACAGGTTTTTTCGGGATCTTCGGGAGGAGATTGGAGCTTTAACTTTAATTTCACACCAACATAAGGTGTTCTTCTGCATGAAAGGGTACCTATTATGGCATTTAAAATGTTCCTAATATTGTTCTGGGAGTCCCCAACAACAGTTTTACATGCATGCAATGACAAAAAACACTTTTGTTGTCTTATAATATGCATTTATTTTTACCTGATTTGCTCACCGACTCCCTAATGATTCGTTTTTTTAACTCATTTTTCAAACCCCTCCTTTGCGTGACGCTAATCTGAGGTGATTGGTCAGATCATATGACCCAGTCAGTTATTGTTTGTGTTAGCCCAATGCATAAACATATTGATAAAGCAATGCAGTAGCTACTACAAGGTATTGCATTCTTTATTCTGAAAGCTATTTGCTTTATGATAACTCCAATTACCACGAACGCCGAGCCACCTTATCACAACAACTGGCTCGTTCACATCTCACCAGCGCACTTGGCTCGGCGTTCGTGGTTCGATTGCTCGAGACTGTTTTCCAAAGATGGCTCCTGTCTGTTTTCGCGAAGTGGACTATCTTTATAAAATATCTTCTTATTAAACTGTCTGTACACTTACAACGTTCTCAATGCTTCGGTTTGTATGTAGGGACCCTGATTATGCTACCGTGTTAGTGTTGGGCTATTTTGAGCCTTGTTAGTGGTATTAACTAGTGTTGTAGTTCTCGAGACCGGTCTTGGTCTCGAGACCGGTCTCGAGACCACTTTTTGATGGTCTCGGTCTCGTCTCGGACTCGACCGCATTTGGTCTCGGTCTTGTCTCGGTCTCGGACATGGAGGACTCGCGATTTTTTTTTTCAAGACCAGTCAAGACCATAACTGTGGAAATATCACTAAATTGCCAGTATATTGTCTAATTTTTTGTTAACATCCTTGCTTTTATTGGATGTAAAACGATCGATGAGTAATGTAGACGAACTGCTGCGCGTGTGACAGAGAGAGAGAGAGAGCGAGAGAGCGCCCGGTCGCGCGCAACTCTTTCTCTTCTGAGCCAGATTCACCGTCTCCTAAGCGTTGTCTTGCATGGCACATATTAATAAAAATAAATCGACACGATGGTAAAAGATCAGAAGACCATAGTTTCATGTGGAGCATTCGGATATTTTTTTCCTGAATTAGGCTACTGCTGGTTGTGAATTGTGCTAAAATATGTTTAAAAAAGGATTGTTGTAGGTTTAAAAACAACATAACTATGTATTGTTTATAAAAAGCGGAGAAAAGTGAAGACTTTAGTGATGAACAATGAATAATTGTTTTGCATACTGTACTAAATGATGGAAGTCACCCAGGAGTAATGAATAAAGATGGTTATGTTTATTTAAACTATGTGTTTAATATCTAGGCTATGTATTTTTATGGGAATGTGGATCTTTCAGATCAATTTGAGAAGCTCTTTTGATCATGTTTAACAATTTTATTGTGTCATGTAGTGTGGGGCGCTGGTCTTGGTCTTGGTCTCGGTCTCACCCTCCCTCGGTCTTGGTCTTGTCTTGGTCTCGGCCCCTAAAGTCTTGGTCTTGTCTCGATACACTCTGGTCTTGGTCTTGTCTTGGTCTCGGGTTAGGTGGTCTTGACTACAATAGTATTAACTAGCGATTTTTATTTGGCATTACTCTATGCCCTATATACTAGTGTTATACTAGTGTTATAGGCTAAACTGTAAACTGAGATAAAACTATTTACATTCGATAATCATGAAAAAATCTCAGATAACGGTTAACTAGGTAACAATGTGTAATTAGACCAAATTTCATTTTGCGCCGGAGTTCTCCTTTAAGCCCCGTTCACACTACACGCGACGCGATACTATTCATTTCAATGGTGAGCGGGCGACTTCCGGCGACTTCCAGCGATCACTGGCGACTAGATGGGGCGTGTCTGTCGCGCGACAAAGTTGAGATCTGTTTAACTTTATGCAAATGAAGAGCGACTTTCGGCAGCGACAACCAATAGGAGTGAAGTCAGTGGAGCGCGTCACTCTTCAGTGCTGAGTCTGACCGAGGCAAGTTGAACGAGAAGCTCATTTTAGCAGTCAGAAACTGTCCTATAATGTATTATATATCTCCGTGTACATACAGTGGTATTCACCGTACTGACTCCATGCCTGGATGGTTTCGGGAACCCAGATAGACCGGTATTTGCCCGTTTGCTGCAGTTAAATAGCCGCGATGGCAAAGAACACTCACTGTTTCTCTGTCATCTTTAATATTATGCATTTTATGTACTGAACTGATTCCATTTATATTTAGACTTTTCCTTCCAAAATGTGTGTTTGTAGCATCAAGAAAACGTATTTGTTGTCTAACATAGAGTAACATCCGGGAATGTCACTCACAAACATTACTAGGCAACCAGTAGTGGGAACGCCCTCCATCGCAGCCACTGGCGACCTGCAGCGACAGACGCGTGTAGTGTGAACGGGGCTTTACTGCGCCTTCCCTCATCGCGCCCTCGACGCTACAAAACCCATAAAAGCAACAATTAATATTAATAATACTTACAGGTTGTGATTCGGAGAAGGAAGCTGATCCAAATAAACTCCTTCCTTCAGTATCAACCAACTCGCAAATCCATACTTTATAGCATTTAGGTTTGTGAAGCAATCATCTTCAAAATGACGCGAACACTGAACAAGATCAAAGTCCTTTTAGGCAGGTTCGGGCTATAGACGGTTTCATCGGACGCACGCGCGTAACCAGAGTTACGAGCTGGCCCGAAGTTAACTTCCGGTCTGTATTTGTAATGTGGCGCCGACTACAAACGCAGTTAAACTTCATCGCAATGATCCAGGCGGAGTGAAAGCATCTGACCCGCCTCGATTTCCCCATAAACGAAACAGGTATTTCCATCCGTGTGTGTTAGATTTTTTTTTACTTTTCCGGAATAAAAATAGTTATAGGCATCCAAGCTGCCATTTGCCTTGAACGCCTCCCCCTTGTGTACACGCATTAGTGTGTCACATTTAAGTTTGGCCAAGTAACGTCTATTTTCTTCTATTAGTCCCAAATAATACTGACTAGACATTCTTGCTAACTAATGTAATTTGCGTGTTTCTACAGATGAACTCTGTTGTTATTGATTCAACCGGAAGTTAAGTTTGGGCCACAAACGTTTGTTTATGTTGTTGCCGTTAAAACCGTCTTGTGTGGTATAGTTGTATATATTAACTGTAGCCACTTAGTCTTCAAATGCTCCTCACTGGGCAGATGAACAAAGTTTGCTTTTGCGTCGCACTTCAAAACACAGCGTCTCGTCGACATGATGTTAGTTTTCCCTGGCGTCTCCGAACTAAGTGGGCGTATCTTATTCAACTAACTTGTACAAGTGACATCATAAAGTTAGAGAAAAAGCATCGTTCGTCGAACGATTCATATCAGCGACTCAGAGTCGACTCTTACTTTTGAGAGACAATAACTTTGTATACGGTGAACTTTCATGTTTCAAACTTTGCAGGATGTTTTCGTTTACTTAGATCTATGTTACACACTACATGAAGGGCAATTTTCAAAAATCCATAATAGGTACCCTTTAAACTGTAAACCGATTCTGCGGGAGTGAGGGCGGGACCTTGAGATCATGGCTTCACTTCACGCTCAGTACTGCGCAGACTCATAATCTGTGTAATAATCAGCGCTAAATGTCAGTGCCATATTGGAACATTGGCGGCTTCACTTTTCTACAATGGAAGAGTGAAGGTGCGTCAACCATCTTTTTTTTTTACAGTCTATGGTTCTCTCTCTTAAAGGTGACATATGCCCCTTTTCACAAGACGTAATATAAATCTATGGTGTCCCCAGAATGTGTCAGCTGTGTTCAGCTCAAAATACCCCCCAGATCATTTATTATAGCTTGTCAAATTTGCCCCTTTTTTCCATCTCATCGACTTGCATGTACTGTCATGTTTAACTTTTACACAAGTTGACACTTCCCTGAGGTCTTAATAATACAGCTGTGACATTTTTTGGTCAAACAGTGTTCTGTGCTCATCTGTGCAGCAACGACAGAACAGTTTGCATGCTTTGCTCGAAACCTTGCCACTGCGTTAGAACTGGTTACACTTTTGTTGCTTGCGAAACAAAATGGCGGTGCCGGAGGTGGAAACACGCAGATTAAGGGGCGGTAATATTATAATAAGATCCCCTTCCTATGTCAGAAGGGGAGCGAAATCTGATAGGCTTATTTTTTGACAAGCTTGCAGAGAAAGGCTTACAAAACAAAGTTACTGGGTTGTCACTTTTTACATTTTTTGGGTTGGTAGAAGCACCGGGACCCAATTATAGCACTTAAACATGAAAAAAGTCAGATTTTCATGATATGTCCCCTTTAAAAATGTATTTGATTGGCTCATTTGCAAAGTTATTAGTATTTAGTTAGTACTAAAAAAAATATGCATTTGTCTCCCTGTTCTATTTGTAAATCTTTTTTCATTTATTAGGGAATACAAAACAATTCTAACCCGACAGCAAACAAAGTTATCATACCTGTGTTACTCTTTGTACCAAGCAGTCATCAGCATACGTTCCTTTGTGTGAGCAAGGCAAGCGATCAAAGCGGGGATCTTTGGCAATCCTGCACAAAAAGTTAAAAAAAGCCATAAAAAGCAAGGAAGAAAGAGTAGCCATTTTTCAAAAATTACGACATTGAGGCAAGTCAAAATCTAAGGTCAAACAAAGCTAGCCTAGTTCCAACAATCAGAGAGTACTAGAACAGAACAAATCTCAGAATAAAAAAAAAGCAGCTTCATATAAATCTGCAAGATATTTATCATTTTCAAAAACATAAGAGGTATCAATATGGATTTTGTTTAGAGCTTTTTACTTTAATTTGTTTTTACAATTCTGCATCGATTTAAGTTTTGTGTTGCAAGTAAAGTACTGCTATTTTTAATAAATAAGTTGCGTATGTGCGTCGGAAGCAAAGCACGTGGATCTGATGTTAGTAAATATTAGTTAGTTGGTTATACTTTATTGTCCCATTCCTGGGAAATTTGTCTTGGACAACATGACCCACGGCCAGTGCACAACATCAATCACACACAACACAATACATACAATGACATGCAATAATAAGCAATAACACATTTCAATGAATTATATAAAAAACTAGCAGCATACTACATCAATTAAATGAAAAAATCTCTATTTAAAATTTTGATCGCAGTTGGAACAAAGGAGTTTTTATAACGATTAGACTTGCACAACAAGACCCTGAATCTTCTCCCTGATGGTAACAAATTAAAATACTTATATAAAATATGAGTGTCATCAGAGACAATTCTCTTAGCTTGCCTCGAAATGGATGCCTCGTACAGTTCTTGTATGGTTCGTTTTTCCTCCCCCCCCCTGTGATTTTTTGAGCTGAATGCACCAGGCGTGCTAGTTTTGATTTAGATTGAACAGACAGATTTCCATACCATGCAGTAATACAGTATCTGATTAAGCTTTCAAAAACGGACTGATAAAATAGAAACAAAATCCTCTGGTTTACTCCAAACATTTTTAGCCTTCGCAGGAAGTATAGCCTCTGCTGCAGTCTGGAACAAAGATTGTCGATGTGAGAAAACCAGCATAGTAGATTGTCCATATAAATTCCTAAGTATTTATATGAAGAAAGCTGTTCAATAATATTACCATGTATTATTACAGGGCTATGGTCTCCCACAGATCTAGGATCAAAAATCATTTCAACAGTCTTGCTTTCATTTAAAACCAAGGAATTAGTGTCACACCAACTGACAAATCTGTCAACATCAGAAAAATACTGCAAGGGATTTGTGGTCTTATTCAGTAAGCTCAATATTGCTGTGTCGTCAGAGAATTTGATAAAATATGTATCATCCTGACTAGAGACACACTCAGTGTAAAGGGAAAATAAAAAGGGTGAGCTAACACAACCCTGCGGGGCCCCTATATTGGTTGTTTTCGTCTCAGAGTAGAAATTATTAACTCTGACTTGTTGTGTACGATTAGATAAAAAAAGAATAAAACCACTTAATGCAGAATGGGTTCACTTCTAGCTCTATCAACTTCTTCATCAGTATATTGGGTTGAAGTGTATTAAATGCTGAGCTAAAATCTATAAAAAGTAAACGAGCATATTCCTGGGAATCTTCTAAATGACTATTCACCAAATGAGTGATGCAGTTAATAGCATCATCAGTGCCCCGTCCAACCTTATATGCAAACTGAAATGGATCAAGGAATGATTTAACCTGATCCTTTAAGACAGTTACAACAAGTCTCTCAAAGCATTTCATAACATTTGAAGTCAAAGCCACAGGTCTAAAATCAGAATTTCCAACTGGGCAAGTTTTCTTAGGAACAGGAATAATTATAGATTTCTTCCACAAAGATGGAATAATATGTGAGTCAATAGATTTCTGAAAGATAGGGCAGAATGCTGGAGTAAGTTCATTTGCACAAGTCTTTAGCAATAAAAGCCCATTTCTTTAATATAGATAATATATCGAAGAATATTTCTAAAATATTCTTCGATATAGGGGGTTTAGACTTTGCAACATATGCATCCTTCACATTCCCAAAACATTTATCTAAAATCTTATTACCCCGGGTTTCACACTTAATGTACTGTTCATATCCCGGAAGTGAAAATTCCAATCTGCAGTGATTAAAATCACCAAGAATAAAAATCGGAGCCGCAGGAGTATGTTTCAATTGCTTGTTAGGAATTGCAAAATATTGCAACTAACTTCTTGAAAGCAGCTATTTGGGTACAGTTCATTTATGAAAATAACATGCATGAATGAGATATTAGGTTTTAATATAATACATCTGTTGCTGTTTGTTTACCGGTAATCAAATATCAAAAGAAAATATGGAATCACTAACTTCTTTTAACTGAATAACTTTTGTAGCTTTAATAATAATTAGGGCTGTCAACATTAACGCATGCGATTAATTTTTTATTAAAATATTTAACGCAATTAACGCAGCATCCGTTAATTTCTGTCATCCTTTGACTAGCGTTACATTATATCCTGCTCTTATTTATTCAAATGCTTTTAAACCATTCGAGCGTGACAGACAGAAGATATCGCACTGCCCTTGAGTGTCCAGACACACACGCACACACCTGAATACAGTTCTCTTTCCCGCTTCAACCATAACACACATAATTATGCCTAAATGTCAGTTTTGTCTAGTATCATCATAACAAAAGAGCGGTCTTAAATTAGTTAAATAAAGTCTTAAATGAATGTGCAGAGTTATGAGAGAATGAGGAGCGTGTGAGATCCACGGGAGCAGCCGCACTTAAAGGGACAGCAAACTAATTCTGTCTGTCAGTAAAGTTAATAATCACAGAACTTCTCACTAAAGAACTTTTGTAGCTTTAATAAGGATCAGTCTTTTTAATTTATAATTTATGCCGTGCAGACTGTTTGATAACTTTATGCATTTTCTGTATTCCTACCCGTTAGACAGGAAGGGCACAGGATAATATGACATTTATTATGGGTTTATGTGAGGATTGTTTGAAGTTTACTTAAATTAAAAGTTGTTTTGAAACCTTAATGAATGAATCAATTTTTTTTTTTATCCAGACATCAATAGCTGTATTAGTATCAGTGATACTGGCCTTCATTCATAAAAAGATGCCTTATAAACTGTCTTTATGTTATTTCCACATTAATTTGGATATTAACTGTGAAATTACTACATTATAAAATATATGAAAAAAGTATAAAAGTGTTTTTAATTGTGATTAATCAAGTTTTTAATCATTTTTTTAATCGATTGACAGCACTAATAATAATACATTTATTTTTAATGAATACACTAAAGTCTACGCAGTGTTTATTTGATTATTCAAATTCTGTATCTCAGTGCTGGGTAAGGTACTCTAAAAAAGTAATTACTACTAATTACATCTTCAACACAGCGTCAGCGTTACAGCTCTGCTGCACTACATTACACACTGCAGTGCTTGTTGTAAGAGAATTTTAAAGTTACATTTTTAGGATGCATGAATGGTCTTACAGTGCTCAATGTCAAAATGATTGAGATGGCCAATCAAATCAGAGAATAGTGGATTTAAAATTTAAAGCTAGCTTTACTGAAGCCAAAAGTGAAATCCAGCACGACACTTTAGTTTAATCAGTGAAAGTTTAAGAGTGAGTAATGTGAGAAATTTCATATATACATTATATATGTGTGTGTGTGTGTTCAATCTGAACATGAACAACAAACACAAATAGTGCAGCAAGTAGTGTAAATAATTGTGAAAAGTGTCTTGTGCAACAAAAATGATTAGTAGTATTTCCATATACGAAACGGAACTCTTGGCTGTGCCAGTTATCTCAGTCGGACACAATTCCACTGGGACATTGTGTAGGGATTCGTTTGAAAACACAAATTTCAGTCCCTCATCCGATGTGTACCGCTGTTTTATGTTTTTAAATTGTATTATGCTTTGTCAGAGTGCTCTCATGCAAATCTGTTATTTTGTGTTTGTTTTCATGCATGCAAATATGCACGCACGCAGGCAAATACTTAAATTTTGCGTCAGTTCAAGTTTCCAAAAAGATGCTAATTGGTGGTGCAAAAACACAAAACCTATGTTTATTGGTTGTGATAGTTTCAACCAATCTGGGGTTGGAATAAGCATCAACAATCATTCCCGTTTGGCTCAGAGGACCAAACCGCATGGGTTTCTTTGACGAATCAATGCTGATCAAAACTTGACGCAATCACATTCACTCACTACAGGTCCTCAATGTCCAAACGCGAAAAAACGTGTTCTTTTTATGAGACTTTTTAAAGCATACAGATTGGAATAGCGGTTCAAAAGTTAAACATTAGTTATTTTTTAGCCGTGGCCAGCTGTAATGGTCTTTATGTTTTAACTGAGCTGTTAAAATTCGACATATTAGGTAAACGATTAAGAGTGAATATTTTAAGATAAAACTTATTTTCAAATAGTTCATTTTTGTAATCAAAAATCGATACTTTCAATTGGTTTGGTCCCTAATGCTTGAGACACTATTGTTACAGGCATGTCATTTAAGTGTGTATTACCGCAAAGCCACTCGAAACTTCATTCCTAATTTCTCAAGCTCAGCCATCACACAGTCTGTTATGCAAGGAACACCTGTAACACAACAAAAGAAATTTCAACACATTACTCAAGTGATCATGGGGAAAAAAAACAACATAAAATGCATACAAACATATTAGCTTGAAAAGTACAAATGTATGTGTTATTAGTTTAGTCTGAGGAGGCACGTGCACAGGTAGGGCTCAACCTGTGCAGAGCACATGCCCTTTTTGCTCTTACACTCGAAGTGCCCTTTCTTTGGTGGTGGTTTTTTTTTAATTATTATTATTTTTTTTTAATATAAATCAATGCTATTGGTCACCCTTTACGTCTGTCTGTCTGTTTTAAAATATTTAGCCAATGACAGTTCTTAAAAAGAGCTTGTGTAAATCTTGTTCGATCCTCAAACTGTCAGTAAAGCTGATAACTCCGCCCCCGCTATCGTGACTGAATGAAATGAAGCTCCGCCGCAGCCGCACAGCAGACAGCAGCTGAACGAAGTTTTGCAAGGGTAAACATCTTGTTGTTTGAATAAGTACTAAACACTTTGTCTACAAAAGCTAATATTTTATTTATTTGATGTCTGACTGAGACATGAGGAACCTGAGAGAGAGGTCTAGGGCTAGGCTAGAATTTTCCATCTAGTCATAGCCAATACATAGCATACACTTAAATAGCCTATGCATACACGGTAGCATTTCATCTTTTATAAAATGCGATTTTGGCCAAATGTATTTTACAACAGGGAAAACTGAGCGCCTATGTAGCTACAACAAACTAGTAACCTTCACTAGTAGATGAAAATGTAATGATGCCGCCGGAACCGTTTTAATGACGGACAAAATACACATTTGCACACATTCGCTGGTCAAAAACCCCTTAACTGTATTTGAGTTTGACTTTTGTAAAATGTTAACAATATAGTGATAAGTAATACAACAACATATAATTTGTTTTTACATCAAAAAATCATAAGCACAGGCGCGCCCCGTGCTGTTTTGTACTGAAACTACACAAAGCGACTGAGTGATTCTCGTCACCTAGTAACGTATAATTTTAAGATATTTTCTTCTTTGATTTATGATTGCTGATACACTTAATTTATTAACATTTCATCTTATGGTAATAATATAAAATTATGGTTAATTCAAGGCTGTTAATATGCACATATTTGCTATATCGTTTTTTTAATCTATAGTATTCAATACTCTCCACTCGTCCTCACATGTATAAATGGAGTAAAACATGTTTTTGTAGTAGTAACTAAAAAAACAGGCCAGTTTTTGCCAGGTAGGCGGAAACATGTTGGATGTTTCTTATAATCTGGAATTGAGTTGGACATAATTATTTAAATTATATTTCTAAATAGTTTGTCAAAAATACTTGACTCATGTTTATGTGTGACATTGAGACGAGGGGAAGGTAGAGCAATGTTAACCAAATAATACAAATTAGCGTATAAAACCAAACAGAATAGCTAAAAAAAAAAAAAAAATCTTGAACTTTATGTGTGCAAAGCAGAGAATTTATATATTTATATATATATATATATATATATATATATATATATATATATATATATATATATATATATAATATATATATGTTTTCTCTGGTGCATTGACTTCTCAAATATTTTATATATATATATATATATATATATATATATATATATATATATATATATATATATATGACCTTTGATTACTTGGAAAAAAAAGGGAGGGGGGGGTGCCTTTTTTTTTAGTTTTCAGCACATGCCCCTCAAAAGGTCTGTGCACGGCCCTGAGTCTGAGTGTGTTGATCTGTAATTATGACTGAGATCATATTTAATCAGTAATCAATGTAGAAACTGTGATTCCAAAGGGTTCACAAACATTTTCTTGCAACTATTCCCCATTCAAAGGATCATGATCCATCACTTTGACTGACTGAGTTGGGTTGTAATTTTTCCATCATGTAATTTCCCCCCCACCTCTCTATCGCCCTCTGTAGTTCAAATTAAACCAACACTCACTTCAGAACTATTCATGTTATTCATTCAAGTTTAATTATTCATTCAAATTATGTTACAGATTAATGTACCTTCAAATGTAAACGTAGATTAATGTAAATTATATTGCCAATGTGTGCGTAGAACTGTCTTTATCTGTATATGTGTAATGTGTGTGAAATTTTATTTATTTATTTATAAACTGCCATTTCGGTTCAATGTTGCTGCATATCAATACCTACAGTCATCAATACATCCAAAATACATTCACATTAGCATTGTTGTAAATAATTCTGAGAAAAGAATGTGGGGACTTACACTTAGCATAGAGACAGTCCATCATTGACTGGACAACATCTAATTTGGCCTTAATAGAAAAGTTGATAAAGTTGGTATCAACAAGGACATAATATGGAGGTCCAAGCTGGGTGTTGTATTGAAAGAACAGACAAGATGGATACTTTGCTCTGAAAAATAAAATGTTGAGGCAAAGATTATTTCTCCTAACATACAACAACTAATACAAACACTCAACATATTACTATAAATATCTCTATAGGAATTACAATGATCATTAATTTTATATTTTATATGTTGCTGCTAACACACCCTGAATGTTTTTTTCCCCAAAGAGCAATGCGCTATCTCTAAATTCATATGAAATAAGCATAAACCCAGAACTCGACATAATGAAATAGGAAATGACAACCCCCATTGAGTTTCCTATGTTTTTAAATAATTTTATCAAGCACTTCAAATAAAGCCCTATTCGCACGGGATAAGTATTAACTGGTGACCTCTAGTATTTTGTAATAATTGCAGAGGTTGTCTGAGATCTTAATCCCGTGAGAATCGGCCATGTCTGTAATTTGTGTAGAATGGAGGCTGGTTTGGAGTGTTTTGATAGTATTTTGGGTGCTGGGTCATATCGCTATACACAACTACACAATTTGCAGAAAGTGAAAGCTGAAAATCATCAGAAGAGCAAAAACAAAAAGAATGATTAGATGGAGATGAATGACATGTATAGCAGCATGCGGTAAGGAACTTTAGGTAACACTTTATTTGAAGGGTGTGCATAAGACTGACATGACACTGTCATAAACATGACATAACACCTGTCATGAACATGGAGTCTTTATGAATGTTTATGACTGTTGTCATTAAGTGTCATTCGGTAAATTATGACACTTTTAATGCAAAGTTGACATTGTTTAAAATGTCTTTGTTATGACAACTTGACATTAACAAAGACAAAAATGTCTTTGTTATGACAACTTGACATTAACAAAGACAGAAATGTCTTTGTTATGACAACTTGACATTAACCAAGAAATCATAACCTGTCAACCTGTCACAAATATGTCATAACAGGTCTAATTATCAAACTTAAACCATTTTGCTGTGTAATAACCCTTAATGACATCTTTATAACTAGTACAATGTGTTCCACTTTACTTGAGGACAGGTAATATTCATGACACAGTTATAATGGTGTCATGACGGCCAAAGTTGTGACAGGTTGAGAGGTTATGATTTCTTGGTTAATGTCAAGTTGTCATAAAGACATTTCTGTCTTTGTTAATGTCAAGTTGTCATAATCAAGACATTTTTGTCTTGGGTAATGTCAAGTTGTCATAACAAAGACATTTTAAACAATGTCAACTTTGCATTAAAAGTGTCATAATTTACCGAATGACACTTAATGACAACAGTCATAAACATTCATAAAGACTCCTTCATGTTCATGACAGGTGTTATGTCATGTTTATGACAGTGTCATGTCAGTCTTATGCACACCCCTTCAAATAAAGTGTTACCGAACTGGATTCTGTTTATGTCATAATATATCATACAGCTAGACCTATAACGAAAATAAATTTCCAAGCAATAGCCTATTGACGTCATATGCGGGAGATAAGTTGAGTAAAATCACAGGCTTCGGTTATCCCATGCGAATGCGCCACATGAAATTCAGTTGTGGCGGGGTAATTTTTTTAAATCACACGAGGTCCCCAGATAATCCTAATCCAGTGCGAATAGGGCTTAATAAGACTGCTAAAACCTGGGTTAAAGTAACACTAAGTAGTTTTTCAACCTTCATAATATATTTCCAAGACCCTTGTGATGGTACATCAACTTAAAATAAGTTAAATGACTCGTCTGCCGTTGCCTGACGGGGTCTGTATCGCTTTTACTGGCACTATGTAACTTCGGGTTTCGGGTAGGAACCCATGCACAAAAAAGAACTACAAATTCGACTGCTTTACGTCAAGCGCTACAATAGTCATTATTTCGTTTTTCTTCGTTTCTGATGTCGCAATACATCATCCTTTCATGAAATCATGTAACATACTCTACCTTGTCTGTGGACATCGTTCATTCTAAAGCCGGTGCTGGATAAACAGCGAGCGTACGACGGTAGGCTATATTATTTACAACCGCGACAATGGACAATTTCGTTTCCAACCAGTAGAGCGACCGAAGAGGAAAAAATACTTAATGTTACTTTAATACTGACTCTCCTGTTCCATGGCGAGCTCTAGAAACGAACAAAACCCATTCTGTTCTCTTAAAAGATCTCCCCTTTGCAAGTGTCTCAAAATGCTCTTTGAAAACTGATGGACCAATCCTGGAACATTCCCAAGATTAATGGAAAAAGGTTGAAAAGAATAATGGGAGGCCCATTTTATATAAAGACAACACCCCTATGGCATCATTGTTTATGTACTGGTAAAAAAGCCATTTGTATAAGATTTTGGCATTCACACGTTGAATGACTTTTGTGAGGAGGGCCTTAAATCAATTCAGTGTTTTTTTTTTTCTCTTATACTTAACGGTATAGTTTTCTTATACTCAGCTCTGAAAGCCTATGGCAGGTCCTCAAATAACAGTCTGTGGTCCAGTTCTACTAGTCCCTGGCTTGGTTCGAACCGGACCATGAAACAATGACAAGGGTAGCACTATTTTACTGTTTCTACCGTTTAAAGTAAGCAGCGTGTCAAAACAACAGCTGTACACACTCAAGCACTCAGGGTCGTTTATGGTAAGGATCTTTCGGCGCTATATCCTCAAATATTTTTATCTAGAGCCAAGCACGCTTCATTCAAGCCCTTTCCATTCCGTGAGCAGTGGTTCTCTCTCCTGCTTAAGAGCCACATTAAAGGAGTATTTCACTTTTAAAAAAACTTTTGCTGATAATTTACTCACCCCCATATCATCCAAGATGTCCACGTCTTTCTTTCTTCAGTCGAAAAGAAATTAAGGTTTTTGATGAAAACATCCCAGGATTTTCTCCATATAATGGACTTCATTGGGAGCCAAACGGTTCAAGGTCCAAAAGACAGTTTCAGTGCAGCTTCAAAGGGCTTTAAACGACTCCAGACGATGAATAAGGGTCTTATCTAGGACCCATCGAATCATGAATCGAAAAAAGATTTGTTAATTTTGATGAACGAGTTCGAACAGGACAGTAACGAACGCTCATCACAGAACAGAGAAAGGCGAGCATTTGTGCTTAAACTTAAACTTTGTTATTTATTTTTTAAATGAGCGATGGTTTCGCTAGATAAGACCCTTATTCATCGTCTGATATCGTTTAAAGCCATTTGAAGCTGCACTGAAACTGTCTTTTAGACCTTGAACCGTTTGGCTCCCAATGAAGTCCATTATATGGAGAAAATCCTGGAATGTTTTCATCAAAAACCTTAATTTCTTTTCGACTGAAGAAAGAAAGACGTGGACATCTTGGATCACATGGGGGTGAGTAAATTATCAGCAAAAGTTTTTTTTTAAAGTGAACTACTCCTTTAAGTGATGCGGTTATTTTAACAACAGTGTCAAAAACAGTGAACAGCAAAATAGATGAATAATTGTACTAAAACACGGCAGAGAACGAGAATGCAGCTAATACAATTTGTATCTGTTACTTAAGTCTTTTTAAAGCACTTAGGGGCACAAATTACGCTTTATTTTCACATTCGCATATTTTCCAGCATTTTAATGGGCAGATGATTACAGCATTTCACCAGATTTGTAATAAGATGCATTTAAAGGGATACTCCACTTTTTTTGGAAATAGGCTCATTTTACAACTCCCCCAGAGTTAAACAGTTGAGTTTTACCGTTTTTGAATCCATTCAGCCGATTTTCTGATATTTAGAAGAATATCAGTAAGCAGACAGTTTCTGGTCTCATTGAGTTCCATAGTAGGAAAAAAATATTCTATGGGAGTCAATGAGACCAGAAACTGTCTGGTTACTGATATTCTTCTAAATATCAGAAAATCGGCTGAATGGATTCAAAAAGGGTAAAACTCAACTGTTTAACTCTGGGGGAGTTGTAAAATGAGCCTATTTCCAAAAAAAAGTGGAGTATCCCTTTAAGGAATTTTTTTGTAATGAGATTGAAATAATGAAATTAGTAACTTTATATGGAAGCTCTGCGATGAAGTTCACCATGAAGAGACAGTCTTAACTAAAATGGACTGTTCAGAGTTGACTAGTGCAGTTGTTCTTAACCTGGGGGTCACTAGGGGGCATCAGCAAACTTTAAAAGAGGGCCTTAAATGTGTACAATGTGTAATTTTTTAGGTATTTTATTATCTAAAATCAATATTTTTATTCATAAATAGGTCCTCAATGGTGTACAAATACCTCTGCCAAATATCTGACTTCTCCTCGTAAACGAAGAATTTATTATCTTTATTTACATGGGACGTGTAGGTCCATGGAGGCCTCCATGTAGTTCTGCCATCTTGAAAAACTATAATAGCAGAGAGGGACAAAAAGTACTAGGCCAACGCGTTTCCACAACAGAGTCAGTGTCAGGTAACTGAAAGCAGGAGCAGCAGAAACGGAGGAGCAGCAGTGAGAGGCGCTTGTCACTGTCCCGGCAAGTTTAAAAGGCTGCATTGCACTGTTATTTTTAATGGTGAACCATACATATTCCGAACCACAGGAGAAGAAATCCTCGACGCCAAAAAAGTCCAAAATAGAACGTAAAAGGAAACATGAAACGAAAAACAGAGTTAATGTCGGGATAGCTTTTTCCCAGGTGGAAAGAACTAATGAAGGAGAAAGATTTAAAGAGAGATGCTGAAGTTGCCTGCCTTCTTCTCGACAGGTAAGTCAATGTTACAGTCTTAATTACAAGTTTTTTTGTTGCTTGGTTGTGTCGTATATTATATAGACAGTTGAACATTTATAGTTAAAATTAAACGGGCTCTTTAATGAATAGTAGGGATGCACGATATTGGATTTTGGCCGATATTCGATATGCCGATATTTTCAAACTCATTTTGGCCGATACCGATTTCCCCCTTATATATATATATATATATATATATATATAATATATATATATATATATATATATATATATATATATATATATATATATATATATATATATATATATACATATATACATATATATATATATATACACACACACACTACTTAATTTTATTGAAGAGAAATCAAATAAAGTCTCTCTCCTGTACTACCTTTACCTTATTACACTGGTGCATTGTAGATAAGGCAATACAAAAATGTAGACAGACATTCATCCCTGAAAAATGGATAAATTATTTCACTTAGAACAAATGAGGAGAATAAATATGCCTTTTATCTATGCCTAGTTTATCTTCAAACTTCAATCCTTAGGAGTAGGGATGTGACGGTGAGGATATTTTCCCACTGGTTAATCGACGTGTGACAGCACCGGTAATACCGGTATCACCGGTGGGGGCTTTTAAATCGCTAATTTAAAGGCAAATGTAAAATGCGCGCGTTTGCACGGGCATGCATAATGGTGCGGTCGTGCGGAGCAGCACTGTTTTGTTATTGTACCTTAAATTGGCGCTAATTTGAAAACGAATTTTTTTTTGTTTTACATCGATTAAGCTGGTGCTGCAATGTGCACTTCACTTTCAATTTTAAACTAGCATCAATTCGCAGAGAGTTTGATGCGATCTGACCAATCAAAATCCAGGTCCGTAGCCAGCCTATTGAAAGGGGGGGTTCTTTTTTTCAAAAAGTGGACCTTTTTGCAGTTTTTTCCCCCTCCTTTTGTATTTAATTATGAGGTTCAAATACTTCATTTTGGTGAACTTTTATGTACCAATTTGTGCTGGATTAGTTTATCTGCTGGTTAACGAGCACGCTTTTTGATGCACCTAAAATATTTTATTATTGTAATTACGCTACGTTTATATGGCTATTATATTGTAGACTATTGTATAACTCCTCCCCCAATTGAGAAGGATATTACCCATCTAGTGGGGTCCGGGGGCATGCTCCCCCGTGAGAAAATTTTAAATATTCCATATTTTAAAGCATCAATCTGATGCATTTTGATATGCATTTTTTGCCATCTATCTATGCAATATTTTATTGTGCCTTTTCTTTTAACAGTTTTAAATTTCAGTTACTGTGCGCGTGAAGAATGATAGTGCTCTCCTGTGTTGTGATCTAACAGACACACGGTAGAAAGGAACATGGTAGAACATGGCAATATAGTCATTTTATGCGAAACCATAGACCTTTATCTACAGATCAAGTATAATAATATTAACATTGAATCATTTTGGAGAGAGTTTAATTATTGTTGACTGTCGTACCCCTACGCGACGCGCTGTTTGATGCTGAGTGGAGAATGACTGACAGCCGCAGCGGAGGGAAAAGTTTACGTGAACTTGAATTTAATGACTTAAAAATTAATTTGATTGTTTTTGTCGATTGATATCATAAATCAGATTTATTACTTGTCCTAAACTACAACGAGTAAGATCATTCCCCTTAATGGAATCGATTCCAACCTTTGCATTTTGAACCTTTGGAATCTACTCTCAGATTCTTTTTGGAATGGATCCCCAGCCCTATCATTCAGAGGCGATGCTTCTTCACCGTTGCTTTGAAAAGTGTATTGCGAACTCTCTCTGAACTGCACGCGCGGCACACACACACTTCCAGCTTCCAATAATCATATTAATTTGAAACAGCAACCCAGAATATTTGTCACAAGCATTGATTAAAACAATGATGACAATAATCACATGAAAAAAAAAAAAAAAAAAAACGACTTAAATTCTGGACCTTTGGCGGTGAGGAGGGGGGGTTCGTTCGAACCACCCGAACCCCCCCTGCCTACGGGCTTGAAATCCACCATTTTTGTCCGACAAAGCAGTCAGGAGTTAGTAGATTAACGTCAGTGGATTTGAACTTAGCTTTAACTGAGGCCATCCTTAAAAATATTCTTGTTTGCCGTAACCCGACCGACCCTGTCAATTTAGGACCGACCCAATTATTATTATTTTTTCCCTTTTAGTCCGACCGACTTGCCGGTTGTAAACCTGCGTTAAGACCGACCAAAATTTTTTTTTCTCTTCAAACAACTAATACAAATGCAATAATATAATATGAATCATATTTTAGTAAGTATTGTGAATATAAAAAGCCTACATAGGCTAGGTTCTTTCTTTTAGATATAAACCCGCGGCGTCTATGATTATGTTTACACCATGGTATACGTCACTTAGGCCGGAGACACACTGGCTGCGTGGCGTGCGCGTCTCAGCTGCGTGGCGTGTCCGTTTTTATTTCGGCTCCCATGTTAACAGGTTAGAGCTTGCACACTGCCTGTGTGACACGCGCGTCTCAGGCGCGGCATGAGCCGCGCGGAAAACGCGTGCAAGAAAAGAACCAACGCCTATTTTTCACGCGACACGCAAGCGTGTTGGAAGCGTTTCCAGGCAAAATAGAATAGGAAAAGATGTTTATATGTTATTTTGTACACGAATACATATTAATAAATTACATTTTTGACAAATTCAGATATAAATATATGCCTCATTTAAAAATAAATAAATAGGCCTAATTATCAATTTTCAAATATTGCACCTGTCAAGATAGAACGAAATATTCTGTAGTCTATTTTGCTGTCAATACTGCTGTGCTGACAGTGTCTTTATCTGTAGGCTTTATATTTATGCTTAACACGAAGTATAGGGCTTCCACAACTCTCTCCCATATGTTGAACAAGGGTGATGCGTGTCAGCAGCGCCGCGTCAGACACGCTTCTGGTGTGCAAAGACACAGAAATTGCTACGCAGCCGCCACGCAGCTGACACGCAACAGAAACGCCACGCTCACGCCACGCAGCCAGTGTGTCTCCGGCCTTAGACACGTTCGCTTCGTTTCATTCACTGTCAATGGTTCGTGCTTGGTAATGATGGCTGCGGGTGTTGTTTTTTGAGAATTGTGTAGTCCTGTTTGTCACTGTGCACGAAACTTCACGCCAATAAATCATCAGAAATATTGCTGACTTGTGCGCGTCTCGTGCGCTCTTTACGTTCGTCCTAATCTGGTCCTAATGCCTGTTAGTTGTCCGTGGATTTGCCTATATGTAGCGTTGAAAATGGAAACGTCTTTAGACATGAAAACTTGATTTTACAATCGATTTAAATGAACACTTTTGTCTCAAAAAACAAAAAGGATTTTTTTCACAAAAGTGACAGCCGAGAGCAGCGTAACTGGTGTCAGATTTGTAGGTTGCATTGACACCTAGCGGTAACCTGACTCCGCCAGATGGATTTGCTCCGCATAATATCCATCTGGAAACCTTCCGTTGAAGTAGTTTTGGTAAGGGGCGAAAATACTGGTTAGCTGATTGGCCTATGTTGGTGATAGACGGGCCAAATCAACCAATCAGATCAACGAAGCATATGACGTACTAACAGAGCTACGACGAAAACACAACCACAAGCCAGGCTACTCTTGCTGCTGCAGGTAAAGGCTCATTAGCTCAGCAAATAAGCAACATGTCGGCAAAGGATATTTGCCGTTTATGTAACTACAATTTACAAATAACTGAAGCCGCCATGTTCTTTAGACTGAACTGTCGAGCTTCTTGTTGCGTCACACACCTCAACCCGCCTCAAAGCCAACGCTGATTGGACGTTCGTTTGGTAAACTGCTCCCAAATTTTCTTTAACGGAAAGTATCCAGACTGATCTGCGAGTGAAACCTTGAAAGCTCGCGAGATCAGGATGGTCTCACGAGGCTAACCTAGCGGTGGATGCAAGTAAAACAGTATAACTTAGTAAACTAGTAACCAGTAACACAATTGAAATTATGTTTTCTGGATGTAAACATCCTAAATGTAACACATTAACATGTTTTCTCATAGGTATTACATTGCATAATCTAATTAACTGTTATTTTTTGAATTCTGAAGTCATTTTAATTTATTTGTTTACCTCTGAAAATCCACTTTCATTGAACTCTACTGGCTTCTTTTTTCTTGATTTTGCCACAAAAAAATCCAATAAATCCAGCTGGAATTAATGTAATACAAATGTTTTAGACATATCTATATAACCTGCATCAGAATGAGGTTTGCAAAGGTGCGCCAGAAGGCACGGTTTAAAGACAAAGTCAGTGACGTCACGATATGCAAATTTGTTTAAATTCATGACCAAAATTTTACTTTTTTTTTTTTACATTGAATCTTGAAAAAAAAAAAATATAGGCCTACCTACCGACCCCTTTTTTTTTTTTTTTGCTGTTACTGCAAACCAAAATATTTTTAAGGATGGCCTGAGGCAATCTGTCACGACACATTAAAGAGCCACAAAACAGTAGGCCTATTTATTGTTTAATTTTCTTTGACTGACCAAATTTGAAAGTTGAGACTTTGTTTCATATTAAGTATTACCTGCTCGGTCCTGTCTGTCAGCGTAAGGAACAACCTTGATCCATCAGGAAACGCCATAGGTCACTGAATTTCACTGCGCCTCATGAAGAGTTTTTCTTTTGCGTGAAGTAGCCGCTTGCCGAGATGTGTTGAAAGATAGCGTAGTGCATTCATGATTATTAGGCTACCGGTATAATAATCCTCCTGGCTCCGGGTCTGAGTGAGTCATTTACTCTCTTACCTTTGTTCTTTGATTAACATTTATGACACTTTAAGACCAGCCGCTGCTGAAAGAGACGCAATCTGACACTCGACCCATTTTCTCACAAATCTCTAAGTTGATTTAAGACTTTATTTAAATCATTTAAGACTGCTCTTATGATGACACTCGACAAAACGGACATTTTGGCATAATTTGTGTGTGTTATGGTTTGTTCAAGCCCAAGAACTCGATACTGACGCACGTCTTTTCCTCCACACAGCTGGAAGTTTAAGTTACTGGCGCTCATGCTACGTTCATGGTCGTCACGTGCGCATAGTAAATAAATCCGCCACATTTCGGCAAGGCTCATTGGCAGAAATATTAATATCGGCAGATGCCGATGATGATCATTTTAAGCTTTTATCGGCCGATACCGATGTCGTGCCGATATCATCGTGCATCCCTAATGAATAGCAGCTATTGAGTAAAGTAGAGAAGGCACTAAAAACAAGGTTTGTAAGTTTACTTTTTGTAACCTAGAAAACTCTACGAAGTGAAGACATCCTGTCATAGCTTTTTGGTACGTAACGGCTACTGTAGATGCAACACGCATTTGAAAAAGCGAGGCGCTGGAGAGCACAATTCGTTTGAATGCAAAAAACTATTTCACCGCTAGATGGGAGAAATTCCTACACAAAGTCCCTATAAGATCACTAAAAAGTTTTAAAATAAGAAAAACAAGCCAAATAAAAGCAATAGTTGGTTTTAGTCAAGTCAAGTCACCTTTATTTATATAGCGCTTTTTACAATACAAATTGTTTCAAAGCAGCTTTACAGAGATAACAGGAAAACAATGTTGTAATAGTATTGTTCAATTGAAAATTAAATGAAAATTAAATGTCCCCAACTAAGCAAGCCAAAAGGCGAAGGCAACAGTGGCAAGGAACCAAAACTCCATCAGGTGACAGAATGGAGAAAAAAACCTTGGGAGAACCCAGGCTCAGTCGGGGGGCCAGTCCTCCTCTGGCCAACGAATGAACAGTGTATGATTATGAGTTAGGCAGCATAATGGCAGCATAATGGCAGTTTTAGTAAAACAACAAAAAAATCAAGATACACCTAATTTTAAATTCACACCTGTGGCGAGCAGGACGAGGCCGAGGGCAGTGAGAGAACGGCGTGAGGCCGGTGGCGTGATTGATAATGAGCGACTCCTGCGCAACGCACCGGTCTCGTATCTCTCACGGAGGAGCGGAAGCATGAAGGAGCGACGACAGTGGAGATTTATGTTGCATTTTGTTAAATGTGACAGCAGTCGTCCGTGAGGGGTTGCTGTCTTTACCTTCATTTGGTATTTGTTTATTTTACGTCTATTAAAGTTTTTGAATGTTCGCCGGTTCCCGCCGCCTCCTTCCCACAACATCTAACCTTGCTACAACACCCTCAACAACTGTTTGTTACCTTTGAAAAAGGTGTTCTACAGTCTTGGAAAACCTGCATATACGAGTTAGCCTGATTTTAAAGATGTAAAGTGTACATTTCTAAATGTAAATGACAAATTAAACCCTAAAATGCCATATTTTTATTTATTTAAGAAAACACATTTTTGTAGTTAAAGCACTAAAATTTGCAAGTAGAAATTGCTAGAAATTTTTTTTCTCTTAAAATTACTATTGCAAAATTCCTTCCACGTGTCCACTTGGGATATTACGTCACTCAAAACTCAGATAACGACACACCTACTGGCCAGTATTATTAAACTTACCTCTGGGTTAAAATACCTGTGGGGAATTGCATTGATTACCTTGACTACCCTAAGTCTCTAAACCTAACTTTTCACCAACAGCGAGCCTACATTTAAAGTCCCTGTAAAGTCAAAATTAAGTATGCGTTCTGAGTTTGTCACACCACAAAAAAATGTGTTATTAGTCACCCAGCCAAATTTGAACGATAAAAAAGCCAGCAAGTACATAAAATAAGCTATCAAAATCTTGAAAAAATGAGCAGTAATCTCTTCTCTCAAACGCTGGGGGCGTGTCCGCTGGCTGCAATGAAACCACACCCACTTGCGGGAAAGCTGCCGTCGCCACACTCAACTCTACAGCCGGAATGGATGCTCGCACGGTGGGCACGCACTGCCGATGATCATGGCACCAGTTTTTGGCGCGACGGGAGGATGAAGGCCGAGGCGGGAGATAGTCGGTTCGACCCCATTCACCAGTAACAGCGGATTATCATTTATCAGTGATTCCCAGTTGTCTCCGACGAAAGTTTATAAAACTATCCCGTGTAAAATGATCACTTACAGAGGTGGGATTTGGCGGTGATTCTCTGCTCTCCATCAAGGTGGCTCTTCACAAAATTAATCCACTTCTTCTTGATGTAATCGTATTTCGGAAATTTAAATAAGGACACCAATCTGTTTTGTACGTGATAAGGGGATCGCATCCAGGTAGTACGCATTTCCATGACGAAGGCATAGCTAGCTAGCAATCTGTAGGCTGTTACTAATAATAGTACTACTGACAGTAACTCGCGATTGAGCGGCAAACTGATGTGAATGTGCTCTATTAATATTATTGTTAGGAGCGACCAGCCTCAGCGGCTCCAGTGCGTCATCAAGTAGGGGCGTGTCCAGGAGCTCAGGGACTCCAGTGCGTCATCGAGCCCCCGTTTCAGCCCCGCCCAGAAAATCCGGAAAATAGCAACGGTGAAAAACCGTTTAAACGGTCTAACTCCACAATTCAGTACTTCACAGTCTTTGTAATATGTTTTAGCAATACATTTCTAACATTTATAATGTGTTTAGAATTTTTTTTTTGAAATTGCCTTTACAGGGACTTTAAAGTAAAATTTGAATAGATACATTATGATGTATATTGTGAGCCAATGTTGTTATGTCATGACATTCAAATAAGCAGATTTCAATTTCATTTGATGTGCAAACTCTAAAAGGTAACAAACACAATATCAGAGAGAATTCAAACTTACACTTCCTGTTCTTTAATGGCTGACGGATCTTCTTTCTTCTTCTTTTGTGTTTTTGCTCTGTCCTGTTTTTTTCTAGACAAAAAAAACAAGAAAAAAAAGCAAGCAAAGTTTTTATCAGATATTCATTGTTCAAAGAGCAACACAGTGATGAACTGATGTAATGATGCTGTTGCCGATAATCTACTGTTTTTACAGAATTTAAAGGTATATTTTTTATTTTAAGATTGCACCGTTGAATGCTTGATTATGATTGGTTTACAAACATTCTAAGGCATGCAATTAAGCACACTTTTTCTTCTGTTCTGTCTCTTACATGCACAAACAGACAGACGAGAGATGTACATTCACTTTTGTTAGTGCTGCCCAGTTACTTTATCGATAAAAAAAGTTCACAACTAAAGTCACATGACATTCTACTGAGGAGTTAGCTTTGAAATTTTTGCAGAGAAGCTGCACACTGCCCAACACTGATGACAGCTGCAGGTAATTTACAGAAAGTCAACATGAAATCAAATCTCTTCTCTGATCACGTGTATACTGAAAGTGGGCTGAGCAATAAGGTTGTCAATTGGCCAGACGATTTTCAATCCTTCCCCTCCAGCAACCTGTCACTCACATTAAAGGGTTAGTTCACCCAAAAATGAAAATTCTATCATAGTTTACTTACCCTCAAGTTGTTCCAAACCTCTATGTGTTTATTTGTTCTGCTGAACACAAAGGAAGATATCTGGAAGAAAACAGATTTCATTCCCCATTGACTACCATAGTATGTATTTTTTCCTACTATGGTAGTCAATGGGGAATGAGATCTGTTTTCTTCCAAATATCTTCCTTTGTGTTCAGCAGAACAAATAAACACATAGAGGTTTGGAACAACTTGAGGGTAAGTAAACTATGATAGAATTTTCATTTTTGGGTGAACTAACCCTTTAAACAATCACTACAATTAGCAAATGACAATAATCAAATCAATTTCTGATTTCAAAATCAAGTCCTGCCCCTCATTTTTTCATTATTTAAGAATTCGTTTCACACGGGTTCTGATCACAATTTCCGTTTTATGCTGACTTGAAGGGATAGTTCACCCAAAATTGAAAATTAGCCCAGGATTTACTCACCCTCAAGTCATCCTAGGTGTATACGATATTCTTCTTTCAGATGAATACAATCATAGTTTTATTAAAAAATGTCCTCGCTCTTCCAAGCTTTATAATGGCCGGTTTCTGTTTAAGTGCATCCATCCATGGTAAAAGTGCTCCACACGTCTCTGTGGGGCTACTAAAGCACATTCTGAAGCGAAGCGATCGTAAAGGAAAGTATATTTAAAATTTGAATTGACTAAAATAACTAGCTTCCGGCAGACGGCCGTATGTACGCATCGGTTTACAGCGAAAGAGTAACACTTGACCCAACGCATGACACATTGACGAACGCGGGAGTGCAGAGAATAGAGCAAAACCAAACACCATTCCTGAATTGGCAGTCTAAGCGAGAATTTTTAAAGAGAAATGTCGGAAGAGCTTGAGTTTGTTGCCCATCCCTGTTTGTTTGAACCGCGAGAGGTGTCAAAGCTTGCTCTATTCTCCAGCACTATTTTCTGTACTCCTACATCCTATTTCATACATCGTCAAGTGTTACTCTTTTGGCATAAGTCGTCTTGATTGGGCAGTCTGCCGGAAGCAAATTATTTTCTGACACAAACGCATCACTTAAGAAGGCCTATATTAACACCCCGGAGCCATGTGGAGCACTTGAATCATGGATAGATGCACTTTATGGACTTTAAAACAGAAACCAGCCATTCACTGGCATTATAAAGCTTGGAAGAGCCAGGGCATTTTTTAATATAACTCAGATATTATTCGTCTGAAAGAAGAACGTCAAATACACCTAGGATGGCTTGAGGTTGAGTAAATCATGGGGTAATTTTCATTTTTGGGTGAACTATCCCTTTAAATCAATGACTGAAAAAAATGCTGCCTCCACAAGTAGCATAAGAAGGTAGAAAGACAATGCGGCACACCCCAAATCTAGCGCATCACATCCTGTCTACAGGAAAACATTCATCTGATCAATTTTAGAAGGCAGAATAGAGGAATACTTCGGTATCTATGGTATCCCACACCCTACCTAAAATGCCTACGACATTATCAACAATTGTAATCTAGACATGGAGTTGCATATTGTGTGGCTGTGGCATAATAAAACCACTTTTTACAGTCTATGAATAAAACACACAGGAAGGCTATAATAGTTTGGTTATAATGGCTGTGGGGAACAGTAAGTCTGGAAGAGGGACAAAAATAAAACTCCACCTTTAAGAAGCTAGTTTATTTGTTTGTTTGTTTATTAATTTATATAGCACAATTTAATACAACTGGTGTTGCCCAAAGTGCTTCACAGTAACAGAGTAAACAGAAACAAAAAAATAAATAAATAAGCATATCACATAAAAAAGAAGACACATAGACAATAACCCAGTTAAAATAATTCTCCATTAGAGTTTAAAAGACGTTGTTTTACCATAGCTTTGAACAGGAATAGAGTTTTGACAGATCTAATCGATTGAGGGAGGTCATTCCATAGTTTTGGACCTGCTCGAGAAAAAGCTCTGTCACCCCTATGTTTATATTTAGTCCTGGTAATACAAAGCAACTGTTTATTTTCAGATCTCAAGGATCTAGAAGGGGTATAAATTACCACCAGGCTGGATAAATACACTGGAGCTAAATTGTGCAGGGCCTTAAAAACTAATATGAGGAGGATCTTATAAATAATTCTACATTTTACTGGCAGCCACTTTAGTGAAATTAATAATGGAGTCACAGAATCATATTTCTTTGCCGACTTTATCATTTTAGCGGCAGCATTTTGAATTTTCTGTAAACGCACAATTGCTCCGGCATCAACACCGTAATAAAGGGAATTACAATAATCCATTTTCGAAAAGACAATGGACGTAATGGCTTTCTCAAAATCTAAAATAGATAAAAAAGGTTTAGTCTTAGCTAACAGACGTAAGCTAAGAAAGCAGGATCGCACCACTGAGCTAATTTGTACGGTGGCCGAGAGGTGCAAAACAAATCACAATTATAAAAACAAAATAACAAGTCAGAAAACACAATAACAATTCAGAAAGCAAAATAACAATTCAGAAAACACAATAACAATTCAGAAAACAAAATAACAATTCAGAAAACAAAATAACAATTCAGAAAACACAATAACAAATCAGAAAACAGAATAACAAATCAGAAAACACAATAACAATCAATAACAATTCAGAAAACACAATAACAATTCAGAAAACACAATAACAATTCAGAAAACACAACGACATTTCAAAGAAAACGGAAAAGGTAGGTACATTTTGAGAATGGCAAACTTGTCGCTGATTGGACGAGACACCTGTCAATCAAGCTTTACAGGAAGTAAGAAATTTGTGATCAACTTTGTTTTGCTAAATGCGAAAATGGAACACATTAAACATTACTTTGAAGAAGGACATTCATATGCCGTGATTGTGGACATGCTGGCGAAATACCACGATATTAAAACTATTTACAAGATTACTAAAAAATATTTACATAATTCGTGAGGCACACACGCACATTTGCACACACAAGCAAGGTCTCTCGCTCTCTGTCTCTACCACTCTGCCGTGCGCGGTTTGGAGCTCGCGAGCTCTGGAGCTCCGAGTTTTTAACTAATTTGCGGGCATCGGGGAGCCGCTATCAATGTGCGGGGAACTTCCGGGAGACTTGGGATGTCTGCATATCACTCCATGGGGCCGAACTATCTTTGGCATGTTGATGGGTGCGATAAACTTAAGCCATTTGAGCACAAGCTCATTTTAATGTCGTGGTATGTCGCCAGCATGTCCACAATCACGGCATATGATTGTCCTTCTTCAAAGTAATGTTTAATGTGTGTGTTCCATTTTGATCACAAATTTCTTAATTCCTGTAAAGCTTGATTGACAGGTGTCTCGTCCAATCAGCGACAAGTTTGCCATTCTCAAATTGTACCTACCTTTTCCGTTTTCTATGAAATGTCGTTGTGTTTTCTGAATTGTTATTGTGTTTTCCGAATTGTTATTGTGTTTTCTGAATTGTTATTGTGTTTTCCGAATTGTTATTGTGTTTTCCGAATTGTTATTGTGTTTTCTGAATTGTTATTGTGTTTTCCGAATTGTTATTGTGTTTTCCGAATTGTTATTGTGTTTTCTGAATTGTTATTGTGTTTTCCGAATTGTTATTGTGTTTTCCGAATTGTTATTGTGTTTTCCGAATTGTTATTGTGTGAATTGTTATTGTGTTTTCTGAATTGTTATTGTGTTTTCTGAATTGTTATTGTGTTTTCTGAATTGTTATTGTGTTTTCTGAATTGTTATTTTGTTTTTATAATAGTGATTTGTTTTGCACCTCTCGGCCACCGTAAATTTGCCTGTCCAACTTTAAATCGTTATCCAGAACAAATCATAAATTTTTTACGCTAGATTTAACAAAACCATTCAAAGCGGTTGTATTTAAGCACTGCAGCACGTCATGTTTTTTAGGTCCAAACACGATGACATGAGTTTTATTTTCATTAAGCTTTAAAAAGTTTGCAGCCATCCACTCCTTAACCTCATTTAAGCATGCTAATAAAGTATAAAGTGAATTTGAATTTAGTTTTCTCACAGGCAGATAAATCTGCGTATCATCAGCATAGCAGTGGAATGACACATTATGTTTTCGAAAGATTGTCCCCAATGGTAGCATATAAAGGGAAAAAAGAATTGGGGCAAGAATCGATCCTTGTGGGACTCCCAGGGAATAGGTGAACTTAGAGAATCACAGCCCCCAAAGCTAACAGAAAAAAATCTGTCTGTAAGATAAGATTTAAACCATTTGAGAACATTACCTTTTAGGCCAACCCAGTTTTCTAAGCGATTGATTAAAATCTCATGGTCCACCATATCAAACGCTGCACTAAGGTCAAGCAAAATTAAAATAACACTATCACCATTTTCCATTGAGACAAAGATATCATTTAGCACTTTGACCAATACAGTCTCAGTGCTATGGCGGGACTTAAAGCCCGACTGGAAGGGCTCACTAATTTCATTTGCCTTGATGTGTGCTTGTAGCTGCTTGTGAATCACTTTTTCTAAAACCTTAGCTAAAAAGGTAAGATTTGAGATCGGTCTGAAATTATTTGGATCCTCTATTGCCAAATTAGGCCTCTTTAATAATGGCCAAACTGTAGCATGCTTAAAATCAGCTGGACAAATGCCCTGACTGAGGCATTTGTTGATAAGGTTCAGCACTGTGGTTCCTACACTAGCAAAAATGTCCTTAAAAAAATGAGGTGACATAACATCATTTTTAGATGAAGAAGGCTTTAGATGTACAACAATATCCACCAAAGCTGGAAGGTTACAGGATTAGTTCACTTTTTAAAAAACTTTTGCTGATAATTTACTCACCCCATGTCATCCAAGATGTCCATGTCTGTCTTTCTTTAGTCGAAAAGAAATTAAGGTTTTTGATGAAAACATTCTAGGATTTTTCTCCATATAATGGACTTTACTGGCAGCCAAACCGTCCAAGGTTCAAATGACAGTTTCAGTGCAGCTTCAAATGTTTTAAACGACAACAGACGATGCATAAGTGTCTTATCTAGCAAAACGATCGGTTATTTCTAAAATAAATAAATAAAAAACGAAGTTTTATGCCTTGCTCTGTTCTGTGATGTGCGGTCATCACTCTCCTGTTCGAACTCGTTCATCAAAATGAACGAATCTGTTTTTCGAGTCATTTCGTTCAGTTTGTTCGTTGAATGAATGAAATGACTCGAAAAAAGATTTGTTAATTTTGATGAACGAGTTTGAACAGGAGAACAGAGCAAGCCGAGCACTTGTAGGGCTGGGTAAAAATATCGATTCAATGCATTGCAATTATTTGTTTCTCAATTCAATATCGATTCATCAAATCCTATGAATCGATTCAGCCCACCGGCCAGTGGCGGCGCTGTAGGCAACACTCTAGTGAGAGCGTTCAGCGTTGTATAAGAGTAAGAGTAATAAGCGTTGTCTATTTTATCATAGAGAATGTTTAAATACCGTAGACATCATGATGTCTATGTTAAATACTAATATCAGCTTACGAGGGAAACGGAGGCGGAGTTAGTGGTGCTTCAGAGGCTGCTACAGCTGGAGATGATTCGGGGGAGAGGTCTGTGCCCCTTTACCGACCAGAGCGCGCGCTGACACGGAGTACAGCCTTGTTCATACTAGATGCGTCCGTTTCTTTTACTGTCTATAATCCGCACGAGCGCGAAGGTGCGCGCAGCAAAAATAACGTTTATTCAAACTAAGTTGTCCTATATAACAGACGACCGTCGCAACGTTCAAAAAACCTGCATGTGCACTAGTTTGATAACAAATGCTTCAGAGTTAACGTTATATATTGTACTAAAATGTTATGAGTTATATGACGGACATGTCTGTAATGTATCCTACATATAGGCACAGTAAATAAGCCAAAGGTTCTCTGATCAGCTGTTCAGTGTTATTTATTGTGTTGACAAAATAGCACTTTGTAATGTTATAATATCTATGATTGCACTTTGTTTTATGAATATGCACATTTTGTGCTTCTGTTTACATTTCGTTTATAACTTGAATGTATAGGAAGAAATATACGTTGACGTTCTACTACTTACTGTTACATGCACTTGCAACTGTTTGTTACAGTTGTGGTTTGTATTCAACATGTACAATATTGTACAGTTTGTTCTACTAAATAAATTATGACAGGAAACATGCTTGTGTTAATTTGTACTTAAACATTGGTAATACTGCACACATTATTTAAAAATATACCCATGTACTTAATTACTTGTGTATTTACTTATTATTGAATCGATATCGAAGCAAATAAATCAATATCGAATCGAAATCGAATCGAAGCCTCAAGAATCGAAATCGAATCGAATTGTGAAATTCCTAACAATACCCAGCCCTAAGCACTTGTGCTAATAAAACTTTAACTTTTTTATTTCTTTTAGAAATAACCGATCGTTTTGCTAGATAAGACACTTATGCATCGTCTGTTGTCGTTTAAAACATTTGAAGCTGCACTGAAACTGTCATTTGGACCTTGGACGGTTTGGCTACCAGTAAAGTCCATTATATGGAGAAAAATCCTAGAATGTTTTCATCAAAAACCTTAATTTCTTTTCGACCGAAGAAAGAAAGACATGGACATCTTGGATGACATGGGGGTGAGTAAATTATCAGCAAAAGTTTTTTAAAAAGTGAACTAATCCTTTAATAAGAGGGAATTCACTCCATTCTGTGCTACAAGGCACAGCCTGATCAAAAATCAGAGACATCTGTAATTTTGGTATTGTAGAGTGCATACCAGCAATTTTATCATTAAAAAATTTCAAAAAAAACTTCACAGTTTAAGATAGACGGATCTGGATACCTAGTCTGCCTAGGATTAGTACTAATGGTAATATGGTAAATGACTAAAATGAACCACGGTTCAGACCTAAAATCATGGGCGTAATTTCCTATGGGGACAGGGGGGACATGTCCCCCCCACTTTTCAAAATCCCGTTTGTGTCCCCCCCACTTTCAAGTTCGTTTATGATTTTTTTTTTAACCGCACGCCGTCATCGCCCTGGAGGAGCAGAATATAGCCTGTGCCAATGCGCGCGTCCGCATCTAGGTGCGTCGCGTCCCCACCATAGTCCACACTCTAAAAAGAGCTCGCTGAAAGTTCTAATGAGCAGGTATAAAAGAGAACTGGATTCTGGCGCTCTGTCTGTGCGTCGTGTGCGTGTACGTCAGGACTCAGGACATTCACAGACAGCGCGCCAGAATCCAGTTCTCTTTTGCACTTGAATAATAATAACACACACATTTATGCCAACATTTCCGTTTTGTCAATTGTATCCTCACAAGAACAGTCTTAAATGAGTTAAATAAAACCTTAAATGAAAGTCAAGCGTAAATGAGAAAATTAAATGGGTAAGATCCTGTCATCAGCGACAGATCTTAAAGGGACAGCAGCCAATTCTGTCTGTCATTTAAGTTAACCAAAGAACAAAGGGAAACAGAGAAAATTACTCACTGATCTTGTCTAAAGAACGTTGTAGATTTAATAAGGATTAATCTATATTTAATTTAATGTATGCAGTGCAGACTATTTTATAACCTTATTCAATTTCTGTATATTTCATACCTGTTACAGGAAGGGCACAGGTAAATATGACATAAAAAGATGCTATTAAACAATTATTTAAAATATACTATCTTTATGTAGTTTTTACATTACAGTGGAAATTGGGTCTCACATAATTTCAGTTTTATTTACACACAAAACATTAATGGTGAACATTTTTGACTTTATAAAATGATTACCTCAAGTCTTGGCAATCGGCCCCTATTAATCAAAAAAGTAAAATCTTTTGTTTAATAATTTCTTTTGATGGTCCCTTTTGAACATTCTGGTGACTATAAGTAACTTTGCAACTACATGTCAACTAACTGTCATTAGAGTATTAGCAGACTCTCTGCTTAATATCTGCTAACTCTTTATTGTGATGCTCCTCCAACAGACAATCTACTGACTATAAGTAACTACGCAACTACATGTCAACTTATTCTAACCCTAACCCTACCAGTCTACTAATACTCTAATAACACTCTAATGAGAGTTAGTAGACATGTAGGTGCAACGTTAGTTTATAGTCAACAGAATGTGTTAAAAGGACCATCCAAATTTTTTTTATACATAGTTTAGTAGCCTACTTTTATTTTTGGCAGAATTTATCATTATAATCAACTTAATTATTTCCTGGATTTTGTATCACCATTGTACCATAGTCCCTAAATGTATGTAAATGTAGGAAATGGGATTCAAATCGGAAAAAAAAAAATCCCCCATTTTGTGTCCCCCCCACTTCTCAAACCAAAGTTACACCCTTGCCTAAAATTACAGTTTAATACAAGACATGGAGGGGTGTATATGACAAGATATTAACAATACACTCACAATTTATTATTTTAAAGAAACACATAGAAATAACATCGTCAATATTTAAATTATTCCAATCATAGACAATATTTTGGGCGATTTACCAATGATTTACCCGTTTGAGCTGAAAGTTTACTGAACACTAGCCTAGCTTTTCAACAGAGGTGGTTCTGAACGGCTGTTCATCATTTGTAATGAAAGTACTTTGCAATGATTTCCAATACATTACATTCCCTTATTTATAATAGACTTGCTTATAGATAAAATACAGCATTATAAATAATGATACTCACATCCTCTGATCCTTCAGACTGATCATTCTTTTCATGGTAGCATATTTTTTCTGTTTCTTCTGTTTTCCCTAATTCACACAAACACAAGTTGTCATTCAACCAAAAAGGTAATAAAGCGATTATGTACATTAACAAACGCTGTTGAACATTGTTGAGATAAACCCTTAATTTTACCATGACGGCTGAATATGCTCGAGATATTCACTCTCTAGCCCTCGTGTGTTCAACTTTGCGACAAAGCGTATGTTGACGTCATTATCATGCGACACAATCCACATTTTACTTACGCTGCGCCATTTCCTACGTCATTTCTTGCGCTAGATACTGCGGTGTTTCCGGTTCTCAGTTACATCCATCAAGGTAAATATCTAGAAGACAATGCTGCAGCTGTTCGCTAAATCTGAATTGCTATATGAGCTCATACAGTACGTCTGGATTTGTTGTTTACTTTGTATGTCAGTACTGAGTGTTGGCTCTATCAATGTTTGATTATTATTTTGCGTCGCATTTTTTCTGTTTAAGTTATGCCACTGTGAGTGAGAGTTTAAGATATGTATCATGGTTGGATTGTTATTTCATTAGGCAACACACACTAAAATTTTCAAGGACATTTTCCTCTGTATTTTGCTTCTTCACTTGTATGCACCAATGTAGTACTGTATAATATTAAAGCCTGTACTGATAACAGGATTTTCATGTTTAAAGACCAAAATGACTTTACGGTGGAGCTAGTCATTTTTTAAGCCCGTCACTCGGTGAAACTAGTGCACGTGTAGATCTGCCTTCTTGCCAGATGAAGACAGGCGCTCCTGAAGGGCATGAGAATGGATGCTAAGTCGTTAATGTATTCTTAAATTACTGATTAAACACATGCTCATCTAGAAAGTTATAATATCTTTAAAACACAACACAAAATAATAATTATCCTTTTAAATCTTTTAGTTGAGTTGCAGCATGCTTTTTTCACAGATCACAGTCCTGTTTCCCAACTCCTTTAACACTTCACTGCTTTCAGAAAGTAAAGACAAAGCAAAAAGATAAGTTTGCAAATTTATTAAAAAGAAAAACTGAAAAGGCACACCAGAGCAAAAACTATGCCATTAGGTCAAATGAACTGCCTGCAGAGCTCAGAGGCAGAACTGTGTTGAGGCACAGATCTGTAGAAGGATACAAAACATTGTTGTTGTTTTTTTTACCACATTGAAGGTTCCCAGTGCACAGTGGCCTTTATAATTCTGAAATGAAAGAAGTTTGAAACAATCAGGACCCTTCCTAGAGCTGGCTGCCCAGCCAAACCTTAAGAAGATAGGTGACCAATAACCAGTTGGTCATGTGTGAAGATGGGAGAAACTTTCAGAAGGAAAACCATCACTGCAACACTTCACCAATCTGAGTTTTATGGCAGAATGGGGTACTGGTAGAAGAAAAACTGAACATAGCAAAATACAGAGATATCTTTAAAGTGATAGTTCACCCAAAAATGAAATGTCATCATTTACTCACCCTCACGTCGTTCCAAAACTATAAGATGTTTTGAGAAATGTCTGTTTTTTTGTCCATACAATGGAAGTCAATAGAGTCCAATGTTGTTTGTTTCCCAACATTGTTCAAAATATCCTTTTTTGTGTTCCACAGAAAATCCCTAAATCCAGGCGTGCAGAGCTTGTCACATCATACCCAAAAAGACTTGAGGCTTTAATCGCTGCTAAAGGTGCTTCAACTTAGTACTGAGTTAGGAGTGTTATTGTAATATTTCTGTTTTTTTATTTATTTATTTTAAGTTATAAGAAATCTTTTTTTTTTTTTTAAATTTGCAAAGTAATAAGAAATCAGTTTTTTGCTTTGTCTTCTTGGCGTATGGAGTAAGCCTATACATTGATGTGAATAAAAAATATTGAAAGCATTTTAGCAGAAGTTTGCAGTATAATAAAAATAAAAAAATCAAATGGTTCCAATACTTTCTGAATGCTCTGCACATGTTTGTACATTTCAATCGAATATCGTTCACAAAGCCTGAATTGTATGTATCCTGTCCTTTTTCTCAGTAGGAGAAGACATGGAAGAGGTGGTCAGGACCAGATAGGACAGCAGAAGTCGAGGCAGACTCTGAGCTCACAGAGGTCTGAGCGGAGGCTGAACATGGTCTGATGGACCGCCTCTTTTTGCTGACCTTCTTCTTCTGTTCAGTCTTGTGGGTTTTGTTCTGGGAGGTGCGCTGGAAGAAAGGCAAGGAAAGTCAGATTGAAGAATGGCTCCACGGACACAGCCTATCCAAATACAAGTATTTGTTTGAAGGTTAGTTAAACGCTTTAAAAACAAACACTTTATGGTCTTGAGAGCATGTGGGCGATTATATATTATGTCCTGATCATATTGCAAATTTATCTCAATATTCACAATACACATTGTTTCAAAGCAGCTTTACAGAAATGCATATTGTTATGTCTATAATGCCTTAGTAGTTTACCATATAGCATGTTTTAGGACTGGTCGATGATGATGAATAACGATGACATAAGTGATCCTCCGGATTAAGATCTAGCCATATTATGGTTTTAGTGTTTTCTAGCACATATTTCAGTGACTCATGCACACGTCTGAGCTTTTTTATTTATTTATTTTTTACAATTAAGAGATTTAAAGGGATAGTTCACCCAAGAATGAAAATTAGCCCATGATTTGAATGAATGAATGAATGAATGAGGCATTTATATAGCGCTTTCATATGTACTACTGTACACCCAAAGCGCTTTACAATCATATCAGGGGTTCTCTCCTCAACCAGCACCAGTGTGCAGCATCCACTTGGATGATGCGACGGCAGCCACAGTACAACGGCGCCAGTGCGCTCACCACACACCAGCTATAGGTGGAGAGGAGAGAGAGTGATAGAGCCAATTCAGTGGATGGGGATTATTAGGAGGCCATGATTGGCAGGGGCCAATGGGTGGAATGTGGCCAGGACACCGGGGTTACACCCCTACTCTTTACGAGAAGTGCCATGGGATTTTTAATGACCGCAGAGAGTCAGGGCCTCGGTTTAACGTCTCATCCGAAGGACGGTGCTCTTTGACAGTATAATGTCCCCGTCACTATACTGGGGCGTTAGGACCCACACAGACCACAGGGATGAGCACCCCCTGCTGGCCTCTCTAACACCTCTTCCAGCAGCAACCTGGTTTTCTCAGAAGGTCTCCCATCCAGGTACTAACCGGGCTCAGCCCTGCTTAGCTTCAGTGGGCAACCAGTCTTGGGCTACAGGGTGATATGGCTGCTGATTTACTCACCCTCAAGTCATCCTAGGTGTATGTTTCACCTGTAATGCTGCCTGAATCATCATACACTGTTCGTTCATTGGCCAGAAGAGGACTGGCCCCCTGACTGAGCCTGGGTTCTCCCAAGGTTTTTTTCTCCATTCTGTCACTGATGGAGTTTTGGTTCCTTGCCACTGTTGCCTTGGCTTTTGGCTTGCTTAGTTGGGGACATTTAATATTCAACAATATTATTGATCTGCCTTACTTTAGGTGGACGAAGAGGCAATTTTCTTCTAGAAAAAAACTTTGTTGTATTATTTTCATGTTATCACTGTGAAGCTGGTTTGATACAATCTGTATTGTAAAAAGCGCTATATAAATAATGGTGACTTGACTTGACTATATGACATTCTTATTTCAGAAGAATGCAATTGAAATTATATTAAGATACACTTTTATGGACTTCAGAACAGAAACAGCCATTAACTGCCATTATAAAGCTATTTTTTAGTATAACTCCGATTGTATTAGTCTGAAAGAAGTCAGTCAAGTCACTTTTATTTAAATAGTGCTTTTTACAATACAGATTGTTTCAAAGCAGCTTTACAGAGATAACAGGAAAATAATGTTGTTTTAATATGTTTTAAATATAAAATGAAATGTCCCCAACTAAGCAAGCCAAAATCGTCCAGTGAGTCAAGTGCATCGTCCAGTGAGTCAAGTGAGTCAAGTGCATCATCCAATGAGTCAAGTGCATCGTCAAGTGCATCGTCCAGTGAGTCAAGTGCATCGTCCAGCGAGTCAAGTGCCAAGTCTGCCGAGTCGAATGCCGAGTCAAGTGCCGAGTCAAGTGCCGAGTCAAGTGAGTCTACCGAGTCAAGTGCCAAGTCAAGTGAGTCAAGCCCAGTGACGCGCCGTCGCAGAAGGAGGAGAAGGACGACTCGTTTGCCTCGCCAGGCTCCGGAGGGCGTTCCCAGACTCCTCGCCCTGCCGGCCCCGCCTCTGCGCCTCGCCCTGCCGGCCCCGCCTCTGCGCCACGCCCTGCCAATATCTCTCAAGCTCCATGAGACTGTCCCAGAGCCCGTTTCCAGCCCAGAGGTTCTGGGTTCCAGAGGTTTCCCTCTTTTTGGGGGGTGGGGGTGGGGGGGGGGGGGGGGCAGTAGTAGGCTTCACGAGAGGACCGTGGAGGCCGCACCACCATGGTCTCCTGAAAGGGCTTCACCACCATGGCCGCCTGCACGTCCTGCTCCGCCCTGGTCCCCTGCCAAGTGTGCCCCGCCCTGGTCCCCTGCCAAGTGTGCTCCGCCCTGGTCCCCTGCCAAGTGTTCTCCGCCCTGGTCCCCTGCCAAGTGTGCTCCGCCCTGGTCCCCTGCCAAGTGTGCTCCGCCCTGGTCCCCTGCCAAGTGTGCTCCGCCCTGGTCCCCTGCCAAGTGTGCTCCGCCCTGGTCCCCTGCCAAGTGTGCTCCGCCCTGGTCCCCTGCCAAGTGTGCTCCGCCCTGGTCCCCAGCCAAGTGTGCTCCGCCCTGGCCTTCACCTCGTCCTGCTCAGTCCTGGTCACCGGCCCAGTCTGATCCGCTCATGCTCCACGGGCCCCCGCCCCTCCCCAGGACCGTCCTCCTGAACTTTTCTTGCTTGTTTTGATGGGCGTCAGGAGCCGCCCATAGGGGGGGGGGGCTATGTTACGGTGTGGGTTTTGTGTTTTTTGTCATGTTTAGTGGTTCCCTGTCTTGTCATTTAGTTCCCAGGTGTTTCTTGTTATCTCCGCCCCCTTGTTATCCTGTAAGCTCGTTTGTCCCTGATTATTTAAAGGATTAGTTCACTTTTTAAAAAACTTTTGCTGATAATTTACTCACCCCCATGTCATCCAATATGTCCATGTCTTTCTTTCTTCAGTCGAAAAGAAATAAAGGTTTTTGATGAAAACATTCTAGGATTGTTCTTCATATAATGGACTTCACTGGTAGGCAAACCGTTCAAGGTCCAAATGACAGTTTCAGTGCCGCTTCAAATGGCTTTAAACGACAACAGACGATGCATAAGGGTCTTATCTAGCAAAACGATCGGTCATTTCTAAAATAAATAAATGAAAAACGAAGTTTTATGCCTTGCTCTGTTCTGTGATGCGCGGTCGTCACTCTCCTGTTCGAACTCGTTCATCAAATGAACGAATCTTTTTTTCGAGTCATTTCATTCATTTTGTTCGTTGAATGCATGAAATGACTCGAAAAAAGATTCGTTCATTTGATGAACAAGGTCGAACAGGAGAGTGACGACCGGGGAGTTTTGTTCCTTTAAGAGTTATTTTACAGAATTAAACAGAGTTTTGTTCCTTTCTTGATAAGGTTCACTCGACATTGTGTCAGTAGCTGACGCTATTGGGATCGTATAACATCGCGCATGTTACAGTGACTACCCGGTAGGGATGGGCATTTCAAGCAAAAATAATATTCAAAGATCACTGGGTATTATTCGATTATTATTCGAAAATTTGAATATTTGAAAACCTTTCATGTAGTGTGTAACATAGCTCTAAGTGTATGAAAACATCCTTCAAAGTTTTAAATCTGAAAGTGCACCGTATATAAAGTTATTGTCTTTCAAAAAGTAAGCGTCGACTCTGAGTCAATTAAATGAATCATTTTCAAACGAGTCATAAGCCGCTTCGTTGTGACGTCAAGACGAAACATTGGTATATTGCCCGCCCATTCGCAAACCGCTTGCTCTTGAAAGATGGTGTTCAAAACACTTAGTTTTGAGTTTTATATTGTGTAGGTCTCCTGCTAACTGGCTAACTCACATTATTACTGTCTTACTAAAATACTTCTGCTGATCAGCTGTGGGCCACTATTACCTAAAACTGTGTCTATTAATGCAGATTATCTGTCGTTCTCACTACTTTGAGGAAATATTTGTTTTAACAATGTTTGTTGCATCAGATCATTCACTCTAGAGCTTGGCTTATCTACATTGCATACATGCACTGTTATTTATACAGTTTCCACGTATTCACCACAATATATTAGAAAAATACTCGGTAAATAAATTAGTACAAGTAAAAACATTGTTAATCCTGATGGTGAGGAATTACAGTTGCAACATCTTATAATGTACCTCAATCTGAGTAAGTTAGCATATCACTGAAACATCCTGCTCAAGTCATCCTTGCGATGGAGGTTCGGGTTGAATAACTAGTTCTTCCAGTGTTTCATCATCGGACTCGCACTCAAATTAATATGGTCAAATCGACGTCATTGTTCGTTACTGTGTTTAGTTTACAGTGTAGGAAGCCTCAGGACATGCAGAGCTGATGTTATGGCAATGGGCGTTTATGTTCTTCTCGACGCGCTGTACACGATTGGCCAATCACAACAGACTGAGCTGTCTGGCCAATCAGAACGGAGTAGCTCACGGAAAAGATGGAGTCGTTTGAGAATCATTGAAAATTTGATGATGTGCAAATGTATATTATGAGGAAATTAAACAGTTTTTTTTACCTTTGATGCGTGTAAATATGAACATAAGTTTCATATGTATGTTTAAATAATACAATGTTATTTTGTTGATTATATGAAAAGGGAACCGCGTGAGATGAGTTAGATAGGATCATAAGAATATATCAGGAAACATTTGGAGTGGGTCAGACATGATTTTGACCACTTATGTTTTGTTTTGTAGAAAGCCTTTCTTTAAAGTGAATTTCGTTTTTTATAAATTGTATCTTAATTTTAATCAATGTTTCATCAACCAATTTTTTCTGGATTTAATAAACAAGAAGCAAATATATCAGACAATATAATCAGGAGGTGCCGGCGCAATTGCATTGCGTGTGAACTGGAGGAACTGGGGCTCGTCTCATAAATGAACTGAAACTATAGGCTACTTGCCTCACAGACCTGAAAAATATATCTATAGAAAGCTTTAATGTCTATTTTTAAACGAAAAGAAATGGGCAACTTTCTGCTTATTTAGGCTAATTCGTATGAGTGTGCATTTCTCTCTATAGGCGCATTCAATGTGAAGATGGCGAGTCAGCATCGTCAACTTTATCTTTGCAGACGACACTGACAGAGAAAATGCTAGTGTATTAATAAACAATTAAAATGTCTCATGCATAAACATTACTTTTGCCGGTTCTTTGTGGCAAGCTTTATGCGTGTGCTTGAGATGTGGAATAGGCAATATATTATGAAAACTCTCATTATGGTTTAGTATTCTCTCCCACAGGCCTATTTAAGTAATTAAATTAATATTCATACGCGATTAGACTAATGGCTTAAAGGAACTACTACTAGTCAACTAGAAAAAACTTAAGTCGTGCACGGGCAGCCTAGCCTACTACTTATTACATATTTTCGAACAAGCATATCACAAAGGGCATTCTGGGTTGAGCGTGCGGCTGAGCAGAATGAGCAAGCGGAGCATAATCTTCAGAAAAGCGCTCTTCGGGGGCGGTGCCGACGCCCTTAGCATTAGCCAACTGTAAACTTGCAAGCCAAGCATTGCTCTGAACAGGCATACAAAATCGGAGCGGCATCAAATGCTGGTGCACAACAGTACTCAGTAAGTGAATAAAGAACTGATGACAGCCTCGCTGGGATTAACACCAATATTCAGCATATCCCATTTGCACACACAGCAGTACAGTGCATATGAATGTCGTTTATCAGCTATACGATCTAGTCAAAACCTAGCCTGAATCTACCAGACTCTCGTACATTTCATTTGTACAGAGAGTCTGGCACCGCTCCATTGACAAGCGTTAACTTCCTTGTAGGCGGGTATTCTATTGAGGTCTAAAACTATTGGATCTGCCCAGAGTCACTCTATCTGCCATAACCAATCGCTAACGTTTGGTCGTGACATATGTCTTTTCCCGAACCCCGTGGGAGGATGGCCATAAACACAAAACTAAGCAAAGATTGTTCTTGCTCCGGCTTTAACTTCTTGATATTCGGCAGCGTTGCCACAACGGACCGAATGGCTTCACTCGTATCTTTCTTATTTTGAACTACAACTCAAAATAACACACGAGTCGACATCAACGTCATCGTTCTCAGCCACTCCCTCTGTTCGCTGATTGGTCCTACAAAAAATTGATTTCTGGAAACCAAAGTCTACAGCACAATCCCAGACGTAGTACTGAAGGAAAATGAAATTGAGCGGAAGTGTGCAGGAAGGCGGAGCCAGGATAGTGAAAACCACCTCTCACTAAGAAAGGAGCGTAGCATAAGGACCTTTCGCACTGGGTAGTTCTAGGCACTTAGTTCAAATAATCAAATACTTACATTAAAAGGCTATGTGGATAATTCGGCTGTGGTGACCCCTAACTGGAGGCAGCCAGAATAGAAGGAGATGCATGAAGAAAAAAGTAGAAAAAAATATATAATTTCAAAACTTTTATGTTGGGCATACACTGATTTCTGCTGTCATGGGAGCTTGCAAGCAATTGTCCAGCCGTAGTTTTGTGTAACGCCAGGTGCTCAGGGTATGTGATCAAAACTTGTTGGTTGGCTAGATTACATTTCGTTATACATTAAACAGAGTTTTAATGATCCACTTCACATTGGCTGCGTTTACACTTGGCATTAACATGCGATCACCATGATCCGGTCACACAGATCGAATCATAAGCCTATCAGGACACGGTGCATTTACACCTGTCCACATCAAGTGGCTTCTGTATCTGGATAAAAGATCGGATCTCGCATTCCCGCGAAAGTCGACCTGAAGTGGTGGGTTTTCTTTTAAAAACAGTTTTCAGTCTGGGGACATTCTCACAAAATGAAATTTCGCAAAATGAGGAGGAAGAGGCTGCAAGTAGGCTACTAATAATGTGGATAGATGCCATAATGGAAACGGTACAGAGAAACGTATGGGTCCGAGAACGTTGCCAGCTGTGGTGGAAAAAATGCACGTTCTTTACAGAAAACGAATGGTTCTACAACTTTTCGGGTGTGAACTGTGAAGGCAAACATTTCAGTATATTTGCGATGTAGCCTACATGTACTTCACACTCGACTGTATCGCAAAACCACACAGCTCTCAGTTCCGGAGAGAGGAGGGGGAATAATGACAGTGATCAGGGTTTTGTGTGACGTCCACCTGTGAATGCAGACACGATGGCTGGATTGCATTTACATTACACTGAGATCCGATCACAATGTGTATCGATGTGGTTCTTTGTGTGGTTCTTTGTCTCCACAACCATACAATTTGTAGTTTTCATTGTGATTCTTGTCACATAATTCTAGTTAAGTCAAATTAAATGCAATGTGTTTAAATCATTTAAAAATATTTTGTACAGCCAGTATGATATTTTCTCATATAATTCAATTCAATTCAATTCAAGTTTATTTGTATAGCGCTTTTCACAATACACATTGTCTCAAAGCAGCTTTACAGAAAGTGCATTTCAGAAATGTACAAAGAAAAATACAGTTAGTTAATCATGTATAAATTTAGGCATAACATATCGCCGGTGTTTAGTCGTCTCTTCACAGGCGTTTAGTCGTCTCTCCACCGGCGTTTAGTCGTCTCATCACAGGTGTTGGGGCATCTGAAGTCTTCGTGAGAGGCTGGATACAAACTGGAGCTGACGAACGCTATTTACCTCGGGACTAGCGTCCCGAGATAACAGCAGAAAGACAGATGGGAAATAATTAGCATAGCTGATGTTCATAATATTAATGCATTCGAACTGATTCAGAAGTAGTATAAAAGGTAAGCATTAAGTGAATGCTTGGTTAAAGAGATGCGTCTTTAATCTAGTTTTAAACTGGGACAGCGAGTCTGAGTCTCGAACAATATCAGGAAGGCTATTCCAGAGTTTAGGAGATAAATGTGAGAACGCCCTCCCTCCTTTAGTAGACTTAGATATCCTAGGAACGACCAGAAGCCTCGAATTTTGTGATCTTAAAGAGCGTGATGGATTGTAGGGCGATAGAAGGTCTGTTAAATACACAGGAGCTAAACCATTTAGAGCTTTATAAGTCAATAGTAATACTTTGTAATTGATACGGAACTTAATAGGTAACCAGTGTAGAGATGATAAAATTGGTGTTATATGATCATATTTTCTTGATCTAGTAAGGACTCTAGCGGCTGCATTTTGCACTAACTGTAGCTTGTTTATTGAGGATGCAGGACAACCAGCTAATAAAGCATTACAGTAATCTAGTCTCGAGGTCATGAATGCATGAACTAACTTTTCTGCATCTGAAACAGATAGCATGTTACGTAGCTTAGCAATGTTTCTAAGGTGGAAAAAGGCTGTTCTTGTAACATATGATATATGATTTTCGAAAGTCAAGTTGCGGTCTAGCATAACACCCAGATCTTTTACTGTAGTGGATAAAGTAACAGGACATCCTTCTAAATTAAAGTTGTATTGTAAGGGATTTTGTGGGTAGTTTTTTGGACCAATAAGTAATACCTCCGTTTTATCTGAATTTAATAGCAGGAAATTACACGTCATCCAGCATTTTATATCTTTTAGACACTCTGTCAAGTTAGATAAGTTAGTGTTTTCATCTGGTCGTGATGAGATATATAATTGAGTGTCATCAGCATAACAGTGAAAATTAATTCCATGTTTTCTTATAATATTACCAAGTGGCAGCATATATATTGAGAATAGCAGAGGGCCTAGGACAGATCCTTGCGGCACTCCATAGTCTACTGATGTTATCTTTGATTTTTCCCCATTTAAACAGACGAAATGGTAACGGTCTGATAAGTACGATCTAAACCAGCTTAATGCCTGTCCCTGGACACCAGTGTAGTTTTGTAGTCGATCTAAGAGTATTTTATGATCTATAGTGTCGAACGCAGCACTAAGATCAAGTAGAACTAGTATTGAGATACAGCCTTGGTCAGAGGCTAAGAGTAAATCATTTGTAATTTTAACTAGCGCAGTTTCTGTGCTATGATGCGGTCTGAATCCCGACTGAAATTTTTCGTAGATATCATTTTCTTGCAAGAAAGAGTATAATTGAGCGGACACAATTTTTTCTAGTATTTTAGACATAAATGGAAGATTTGAGATGGGTCTGTAATTTGCTAGGTTATTTGGATCTAATTGCGGTTTCTTAATGAGAGGTTTTATTACTGCCAGCTTGAATATTTTTGGAACGTGACCTAAAAATAAAGACGAGTTAATAATATTGAGAAGAGGCTCTTCCACTACAGGTAACACTTCTTTAAGTAGTTTAGTGGGTATTGGATCTAATAAACATGTTGTTGGTTTAGATGCAATGATAAGTTTATTTAGTTCTTCCTGTCCTATAGTTGTAAAGCGGTGTAGTTGTTCTAGAGGGGCCATAATTGAGGCAGAGTCATAAGACACCATAGAGGATTGTACATTTACAATTGTGTTTCGGATGCTTTCTATTTTCTCATTGAAGTAATTCATAAAATCATTACTACTATATTGTAACGGAATATTTTGCTCTGGAGATGTCTGATTATTTGTTAGTCTAGCCACGGTGTTAAATAAAAACCTTGGATTATTTTGGTTATTTTCAATTAGTTTGCGGATATGCTCAGCCCTGGCTGATTTTAGAGCCCTTTTATAACGTGACATACTGTCTTTCCACGCGATTCTGAAGACCTCTAAATTAGTTCGTTTCCATTTACGCTCTAAGTTACGAGTTTCTCTCTTGATAGCATGCGTAGCACTGTTGTACCATGGTGTTTTAGTTTTCTCTCTAACCTTTTTTAATCTAATTGGTGCAACAATATCTAGTGTACTAGAGAAAATGTTGCTCATACTGCTAGTCATTTCCTCTAGTTCATCTGTTTGTTTGGGTTTACTGAGCAGCTGAGATAGATCAGGTAAGCTATTTGAGAATCTATCTATAGTGGTTGGAAGGATTGTTCTGCCTGGTCTATAACGTGGTGCAACATGACAAATTTCAGCAGTGCGTATTATGCAAGTTACCATGTAATGATCAGTGAGATCGTCACTTTGCGGTATAATATCTATATCGGTTGGATCGGTTCCATATGAAATAATTAAATCTAGTGTATGATTTAGACGATGAGTGGGACCACTGACGTTTTGCTTCACCCCAAAAGAGTTTAATAGATCTGTAAACGCAGCCCCTAACGCATCATTTGTATTATCTACGTGTATGTTAAAGTCGCCAATAATTATTGCTTTATCGACATTGACCAATAGGTCTGAGAGAAAGTCTGCAAAATCTTTTAGGAAATCAGCATATGGCCCTGGAGGTCTATATACGGTAGCCAAGGCTAGAGATAATAAGGATTTCTTTCTTACATCTAAGAGCGTAACATTTAGCACAAGTACTTCAAACGAATTAAACCTATGACAAGTTTTCTGAGTAACATTAAGAATATCTCTATAGATTGTTGCAACACCGCCGCCACGACCGATCAGACGGGGCTCATGCTTATAACAGTATCCTGGTGGAGTAGACTCATTTAGACCGAAATAATCATTTGGTTTAAGCCAGGTTTCAGTAAGGCACAGAACATCGAAATTATTATCTGTGACCATTTCATTTACAATAACCGCCTTAGGTGTGAGCGATCTAATGTTTAGAAGACCTAGCTTTAGAAATTGTTTTTGTTCACTGATATTTAGATTTTCTGGTTTAATTACAATAATATTCTTGCTAGATCTTACAGTAGATTTGTTGTTTGGCTTCACTAAGCGAGGAATAGACACAGTTTCTATATAATGTTCTACATTGGTACTTATATCAATTAAGTTGGGACAGCAAAGACTATGATTTGGACTTTGACTTACTAGTCAGATGGTGTGTAGCGTCTTGGAGATGTTGTCCGACAGAACAGCCGCTCCGACTCTGCTGGGGTGCAGACCATCAGGACGGAAGAGCCTAGGTCGCTCCCAAAACAGATTCCAATTATTTACAAAGAGCAGTTTCTGTTCATTACACCATGACATTAACCATTCATTTAAAGCAAATAATCTACTAAACCTTTCTTGTCCAAGTCGGTACGTGGGAAGCGGTCCAGACACGAATAGAGATAGATAGAGATATAAAACACAAATAGAGATTTTAGGCAGAATGTTAGTTTTATTTTCCACTTACTTTTATTGAGTGCTATAAATTGATAGGTAACTGAGGCTAAAAATAGTAAGTAGCTGGCTCACAATAGGAAGACTTTACTTGCAAATAGGAAGATACATTTCTGTAGCTCTGATTAATTTGAAATTGTATTTTCGGCCACCCCTGAAATAGGCAATAGAATGACATAACCTTAAGTAAAAAAAAAAAATAAACTCATTAAAGGATATGCATTTATTACATGGACAGAGCAAGAACATAACGTAATTGTCTCAAATGCACACCGGTATGCACAATTCAGTTGAATAATGAAGTTTACCCTCTTTAACTTATTACTGATGAACTGAATGCCAAATTATTGATGAACTGAATGCATAATTTCTGCTGAAAAAAGAGTAAGCAATTTATCTGTCAATCAGATGTGAGTGGAAATTGTGTTTGCTACTAGCAACAGTAGTCATATTGGTCAATGGAAAGAAAAAATAAAAACAAACTAAATATTTTGAATGATAGACAGCAAAGACATTTTTTTGTCTTTGGTAAATACAAGCTCGTATTTACCAATGGTAGCTATATAAGTGGAGGGAACTTGGACTTGTGACTTTGTGCTGATTTTATGGCTCAGCCCCCACCTATGTGCCACGAGCAACTTTAAGTGTCTGCAGTGTCTGGTCACATTTTGCTTACATTTGTGTCTGTTTGTTTATGAATGTGTATAGATGTTCAGACTCTGGAGGAGCTGAGTTTATGCGTGCTGTCTCGACTGGAGGAAGTAGTAAAGGAAAAGCATCACTGGAGGGAGATCACTGAGGCACACGTGCAGCTGCTCAGAGACTTTGCCTTTCAGGAGTGGCTTTGTTCCCAGAGCCTGGAGCACTACTATCACACGTGAGTTCACACACACACATTAGTGCTAATCAGGTTTTTTAATGGTTTTGAAAGTAGTCTCTTAATCTCACCAAGGCTGCATTTATTTTATTATAAATAGAGTAAGAACAATAATACTGTGAAATATTGTTATAACTTAAATTAAATGGTTTCTATTGTAATATATTTTAATATGTATTTTATTCCTGTGATGCTAAAGCTGAATTTTTAACATCATTACTCCAGTCTTCATTGTCACATGATCTTTTTTAGAAATCATTCTAATATGATTTGGTGCTAAATATATATATATTTTTTAATTATTAATGTTAAACACAGTTGTGCTGCTTATTTTTGTGAAAACTGATTTTCTTTGATGAATAGAAAGTTCAAAAGAACAGCATTTATTAAAAATAGTTTTTTTGTAATATTTATTAATTTCACAAATGTCTTTACTGTCTTTTTTGGCCATTTTAATGTGCTTTTGCTAAATAAATGTGTTAATTTCTTTTCCCTTTTTTTTCTTTTTAAATCGTACGTACCCCAAACTTTTGTATCATGATTTCAAAAATAATAATAAAAAATTAAGCAACTAAAACAAATAAGAAATGATCATGTGACACTGAAGACTGAAGTAATGGCTGCTGAAAATTGAGCTTTGTCATCACAGGAATAAGTTACATTTTAAAATATATTACAACAGAAACCAGTTCATTTTAATTGTAATAATATTTCACATTATTACTGTTTTTACTGTATTTTTGATCAAATAAATGCAGCCTTGGTGAGATTAAGAGACTATTTTTAACAGCATTAAAACCCTTAAAGGGGTCATCGGATGCCCAGTTGTCCACAAGTTGGTATGATTCTTTAGGGTTTTCATGTGAAGTTTGTAACATACTTTTGTTAAAATTCCTCAATGGTTGTGTAAAACAACACCCTTTTTACCTCCTCAAAACAGCTCTGTTTACAGCGTTTCGGTGCACGTCTCTTTAAATGATAATGAGCAACTGCTCACCCCACCCCTTTAATGTTTCCAAACTTTTGACTGGTAGCAGTGTGCGACTGCTAATGAGAGACCGATATCAGCGCCACACGGGAATCCCGGGGAATATAAAGGAATGAGGACATTTCATTCTACCGGACTACCCACAAGTGCTGAATTACTTCTGATACAGGTCATGCACGACCGTCCACACTGCGATTACGTCATTTTACCGTGCACACTTTCACGCTCTTGCGGACACAGCAAGTATAAATCAGGCTTTAGGATCACACGTCCTCCAAGTTGAAAAAAAAAAAAAAACATTATGCCTTCCTATAGCCATCTCTGACATGTTTGATAAATGTCAGGAACTTCTGGAGCTCTGCAAACATCCATTCACCTGTCTATCCCATCTAATATATAATGGCTCCCCTTCTTTATATTTTGGCAGTCTGAAGACCCTGGGCTGCACTACCCTTGATGATCTAGCTCAGTTCGACAGCCAGCTTCAGCTCTCTCTGGCAGCGTGGGCTATTACTACGAGGATTACATCAAACTGTCCACAGGCGTGAGGGTCCTCCAGGCATCTAAGGGAAGCAGAGATCAAGACTACGAGATTCAGCTGGTGCACAGCCTTGCTGAGAGGAGACTAAATGAGAAGTGGTCTTTTGGTATGTGACGTACTGTTGGAATTTATTCACATTTACATCAAGCTACTAAAAGAGGGAGCGGTATGGAAGTAAAATAATGCCAAATATTTTTCAAACAAAAAACCTTGTTGAATTGCACTAATTAAAAAAAATATGCATTGCATTAACTGTGCTTGCATTTTTATGGCTGGCATTCAACATATTTGAATATTTAAGCTCTGAATATTTCAACTCAAAACATTTCCAAACATTTTCATTAAAAAAAAATTCTGTAATCCATATTCACCTTTCAGATTTCACTTCATTCTGTTGAATAATACAACCTATAAAATTCGCAGACAATTTTCAGTCCATTTTATTTCGCTTTACAAATTCGCTTCCACAAATTCAGTGGTTCAAATTCGACAGAAAATTCAACATTCCACATCCGGGAACTGCAGGAATATCATTAAATTGCCAATTCATAATCTCCATCTGCTGTTAGTCGACCTCACCAGCAGGAGGTGCAAGCGGCTGTTGACGAAGACTAGAGCAACGGGTGAGAGACTAATTCGTTTATAAAAACTGATTTACAGAAATGAAGCAAGTGGTAAGTATTTGTGATGATTATCAGGGCCAGTAGCTATATATGGAAACACAGATAAAGACACAAAAGCACTTGCATTTAAGTGTTCGCTGTTAATTTTGTACATGTAACAGCTTTCTCTGTGAACGAGATTATAACGTTATTACCCGATGCTGACGTACAGATCAAACGTTAAATCTGAGTTAGTAGATATTAGGGCTGTACGATGTATCATTTTAGCATCGATATCGCGATGTGCGCACCACGATAGTCACATCGCAGAATGTGCGATGTCAAGTAGGGGTGGTTAATTGGTCTGATTTCCCGATTCGATTCGATTACGATTATTGAAGTCCGATTCGATTACAGACGATTTCCGATTATTAACGATTCTCGATTCTCGATTAGCGATTATTGATTTTCCATTTCACAACAGTAAACGAAAATACACTACAAAGTGATTGCAGTATTAAAAAAAGTCAGCTGCTGAATTACTTAACTCTTTTGTTGAGTAACAACAACTCAAAGCACTTTCTGTGTCGTGTAGTTATAACTTCAGAATTATTTATATGTAGCTTATGTTCTGTAGAACACAGAAATTAATACATCACATTGTGACTCATCAAGTTGAACTAAACAATAACAAATAAATGAAAGGCTTATTTCCTTTAGGAAGTAGATCAGAACCAACATACTGTAGAAATTGGACAATTTTCTTCTAGGTGTTGTTCAGGTGGAGGAAGACTGCAGGTTGCAGTCGAAACATGTCAAGGTAAAGAAAAAGTTTTTCTCCACCCGAACACCTTATCTTTCTAGAAGAAAATTGTCCAATTTAATCATTAAGAAGACAAAAATGAACATTTTTGAACAACTTACTGTAGCTTCAGCTTATGTACTGTAGAACACAGTGACAAAATGCAACACACTATCTTGTGAGTAATCAAGTTGTACTGAGAGAGAGAGAGAGAGAGAGAGAGAGAGGGAGAGAGAGAGAGAGACGCGAGCGCGATCAAACTCGTTGTGTGTGTGAGAGAGAGAGGGAGCGCGATCTAGCGCGAGAGGGAGCGCCTAGTTTCGAGCGCGATCAAACTGTATGTTTGTGTGTGAGAGAGAGGGAGACGCGAGCGCGATCAAACTCTTTGTGTGTGTGAGAGAGAGTGAGAGTGAGAGCGAGTCGCGGGCGCGGTCAAACAAACTGTGTGTGTGTGTGTGTGTGTGTGTGTGTGTGTGTGTGTGTGTGTGTGTGTGTGTGTGGTGTGTGTGTGTGAGAGAGAGAGAGAGAGAGGGAGAGAGAGCGAGCCGCGGGCGCCTTTACACGCGCTTGCTAACTGGAACTGGGCGCGTTCGTGACGTTCAACTTTCGGTATAACATTTTTTACAAAAAAAAAAAAAAATCGATTTTTGAAAATTTAATAATCGATTCATACTCGTTCATTACATAATCGCGATTCATCAATAATCGATTTTTTTCACCACCCCTAATGTCAAGTATAGAGATTGTAGTTGATCCGTGATTCATGTCTACTACGTCAGATTTAACGTTTGATCCGTTGCTCTAGTCTTCGTCTTTTAACAGCCGCTTGCACCTCCTGCTGGTGAGGTTGACTAACAGCAGATGGAGATTATGAATCGGTAATCTATTGATATTCCTGCAGTTCCCGGGTGTGGAATGTTGAATTTTCTGTCGAATTTAAACCACTGAATTTGTGGCGAAATAAAATAAAACCGAAAATTGTCTGTCGAATATATAGGTTGCATTTTTAAACGGCATGAACATTTTGAAAGTGAAATCTGAAAGATGAATATGGATTATTGAATTTCTAATAATGAAAATGTGTGTGAAATGATTTGAATGGAAATATGCACACCTTAAATATTCAACCATGTTGAATTTCAGCCCATAAAAATACAAGGCCTGAAAATACAATGCATTAAAATGCAAGCACTGTTAATACAATGCATCTTTTTTTTTCAATTAGTGCAATTTAACAAGCTTTTTTGTTTCAAAAACATTTGCCATTACTTTACTTTCATACAGCGGGTTTAGCATTGTACAATACAATATTTTGAGAGCTAATTTAGGCTCACCTTAACTTTTCAGATGGTACCAAAAGTATTTTGCTACTGCGGGTTATTACTAATTTTTGTTATAATGAGTTATAAACTTATTAGTCAAGTCATCGATTCTGGGGCAAATGCATTTACAGCTTTTTACCTCTAAGTGGCACTTAGGATGCTAAATTTGAACTACATTGAGGATGCTAAATTGCGAATGAATATTGGATATCTCAAACTGTGTTGCGATGTTGAGTGATTCAATTAATGACAATAAAGTTGCATTTTATAGCATTTGGCATTTTATATCCCCGCTATATCCTTGAGATCAGAAAGTCAACAGCTGCTTTGCACAACCAGGACAAAATATAAACATAAAGGTGACAGAGCCTTTTCTCGAGCTGGCCCTAAATTGTGGAATGACCTCCCTCAATCGATTCGATCCGCCAAATCCTTATATACGTTCAAAGCTATGTTAAAACAACATCTTCTAAATTCAAATGGAGAATGTGTGTTTATGTGATGTGGTTATGTTTATTATTGCTATTTTCTTTGTGTTTCTAGTTTGTGATTGTGAAGCACTTTGGGCAACGTGAGTTGTATTAAACTGTGCTATATAAATAAATAAACAAACAAAGGAGTAATTCAGGGCACTAAACAATTTTCCATTTATTTAAAATAATACAAATATTAGGGAAAAGATTTTTGCTATCTGGTTGAAAAAGAAATAAATCCGAGAACCCTTTACAATAAGGAAATTTGTTAACATAGTTATTAATGCATTAAGTAACATTATCTAACAATGAGCAATACATATATTACAGTATTTATTAATCTTTGTTAAAAGTTAGTACAAATACAACTCTATTGATAGTTCATGTTAGATCAGGTCCATTAAATAACAGATAAAACTTTTTTATGCAACGTGGTTGCTGCTCAACTTTCAAGTCCTTGGTCAGTGTTTGCTGTAGCAGTTTGCAGTTCCTCTGAAACCCTCCACCTTCCCCAGCTCCACCTGTATAGATCTGCTATGGGTAAATTCATATATGCTATTTGTGCAGCAGCATATCTCTCATGCCACAGCAGGATATCTGTGTTTGTATTGGCTGTAGCAAGTCCCTCTGCAGCAGCAGCAGCAATCTACAGCAACAACAGCAATAAACATCAGCAGCAGCATCTATTCCGCCAAGACCAAATACATTAACACTGTCATATGTATTACCATGCTAAAAATCTTCAGAGAGTTGCCATGATAGAAATAAGATAACCCTAATAATCATACCACCAAAGACTTCTTGTAAATTCTGAACACCTTTGATTTCCGCTTTGATTTCAATCGTAGACACACATTAGATTTGCTGATCAGTAAGGATCACTAGTGTTCTGTTCATTAATGCTATATCTATGACACCTAGCACAAATGCAGACTCTGATGATGTTCATCTTGACAACTTTGAAACCACACAGCCAACTTGAAAATCGAATTGATCATTGATAAGATTGCTCTTTGCTCCTGTAAAGATTAAGAAAATCACTGGCAAGCGTACGGCACCATGGAGAAGTACATTTGTAGTGCAATACATAAAAAGAAAATGCTGGAAAGCTGAACACAAGGGGTGTAAAACAAAGCTAAAGGTCCATTTCAACATCTATAAAGACTGTCTTAATGCTTAAAATATGTGACTTTGCACTGCCAGGCAGGTCCGGAATCTTGGTGTTATTCTAGAGTCTAATCTTCGCATGCATTAATCGCATGCAAAATGCATTACGCATTTTCTGAAAGAGGACAGAATATCTGGATCAAAACGTGTGTGAAGAAGAATTAGAAACAAGTAGAGTTGAGGTACTCGTGCTCGAGTTCAATTTTGAATGAACTCGTACTTGTCACGCACACGGGTGAATTTGTAGACGGACTTGACACGGACATTTTAGACTCGGAAAATGTTCCGAGTACAATCGAGTCCGGTAACTGGGGGACACAATGGCCCTCGTTTATCAAAAGTGCGTACACCAAATTTTCGAGCGCACACCTGGCGTACACCCAAAACCACGGTGACTTTGAGATTTATCAATATAGACGTTGGCATACGGCACGCTCAAATCCTACGCCAGCTCAATAGGTGGTGTACGCACGTTTGAGTTAGTGCGGAAATGCGCAAAAAAACAATTCCTAACACCACAAAACGCACTGACAAACTAAGGCCACGTCCACACGAAGCCGGTGCGTTCCCTATCCGATCTTTTTTTCCCCTCGTTCTAAAAAAAAATTCCGTAAACACGGGGTCGTCTCAAGAAATATCTGCGTCCACACGAAACCACTGAAACCGACTGAAAACGGTGTAGTATATATGCCAGACCAGTGCGAGGGGCTGTAATTCTGACACAGATACACTAAAAACAGAGAAGAAGACTTGCGCATAAACCTTGCGCGCTGTATACAATAATATACAGTAATATTAGGCACAGTAGCTTCTTTTCTTTTCTTTTTTTTTACCAAGAACTTTATTGAACAATATGAAAAACTATAAATGGTACAAAATAAGGATGAGTCACGATAGTCGATTAGTTAGCAGACGCATAAAGCTTGCCACAAAGAACCGGCAAATAGCCTATTCATTATTATGAATGTGGAGGAACGCCGTGTCACCGGTGAGCATGAGGGGCAGAGGTGCGTTTTTTGAATAATAGGCTAATCAAATAATTCCCAGCGATCGTCGAATATTATTTATGCTTGACATGCCCATCCCTACAAAATACGAAATGTCTTAATCAGACAAAATGCAAGCATCATAGCATAAGAACGAAATATAAATAAATAGCCTAAATAAATAAAATAAAAATACATTAAAGTAGGCCTAAATAATTAATAAATAAATAAATAAATAAATAAATAAAAGAGGCTCAGTATCTTCTGAAGCATGAACTCAAGCAAGTAGTCGCAGTTGTTGTTGCTGTTAAGGCTACTGGTTTAGCGTGTCTGACTAGTCGACACGTGGGGTGATGACATCATCGTTTCACAAAATATACGGATTGGCCGTCCACACGAAACCGCAAGGGCGTCGTCTATTTATTTATATTTCGTTCTTATGCTATGATGCTTGCATTTTGTCTGATTAAGACATTTCGTATTTTGTAGGGATGGGCATGTCAAGCATAAATAATATTCGACGATCGCTGGGAATTATTTGATTAGCCTATTATTCAAAAAACGCACCTCTGCCCCTCATGCTCACCGGTGACACGGCGTTCCTCCGACATTACATCTCTCTGTACTGTAGGCCTATGTTGTAGCCATTAAAGAAAAGTTAGTTTCATATTTATGTTAAAATAATGTTATTTTTTCCATTTCATATAGGCTATGTTGATTAGGCCATATATGAAAATTGAACAGCGTGAGTAAGATGCGCAATATCGAGACATCATTTTGACCACTTCATTAAGTTTTGTTTTGTATAAAGCCTTTCTTTAAAGTGAATTTCGTTTTGTAAAAATGGTATCTTAATTTTAATCAATGTTTCATTAAATTATTTGATTTAATAAATAAGAGCAAATAGCAGACAATAGCATAATCATGGAGGCGCTGCCGCAATATAACTTGCATCGCACGAGAACTGGAGCTTCTCATAAATAAACAGAAACTCAGAAATATATCTAAGCTTGAAATGTCTACTTTTAAACAAAACAATTCAAAACGAAAAGAAACAGACAATCCGTATGAAGTGTGCATTTCTCTCTATGGCACCTTCACAACACTGCGAAGGTGGCGAGTCAGCATCGTCACACAAAACACTAGTTTATTAATAAACAATTAAAATGTCTCCTTGCTATATTTGACACATTCATAATAATGAATAGGCTATTTGCCGGTTCTTTGTGGCAAGCTTTATGCGTCTGCTAACTAATCGACTATCGTGACTCATCCTTATTTTGTACCATTTATAGTTTTTCATATTGTTCAATAAAGTTCTTGGTAAAAAAAAAGAAAAGAAAAGAAGCTACTGTGCCTAATATTACTGTATATTATTGTATACAGCGCGCAAGGTTTATGCGCAAGTCTTCTTCTCTGTTTTTAGTGTATCTGTGTCAGAATTACAGCCCCTCGCACTGGTCTGGCATATATACTACACCGTTTTCAGTCGGTTTCAGTGGTTTCGTGTGGACGCAGATATTTCTTGAGACGACCCCGTGTTTACGGAATTTTTTTTTAGAACGAGGGAAAAAAAAGATCGGATAGGGAACGCACCGGCTTCGTGTGGACGTGGCCTTAGAGTTGTCTGTTACTTTTCTTTTTGAATTGTTTTGTTTAAAAGTAGACATTAAAAGCTTATGGCGCTTTTCCACTGCATGGTACGCTCGGTTCGGTACGGTTCGATTCGACGCGGAACGGTTCGGTTCGGCTTCGCTTTTCCACTGCGTGGTACGACTCGGTACGGGACGGTTCGGTTCGCTAGCTCGGTTGCTTTTCCACTGCAGTTAGTACCCATTCAAAGTGGGTGGGACTGATCGTTACACTGTTTGTAGGTCCGGTGATAGCCGTGTGCGGCTAAGAGCTGAGCTAGCTGCTACTTCTTGGAACACTTTTTCATTCTGTTTTGCCCCATCCAGCTCTCGCTGGACCCGCTCCTAGGCAACCAACGAGAGGATTGTCTGCACCTCGACCACGATTCAGCCATTTCCTTTTTAAAGTGTTGATCTCTTCTTTTTTTTCAAGTAAGTAAAACACAGGTGCTACCGTGTTGGCTGTTGTCTACTGGTTATATGACTCTGTATAGCGGGTTTAGTGTCTCGTGTCGCAAATCCAATGACGCTGGTAGTGACGATTCTGTCTGTCTGACCAATCAGTGATCTGCAGTGTTTCACGTCACATTTTAGTACCGGTACGGTACGCTTGGAACCTCAACAGATCAGGTACCATTAAAGCGCGCCGAAGCGCACCGTACCGTACCGTACCATGCAGTGGAAAAGCACCACAAGTGAGCCGTACCGAACCGAACCGTACCGTACCATGCAGTGGAAAAGCGCCAAAGCGTGCCGTACCGAACCGAACCGTACCGTACCATGCAGTGGAAAAGCGCCATTAGATATAGGTATTTCTGAGTTTCTGTTCATTTATGAGACAAGCTCCAGTTCTCGTGCGTTGCAATTAGGGATGTCCCGATCAGGTTTTTTTGCCCTCGAGTCCGAGTCCGAGTCATTTGATTTTGAGTATCTATCTGCCGATACCGAGTCCCGATCCAATACTTCTATATTACATTAAAAAAAAAGAAGAAAGAAGAGCGAAAAAACAGATCCAGGATGTTCCTTATTTGTTATTTAATTCACCTTATTTTATCATTTAAAAACTCTGTTAACAAACAGAGCACTTCTGTGAGGTAGCTTGAACAATCAAGTAATAAATAACATAAATTATTCACTTTTGGACATTAGTGCAACAGTAAATGTATATAAAAAAAGTCTAATATAAAAACAAATAGCACCTCAACTTTAAAATACCCGGCAGGCATGTAAACAAATAAAAAAATAAGTGTATAAAAAAATTATGAGAATATACATTAGGGGTGTAACGGTTCACAAAATACGATACAGTGGTGTCACGGTTCAGTATGTTTTCAATACAGCAAAAAGTAAGAAAAGACAGAGAAATGTCCTATTTGTTAAAAGAAAAAATATTTTTAAATAAGTTTGAGTTTTCCTACATCTAAAACTTTCAGGTTTAAAAATGGGGGTAATCTTTGAAGGATGAACAAATAATGTTTTGGTCATCATATTTAAATATATTTATATAATAATATTTAGATAATATTTGAGTTTTGAAGTGCTGAGAAAAGATGTGTGAAGTACTTGAAAGCATTTCACTATTCCAGGCAAACTTTCATGGATACAGACAGTTAGTGTTAGCCTACTATATTTTGGCGCTTTTCCACTGCATGGTACGGTACGGTTCGGTTCGGTACGGCACGCTTTGGCGCTTTTCCACTGCATGGTACGGTACGGTTCGGTTCGGTACGGCTCACTTGTGGTGCTTTTCCACTGCATGGTACGGTACGGTACGGTGCGCTTCGGCGCGCTTTAATGGTACCTGATCTGTTGAGGTTCCAAGCGTACCGTACCGGTACTAAAATGTGACGTGAAACACTGCAGATCACTGATTGGTCAGACAGACAGAATCGTCACTACCAGCGTCATTGGATTTGCGACACGAGACACTAAACCCGCTATACAGAGTCATATAACCAGTAGACAACAGCCAACACGGTAGCACCTGTGTTTTACTTACTTGAAAAAAAAGAAGAGATCAACACTTTAAAAAGGAAATGGCTGAATCGTGGTCGAGGTGCAGACAATCCTCTCGTTGGTTGCCTAGGAGCGGGTCCAGCGAGAGCTGGATGGGGCAAAACAGAATGAAAAAGTGTTCCAAGAAGTAGCAGCTAGCTCAGCTCTTAGCCGCACACGGCTATCACCGGACCTACAAACAGTGTAACGATCAGTCCCACCCACTTTGAATGGGTACTAACTGCAGTGGAAAAGCAACCGAGCTAGCGAACCGAACCGTCCCGTACCGAGTCGTACCACGCAGTGGAAAAGCGAAGCCGAACCGAACCGTTCCGCGTCGAATCGAACCGTACCGAACCGAGCGTACCATGCAGTGGAAAAGCGCCATTAAATCCATGGTGAATCTTGCTGATCTGTGGACTTAAAGCCTATAACTAGATTATTCACGGCACAATGTTTCTCCTGGTTTCCACGTCAGCGCTATAGAGATATAATAGAGATCTACGGTTAATAACGGAGAAATTTGAATGCTTCTCACTAGATCTCGCAGCGTTATTACTTCAGTGGCGAATTCAAATGCTTTATTGACTGGATCTCTAATAGCGCTGTGTAGTAACAGTGTCGCTTGATCAAGATCGGCTCGCGCTGCACAGATGTTGATGGTCCGAACTGATAAACGGTCCATACAAGCACAATATAATGAGTAGCGCAGTTTCGTTCCGCTTTCATTACGTTCGTCATTTGATGTTGCGCAACGTTGTGGTGTTCACGCCAGCGCGGATTTTGTCGGCAGGAAAAATGATCCAAGGACCTGGTATGGTTTGTATGCGTACCGAAACGGAAGCCTCGTACCGAAATGGTTCAATACGAATACATGTATCGTTACAGCCCTAATATACATATCCGAGTCCTGATCGGGAGGTGACGTCCGATTCCGATCGATTCTGAAACCACGTGATCGGGCCCGATTTCCGATCACTTGATCGGATCGGGACATCCCTAGTTGCAATTTATATTGCGTCGGCGCCTCATGTCCTGATTATATAGGCTATTGTCTGCTATCCATGCAATTCGTTAATAAAACATTGATTAAAATTAAGATACAATTTTTACAAAACGAAATTCATTTTAAAGAAAGGCAAAACAAAACTTAATGAAGACAAAACAAAACTTAATGAAGTGGTCAAAATGATGTGTCTCGATATTGCGCATCTTACTCACGCTGTTCACTTATAGGGCCTAATCAACATATATGAAATGGAAAAAAATAACATTATTCAATCGTAAATATGAAACTAACTTTTCTTTAATGGCTACAACATTTAGGCCTACAGTACAGAGAAATGTAATGTCGGAGCGAACGCCTTGTCACCGGTGAGCATGAAGGGGCAGAGGTGCGTTTTTTGAATAATAATCAAATTCAATCAAATAATTAAAATAAATACACAAATAAATAAATAAAAGAGGCTCGAGTAGCTTCTGAAGCATGAACTCAAGCAAGTAGTCGCAGTTGTTTTTGCTGGTAGGCCTATGGCTACTGATTTAGCGTGTCTGACTAGTCGACACGTGGGGTGATGACATCATCGTTTCACAAAATATACGGATAGGCCGTCCACACGAAACTGCATAAAAAATGTATACGTATACAGTGAAACGCGTCTTCGTGTGGACGGGCCCTAAAACATGACAAAAAAAAAAAAACATAGTAGGCTAATTTGAAACTTCAGTGTAAAAATCTGTCACAAAGAACCGGCAAAAGTAATGATTATGAATATGTAAAATATAGCAAGGAGATATTTTAATTGTTTATTAAAGGTGCTCTATAGACGGATGTAACGGAGATATTTTATTATTTTAAAATGTATTATTTTTCAAAATAAAACATCGTTCCGACTCAGATAATAAATAAAACGGAAATAATGTAAGTTATAAATAATTAACAATTTATAATTAATAAATAAATACATTTATTTTTTTCTGTGCGGCCCGGTATCAAATGACCCACGGACCGGTACCGGTCCGCGGCCCGGGGGTTGGGGACCGTTGCTCTAAGCGATCCTTGTTGACGTTTAAAGTATTGTCAAACAAAACGGAGGCTAGCTAGACCCTCCCTCCTCCTCATCCGCGCACTAACCCCCCAAACCCCTTCTTGTCGGTTATTGGCTGGAACAGTTTGTTATGTTTCGTAGAGCGGGTCGCTAGAGTTTGTTTTTGTAGCCGTTTGTGGAGCCTGGGGTGTGTGCAGAGACTGCGTCTTTTTACAGTGTGTTCAGGGGACAGGCAGCTAGCGGATAGTGAGGAGATGTTTGCTGTATGTGACAAAAAATGTTTTGGCCTAAAAAACGTGTGACATCGCTTAGAGCACCTTTAAGAAAGAAGTGTTTTTCTTTGTGTCGGCTGCAATGATGAAGTTGAGATGACTCGCGATCTTCGCAGTGAACGCGCCAGAGAGAAATGCACATTTCAGATTACATAAGCAGAGAGCAGTCTGCAGTCTGTTTTTTCTTTCGTTTTGAATTGTTCTGTTTAAAAGTAGACATGTTTGAGGCAAGTAGGGTACCTTATACGCTGAGTTTCGGTTCATTTATGAGATGAGCTCAGTTCACGTGTTCTCCGTTTCATGATTATCTATCATCTGCTATTTACTTCTTATTTGTTAAATCCAGGTAATTGGTTGATGAAACATTGATTAAAATTAAGATACAATTAATACAAAACGAAATTCAGTTTAAAGAAAGGTTTTGTTCTTTATGTTTGATGTCTCTGTGAAAGTTTTAAAATATATTTTAGTGCCGCTTTCAGAGCGCTCACGTCCGTATCATTTTTTTTTCCTCATAAATGTGAACACGAATAAGAATATATTACAAATGGACATGCAATTATTAATGTGAATGAATGGTACTCCACATCACATCATCGTCACTATTGTACGTGATACGATACTAAATGCTAATTGTTTCAAAACACGTGCTGTAAAATAATGCATTGTGATAGGTCATTTGATCTCCACTCGGAGAAGTTTCTCTTCTTTGCCGTCTTCCGTGTGTCCATGGCGTAAAATGAGGGCGTGGGGGAAGCGGAGACTTGAACAAAGAACGTATATTTACAAGAAGTGAAAGCCAATAGAACGTTCCATTGCAACACCAGCTCCCAGCAGCAGCGCTACGCTTCCGCCATTTTGGGGTGAAAGCCACTCGGCAGTCATATATTATACATATATTTAGTCCAATGCAGAGGTCATTTTTAGGTTGAAATAATTATGTAAAAAGAGGGGGCAGCGGCAGATAATTTTTAGCGCAGGTGCCGAGGGGGTCCTAGATCATTGTCAGGGGGAGCTGCGCACTTATAGCCTATATTGTATACTATTATTAAATGAGCAAAACTTCAATATTTAATATTCAATAATTTTAATTATCAAAACTAAAGTTTTAATTTTACTAAATCGAATAAGCACAACATTCAGCATTCAATCAAATATATTTAAAGATTTATTATTTATAATGTTATTTCGACATAATATATCGTTATTTCGACATACATAATATGTGAGTGTGCAACAATCAGAGAGTAGCCTATTTCTTTTCGTTTGGAATAGTTTCGTTTAAAGATTTAGTTGCAAGCTTTCTATATTTCTCATGTCTGAGGCATATTTCGGTTAATTTATGATGAGATTCGCTCAAGTTCACGAGCACTGCAAGTGACTGCGCCGTATGTCATGATTATATGGTCTGCTATATTTGCTTATTTATTAAATCCGGGTAATTGATTGATTATATATAGGCTATATTTTTTTTAAATTAAGATACAATTTACACAAAACACAACGTGTTTACAATTTAATTAAAAATTTTATTTTATTACAATTTACAATTTAATTTAAAAAAAAGGCTTTCTACAAAACACAACGTAGGCTAATGAGTCAAAATCATGTATGACCCACTTCATGTCTCCCGATATCATACTCATGCTGTTCACTATTCATAATCAACATGGGGAAAAAAACATTATAATATTTGAACAAATATGAAACTAAATGCGCTTATTTAATGGCTACAACAACACGTATAAAGTAGTAGTCCTACAGACTCTCTATTTGTACAACTATTATAGGCCTATATAACAGAAATAGAAATAGCTTTACAGTAAACTTCTTATGTCGTATATTAATGACCGTTAAAGCAAGAGTATGTAAACAAAAACAGCCACTGTACAAAATTGTGGCAATTATAGGATAACAGCAATGCATCATGTTCTATAAGATCATCATGTTTGTAGCATGATCCAGGGGATTAAAACGTACAAAATATATATTCAGGCCAAGTGGAGTTGGTAACTAATAATAGTAGTAAATGTGTAAAGTTGCATGAAATGGAAATATTCAATAATGCAAGAAAAAACTACCTCAAAAAACTGTTATCTGTGCTGTTGTCCTAGCCTGGCTAACGCCAGACCCAATTCTCGTTGAGACTTGGGTCTGGGAACCACATGTACATTTTCTCGTATTTGAGGCGTGGTTTACGAATGCCCGGCGCTGTTTATTGGGTGCTAAGAATGTCTATCAAATGCTCATAGCCAACATATGTCGTCATCGTCTTGCTGTTCCCTCCCCGTTCTGTGATCCCGTTCTGTGATTGGTTCCCTAAATGAGGCGAAAAATCTGGCCATGGTATCCAGACTGCCTTTCAGCGTGAATTGAATCGCGCTGCGGTAAGGCAGTATGGGGAAACCCAGGCTACTGTTGTCCAGTAACTCCCGTTGGAATCTTCATCCCAAAATGGCGGCCGCGCTCCCGAAGCGCCACCTAGTGGCTGTTACCAGAAAAGCATCAGAGTTTCGCCTCTTGTGCTTCTATACTCTTTGACTTGAATATGTAGAGGCGTGTTAAGGCCTGTTCACACCGGGACGAATTTCGCGCGCGGTTATTCGCCGACGTTTAACGCCTCGTGACTAAACAAAGGGCGCCAATGTGAGTGTTCACACCGACGCGTAAAACGCCACGCGTAAAAGCGGCATTTTTTTTTAAACGCCTCGGTTTCGTTTTTTTTGTTCAAGCGCATGAACGCAGTGGCCAATCAGAGGCGTTTTACGAGTCCCCATGCGGAGGATTCAGTTAAAATGTATGTTTTTCAGAATCAGCACGAACTTTACACTTTTGCTAATCCTCTCATAAACATCAAAGTCTAGACGCGATGTAAAATAAGAGATTCACTGCGCAGATGCGGACAACTTTTAGTGAGAGTGCAGAACGCGGTAAGTGAGTAATGGCTTAAGGGAGCGCTATTGATGTAAATAATAGTTTTGTTTTTCATGCTTCTAGAGGACCAGTTGTTACTTTCACAGTGTAAAGTGTAAGGAGTGATAACTGCATTTAAATGTGGGAGTGAATCCGCTAAATTATAGTCTTGTGAGTCATGAATTGCGACGATTGACATAGTAACCATAGCAACATGGAAATGTGATAACCATAGCAGCATTTTGGAGTCTAGCTAATATAATCTTATGATTTTTGTTACATTTGCACTTTAGTCATAAGTTTACACACACATTGCAGAACCTGCAAAATTTTATTTTATTTATTTTTAAAAAAGAATGATCATAAAAACATTGTTTTTATTTAGTATTGCCCTGAAAAAGCTTTTTCACATAACGGATGTTTAAGTATAGCCTAGTCCACAAGACAAACGACATACTCTTGATTTTAATATTGTGTGTCATTACCTGGATGATCCACAACAGTTTTTTTTGTGATGGTTGTTCATGAGTCCCTTGTTTGTCTTCGTCTTCATATTTGACTCCTTATTAGCAGTGATTGTATGATTTTGAGATGCATCGTTTCCCACACTGCTGACAACTGAGGGACTCATACACAACTATTACAAACATTCAGTGATGCTCAAGGAGGAAACATCAATTAAAGGGCACCTATTATGGCATTTAAAATGTTCCTAATATTGTTCTGGGAGTCCCCAACAACAGTTTTACAAGCATGCAATGACAAAAAATACTTTTGTTGTCTTATAATATGCATTTATTTTTACCTGATTTGCTCACCGACTCCCATATGAATCGTTTAGCGAGTCATTTTTCCAAACCCCGCCATTGCGTGATGCTAATCTGCGGTGATATGTTAGCTACCATAGCCCAAAGTTTAGTGGTAAAAGCACATTCAGTCTTTGTTTGCGTTAGCCCAATGCATAAACATATTGATAATGCAGTTCTAAGAGGTAACGTAGCTATATTCTTAATGACAACTCCATTAACAACGACAAACACTTCACATATTTCAATACAATTGACATTGAAGACCTAGAAGCTGCGCTGTGCGTAGCCTACACAACACACAAAATAATTATTGAGCATGATACATAAAACATAAAAGCAACAATTAATATTAATAATAGCCTACTTACAGGTTGTGATTCGGAGAAGGAAGCTGATCCAAATAAACTCGGTACTCAACCTTTCTTCAGTATCAGCCGGCTTGCAAATCCATACTTTATAGCATTTAGGTTTGTGAAGCAATCATCTTCAAAATGACGCGAACACAGAACAAGGTTCGGGCTATACTTGTGTGGTATAGTTGTATATATGAACTGTAGCCACTTAGTCTTCAAATGCTCCTCACTGGGCAGATGAAAAAAGTTTGCTTTTGCGTCGCACTTCAAAACACAGCGTCTCGTCGACATGATGTTAGTTTTCCCTGGCGTCTCCGAACGCAATAAGTGGGCGTATCTTATTCAAATAACTTGTCAAGTTGACGTCATCTAGACAAAGGAAAAGCATTGTTCGTCGAACGATTCATATCAGCGACTCAGAGTCGACTCTTAATTTTGAGAGACAATACAGTGAACTTTCATGTTTAAAACTTTGCAGGATGTTTTCGTTCACTTAGATCTATGTTACACACTAAATGAAGGGCAATTTTCAAAAATCATAATAGGTACCCTTTAAGAGCCGGGGGCGTAAACTTTTGAACAGGATGATTGGTGTAAATTGTTCTTATTTTGGCCTCCCTGCATCCTTGATTTATGGTGCTTGCTTGACCCCTAATAAAACTTAAATACACAACTAGAAACTGCTCCTTTAAGAAAGAGAAACAATACACATTAATTACCAGCCATACAACTCAAAATATAATATGTAACCCTGGATCACAAAACCAGTCTTAAGTCGCACGGGTATATTTGTGGGAATAGCCAACAATACATTGTATGGGTCAAAATTATCAATTTTTCTTTTATGCCAAAAATCACTAGGATATTAAGTAAAGATCATGTTCCATGAAGATATTTAGCACATTTCCTACCATAAATGTATAAAAAAAATATTTTTGTGAGTGAATGCAGCACAACCGTGAACATAAATGCACAACTTTAAAGGCGATTTTCTCAATGTTTCGTTTTTTTTTGCACCCTCAGATTCCAGATTTTCAAATAGTTGTATCTCAGCCAAATATTGTCCTATTTTAACAAACCATGCATCAATGGAAAGCTTTTTTATTCAGCTTTCATGTGATGTATAAATCTCAATTTTAAAAAAATGACCCATGTGACTGGTTTTGTCATCCAGGGTCACATATTATAAAACAATCAACAAACAAGTCTCAAGTCCCCAACAAACTCTCAACACTAAAGAAAGAGGAATTACTATAAACAAAGCAGAAATATTAACAACATCAGTAAAGCGTGTTTAACTGACCTATCACTCAGAACTGATACTCAGGCAATCTCAATGTATGTTACAAAATTTACCGTTTGTTCAGCTCTCATATACAGCCACCAGACTATAAAGGTACAGTTGCTGTAAAAATCGGTCTGCCTCACTTCCCTGACAGCGTGTGAAAACGCTGTCAAACCACAACCACTCAAACACACACACAAAAAAAAAATGCACAGAACACACCTACTTGTCCGTGAAAGGTGAAGACGCAACCACAACTTTTATTGCAGAAAGTCTAATCCGAAACTTATCACTTGCTGTTTTAATCATATTTAATAAACTTAATCCCCCACAAAACCATGATCAGCCTCCAAATTAAGAAAAGCTTTATTTTTTTTTGTATTCTTTTTAAAAATTCCTGTTGATCACATAAACTCTTTGTCTACTGACAATACCCATCAACCTTTATTATGTTTTGCTTCTGTAATTTGTGATGAAATAAATGTCCTGTTTGTTAAATTTGAGAGCAAATAAAAAGCAGTGTTAATGATTTCATTAGGATGTGATTTATATATTTGTTTTGTCTCACTTCTCAGCAGGAGCTCTGATATTTGGCTGTACCATTGCCCTGTGCTTTCTGATAAGGGACCTCATGTTTTACGTGATTGGTGAGTCAATTGACTGACGCCATTGCTTTAAAGCTTAATTATGTAGTTCCAAAATGTGTGTTAATGGCTTAGTTCAATCAAAAAAATGTATTCTGTTATTAATTACTCATGTCGTTCCAAACCCGTAAGAGCTTCGTTCATCTTCAGAACACAAAGTAATATATTTTTGATGAAATCTGAGAGCAAACCCCCCCCTGGCCCAACGCAGTCAGAGACTGACACAGAAGAGAAGAAATTGCTGAATAAAGTTGTTATTTTAGTTTTTTTGTGCACAAAAAGTGTTATCTGTGCTTAATAACATTAAGGTTGAACCAATGTAGTCACATGGACTATTTCAACTATGTCTTTACTACCTTTCTGGGCTTTGGAAGTGGTAATAACTTTGCAGTGGGGGGGTCAGAAAGCTCTCGAATTTCATGAAACATATCTTCATTTGTGTTCCGAAGATGAACGTCTTACAGGTTTGGAACGACATGGGGGTGAGGGTGGAATTAAAGTAACACCAAGTAACTTTTCCTCTTCGGTCGCCCTACTGGTTGGAAACGAAATTGTCCATTGCCGCTGTCGTAAATAATTTAGCCTACCGTTGCACGCACGCTCACTGTTTATCCAGCACCGGCTTTAGAATGAACGATGTCCACAGACAAGGTAGAGTATGTTACATGATTTCATGAAAGGATGATGTATTGTGACATCAGAAACGAAGAAAAACGAAATAATGACTATTGTAGCGCTTGACGTAAAGCAGTCGAATTTTGTAGTTCTTTTTGTGGTTGGGTGCCTACCCGAACCCCGAAGCTCCATAGTGCCAGTAAAAGCGATACAGACTCCGTCAGGCGATGGCAGAAGTGCCTTTTACCCTGCTACGACTTGATGAACCACTGATAAGATTTTGGAAACATTATTTTAAGGGAAACAATGTTACATAGTGTTGCTTTAATGACAGAAATTTCACTTTTGTGTGAACAAACCCTTTAACACAAATATTTTTGTTTTTAAAGATTTACATCTACAAAAGGAAAGTTAAATTTCACTTAAAAATGTAAAACACCAACTGAACTAAGTGTACTGTAATCATCAATTAGATGTTTTATTGTTATTTTTTTTACTGTACTGTGCTAGTAGGAAATATAAATTTTATGTTTTAAAATAAAATTTTTTCCTTCATTTTTAATGATCCAGTCAGATGTTTGCACAGCATTTTTGGTAAAGAATCGAATGTGCCTTAATATATATATATATATATATATATATATATATATATATATATATATATATATATATATATATATATATATATATATATATATATATATATTATGTAGTATATGTATATATGTTCTTTTTTATTTTATTTGTTTACATTAACTGTTTTCTTGGTTCATTGCATTAATGGATCATTAAAGGGTCAATTCACCATTTTTGCACGGTTATATTTTTTTTCTTAAAACACAAAAGGAAAAATTTTCCTTCCAACATGCAGGGACCAGGGGCTGTTGAAATGTTGGTTTAAGGTGTTAATGATTTAATAATTTTCGTTCATTAATGTTAATAATTGATGCTCAATCATAAAAGTATGCAACCATTTAAATGGTTATTTGTTTAAAGTCAGGAATTTCCCCTACTTATTAAAGTTATGTTATTCTTCATTAAAGCTCAGATCAGACAAACGATTCTTCACAATGGTTCTTCTGAAATCTGAATACAGATTTATGCTTTGTAAGGCATGTGCATACAACTTAATTCACCATTTACAGTTATTCACTGTGTATTATGTAAGCAGTATTATTTTTTATTCATACAGTGACTAAATGATTCAACGTGTTTTTGTTGGCATCATGCATTTCAAAGCATTAAAGATAATGACTTAAACATTGGTTAAATTAATAATTAGCTGAACAATATTTATAACACTTAATTCAAATGCAATCTGAAGTGCATGTTGGTCAACAAAAGACTTCAGGAAATAATATACACTCTTCACAACTTATTCAGAGAAATTATGCTGACTGTGTGTTGATTTAAAGACATGAAGGTTTGTTTCCAGCAGTTATACTGTCGATCTGAGCAAAATTATGCATGATAAACCTTTTAAATATGTTCGGTAGGGAATTATAAGATGGCCACTGGAACTCCCTATTTTGTGCGGGCCGCAACAAAGGCCCACTAGTGACATTATAGACTGCCGTCGTGCAATAAAATTGGCGTGCCTGCTGTCACTCGTCCTTCAGACACCGTTACGTTCTAATCCAAGACGCAGTGTTTCATTTCCCTTCTCAGGGAACCATGGTTACAGTTGTAACCTGAGACGATTTATGTGAAGACAATTCAAGACAAGTGTGTATATTTCACATGAGCTTGATGATTCTTAACACAGCCACATACGTAATTATGTGCAAAGTTATGCAGTTATGTTACTTTAAGCTTTTATTTGTATGTTTTTTCCTCTTTAAATGGGTCATGAACTGGATAATTTTATTATTTTATAATCTTTCCTGGGGTACCCTTATAATGTTAGTATGATTTTTATATCCAAAATTGTAATAATAAAAAAAAGGCATTTTTTCAAGCCTGATTTTAGGCTACGTCCACATTAATCCGGATAAATTTAAAAACGGAATTTTCGTTTAAAAACGCTCTCCGTCCACACTAGCGTTTTTAGGCGTTTTCAGACGTTTCAGTGTGGATGAGAAACTTATCAATTCACCTTACTGCGCATGCGTGAAACCTCACAAAAGCTCACTGAGATGATACAGATGGAAAAATAAATAATAAAGGTATCGCGCAATTCTTCTAACATGATAATTTTATTTAACAAAATATCTCACCATTCACTGATGCATCCAGGTCGCACTCAGTCACCATATGTTTGGTCTAAAACGCGACTGCTCTCCTGTATTGCCGCAGGACAGCAAATGTGAGTACATTTTCTATCATCTGTGCAGTACTGTGATATGAAGAGTGTGCAAAGTAACATATTATAGCAACAGTGTGAAAGTGAATAGCACATAACAGGCACAATACCGGTAAACATCATGGTAAACATCTATTGGTACAACATGGATCACATGACTAAACTTACGTCATCGTTTTCAAATACCTCGGCTTCACAGTCCACACTACAACGCGAAAACGGCGTTTTCAAATTTATCCACTTTGGAGAGCGTTTTCCAAAAGCTACGTTTTCGTTGACTTAAAACGCCGTTTCAGTGTGGACGGAAGGCCAAAACGGAGAGAAAAATATACGTTTTCAAACGAAAACGTATTAGTGTGGACATGGCCTGAGTCTCTGAGTTTGAACGCTCTGTTTAAGGGGCGTGTCTGGTGTGAGACTTCAGTGTAAACGCCCACTGCTGTGATTGGCTGACATGTTTGCATATGAAATAGCAAGCATCACATTTGGAAATCTCTCTAATACTTTTACAAAGTTTTTACTATTTCGCTATCGAGATTAACAAATCGTGAAAACTATTGATTAAAGCATTAAATTTAGATCAATTCCTTCACATGAAGGGTAGCAGTGATGAGCATTGAGCAGATGACAGACTTGTTGATCGCTTGAATGAAGTGATCACATAATTAATTTCTGCACTCTCACGAATGCTTTCACCAAATAACAATGCAAACACGATGTAAATATTGTAAAAGCTTCGTTGTGCAGTGTAACAGCATCATTGATTTCATAACGAGTTTTGGGAAGTGTCCAGATAAACTTGCGCTGTGTGATTGACAGCTTGGGTGATTGGAAAGGGAGCGTTCTTTAAACGCTTTCTGTATATAATTTAATCACAGTTTAAATCAAATTAATTTCATTCTACTAATAGAAACGATGTGAAGTTGATCGTTTAGTCACTAGCTTGATTACTGATGCATAAACAGTATTGAACGATTTTGAGAGAAAAATGATCTGTCTGAACTTGATTACGCATCAGAAAACACTAATCACAGATCAGGCATTAGAATGAACATGGTTACTTACTTGTTTGTGGCATTGCTGGCAGATCCACATCGTAAAAGTCTGTTTGCAACACCTGCTTTGAAATTGCGACTGATTCACTAAATAATCCACAGTCAAATGCACCGGATGCAGACAAATAATGCACTACTGAGACATTCACATTGTTGGAAAAAATAACCTACTTTCCTAGCATTAGGATCGTTTGGAAGGTAATGGTATTGATCCTGTGTCGATCTTTCCTCGTTCTCATGTTACTATTCATTAATAAGACGCGGTGATGTAGACGTAGGCGTTGATATTCTTCTGCAAAGGCGGTCTTTTGCTGCCCTGTGACGTCACAAGTCTCCACTTTTGAGATCCTGTTGTTTTCTGGTCTTGGTTTCAATAAAAGCAGTTTTTGGATTAACAAGGAAGTTTTCAGTTTTGAAAATTACTGGCTATTTTTATAGTACAACGAACTCTTAACTGTCAAAAGATCAAGGAAAATTAGAATTCTCAGTTCATGACCTCTTTAATGTAACTTTGATTTTTGAATTGTAACTCAACTTCATGAGTTTATTAAATGGCTGTTTATAATAAAACCACACAAGTGAGCAGCAAAATCTAGACAAGCATTTTTTTGCGTTTAGGCTCTATTTATTAATTTTATAATTAAATTTGTTTGTCGGATACCATTCCTTATTGAAATTAAAAAAAGCTGAATATTGGTGTGACAATCAAAGACATTCGCATTCGGACAGGATTAGATTTCCTAGAGGACCACCGAGTTTGCCGAAAAACAAACAGAGCAAAGTATGTCTGTGAAACACGATTTTCTCTAACGTCCCCCTGGAAAACTAGTCCTGTCATGAGTGATCAAACGGAAGCAATTGCAGTAAACTCTTTATTGAAATGATGATATAGATAGGTAGTCCAAAGTCAAGGCAAACAGGTTAGTAGCGCAGGGACTCCGATGGTCAGATGACAGTGCAGCGTGCGGTGGTAAAAATCCAACGACGAACAGTAATCCAACAACAACGAACAAGAACCGGAACAAGAGAAGCACACGACTGAACGAGACTGGAAACACACACCGGGAACCACAAACAACGATCTGACAAAGGAGATGAGAAGTTGATGAGAATATATACACATGAATGATAGACTGCAGCTGGTGATGGGTGATTGCTGATGAGCGGCCAAGCCCCTCTAATTAGCACAACACAACATACAATAACAGAACCACGAGACAAGGAGCAGACATAGGATTTACCAACCGTGACAGTACCCCCTTCCCTAGGAACGCCTCCTGGCGTTCCCAGACTCCCTTACCTGCCGATTGTAATCATCGATAAGGGAGTGATCCAGGATGTCTCTAGCCGGTACCCAACTTCTCTCCTCCGGACCGTAACCTTCCCAGTCCACCAAGTACTGGAATCCGCGCCCCCTATGTCTCGAGTCCAAAACACGATTGACCGAATAAGTAGGTTCCCCATCTACGAGACGCGGGGAGGGGGAGGGGGACAGGCGGATTAATACGAGAAAAAAATACGGGCTTAATTTTGGAAACGTGAAAGACGGGATGAATCCTCCTGACACTGGAGGAAGATTAAGGCGGACTGTCACCGGACTAATGATTTTGGTGACAGAGAACGGGCCAATAAATTTAGGTGCGAGCTTATTTGAAACGGAGCAGAGAGGAATGTCCTTGGTAGAAAGCCACACTTTAGAACCGACGACGTATACGGGAGGCCTCCGCCGGTGGCGATCGGCTTTGGCCTTGGTGCGCGCCCCCACTTGGAGTAGAGTCTCACAGGGGTCTAGTCCAAGTGCGGTGACACCTCTGGACGAAGGCGTGGGCGGAGGGGGCCGCGACTTCGGATTCCAGACTAGGAAAAATTGGTGGCTGGTAACCTACACTACACTCAAATGGTGATAGGCCCGTGGATGACACTGGCAAGTGTTGTGGGCGTACTCCACCATAGACAATTGCTGACTCCAGGAGGAAGGATTCTTGGACACTAAACATCGCAACGTTCTCTCCAAATCTTGGTTGGCTCGCTCAGTTTGACCATGGGCCGCCTTCGAGAACCGGTCCACCACGGTCAAAACTACCGTGTGACCCTGAGAGGGTGGGAGGGCGGTGATAAAATCTAGCGCGATATGGGACCAGGGTCTCGAAGGCACCGGCAGCGGTTGGAGTAACCCATCTGGAGGTTGATTGGAAGTCTTACCCGTGGCACAAACTGAGCAAGCCAATACAAAACTGCGAACGTCACGAGCCATGAGAGGCCACCAGAATCGTTGCTTAACCAAAAACATAGTACGATTGACTCCTGGATGACAAGCCACATTGGAACAATGACCCCACTGAATGACGCTGGACCGTAAACTCTCCGGCACAAACAAACGGTTCGATGGGCAACGAGTCGGAGGCGTTACCCCTTCTAAGGCCTTCTTGACCTTCGATTCGACCTCCCATGTGAGTGTAGAGATGAATAGATTCTCTGGTATAATGCACTCGGGAGTAGACGGGCGATCGGAACGGTCAAAAATGCGCGATAAAGAATCGGGTTTGATGTTTTTGGAACCCGGGCGGTACGAGAGAGTAAAGTCAAAACGTCCGGAAAAAAGAGCCCACCGAGCCTGCCTGGAGTTAAGTCTTTTAGCAGTACGAATGTATTCCAGATTCTTGTGGTCGGTCCAGACGATAAAAGGTACCCCTGACCCTTCTAACCAGTGGCGCCACTCCTCCAAAGCTAACTTGACCGCCAACAACTCTCTGTTGCCAATGTCATAATTGCTTTCGGCAGGGGATAAACGATGCGAAAAAACGCGCAAGGGTGCATCTTGTCGTCTGAAGGAGAGCGCTGGGATAACACTGCACCTACCCCCACCTCTGACGCATCGACCTCCACCACGAACTGACGTGATGGATCAGGGGTTATCAGGATAGGGGCTGAAACGAAGCAACCCTTCAGTTTGGCAAACGCAGCTTCTGACCACCTGAACGTCGTTCTGGGGGAGGTCAAGGCGGTCAGAGGCGCGGCTAGTCGGCTGAAATTGCTAATAAAACGCCGGTAAAAATTGGCGAACCCCAGAAACCTCAATAGGGCCTTACGGGAATCTGGACTTGGCCAATTCACCACAGCCTTAACCTTGTCAGGATCCATGCACATTCCCTCAACCGAGATGATGTGACCTAGAAAAGGAACAGACTGTGCATGAAAAATGCATTTCTCCGCCTTGACAAAAAGCCCATTCTCTAGCAACCTCTGAAGCACTTGTCGAACATGTTGCACATGTTCCTGGAGAGACGAAGAAAAAATCAATATATCATCCAGGTAGACATATTTGAACTGATCGACCATGTCTCGCAACACGTCATTGACAAGTGCTTGGAAGACCGCTGGGGAGTTGGAAAGGCCGAACGGCATAACCAAATATTCAAAGTGCCCCCTAGGGGTGTTAAAAGCGGTCTTCCATTCATCCCCCTCCCTGATGCGGACCAAATGATAAGCATTCCTTAAATCCAGTTTTGTGAAGATAGATGCTCCCTGCAACCTCTCGAAAGCTGAAGACATCAACGGCAAAGGATAAGTATTCTTTACTGTGATGTTGTTCAACCCCCGGTAATCAATACAAGGTCGCAACGATCCATCTTTCTTCCCCACAAAAAAGAACCCCGCCCCCGCTGGAGAAGAGGAAGGGCGGATGAATCCCGTTGCTAGAGAATCAGAAATGTATTTCTCCATGACCTCTCTCTCTGGGACAGAGAGTGAATATAACTTGCCCTTAGGCGGAGACGTACCTGGCAGTAAGTCTATAGCACAGTCATAGGGACGATGCGGAGGAAGAGAATCAGCCCGAGACTTACTGAACACCTCCTTCAGGTCCCGATACTCCGTGGGCACGTTTGATAAATCCACTGTCTCCTCCTGTAACACATGAACAGGAACAGACGAACAGGCAGACACAAGACAGGACTTATGACAAAAACTGCTCCATGATGCCACCGATTTGATTTGCCAGTCTATTTTGGGGTTGTGACGGGTGAGCCATGGGTGACCAAGAACGATGGGTGCTAGTGGAGTGTCCAGAATGTAAAAGGAAATAGTCTCAGAATGATTGCCGGATGTGATGAGTGTGATGTCTTCGGTGATCAGTGAAATCGTGGGGCGTCTTTGTCCATTGAGGGTGTGAACGTCGATCTGGTGTGAAAGGGGTTTGAGGGGAATTTGAAATCTTAGTGCAAATGAATGGTCCATGAAATTACCCTCCGCCCCTGAGTCCAGTAGTGCCCGACAATCGTGGAGGTGAGTTGACCATTGGAGCCTTACCGGGAGGAAGGTAGATGTCGATGAGGTCTTCTCGGCAGAGATCCCACCCGACAGTAGCCTCATATTTACTGCCGGGCTGGGCCCTTTTAACAGACAATTGAAAGCGAAATGTCCCGCTCCACCACAGTATAGACAAAGGCCAAGGGATCTCCGCCTCTCCTTCTCCTCCCGGGAAAGCCGGGCTCGAGCCACCTGCATGGGCTCGTGATCGTGGATGGGGCTGACCGCGCCCTCGCCTCCTGGACGCTGCCCCTCGATCCCTCCAGGAAAACGATCAGGGTGAAAACGTTTGCTGAATCGAGACAGCCGTGCATCCACTCTCAGAGCCAGCACGATGAGATCGTTAAGTCCGGTGGGCAGGTCCAGGGCGTAGATCTCCTTCTGGACGTGGTCAGCCAGCCCATGCAGGAACATGTCCCACTGCGCCTCCTCGTTCCATCGGCTCTCGGCTGCCAGGGTTCGGAATTCAATAGAAAAGTCAGATACGGACCTCTCTCCTTGGCGAAGTTCCGCCAGTACCCTGGCAGCCTCTCTTCCTGACGCGGCCCGGTCAAAGACTCGCCGCATCTCTTCGGAGAGCCTCTGGAACGAGGAACAGCATTCGTCTTGGTTCTCCCACACCGCTGTTCCCCATAGCACCGCTTTCCCAGTCAGAAGCGTCAGCACGAATGCCACCTTGGTCTGTTCTTCATGAAACGTCCTGGGTTGCAGGGAGAAGTGCATAGAACATCTGGTTAAAAATGCTCGACAGAAGTTTGCTTCACCTGAGTAGGGCTCGGGACCGGAAGACGAGGCTCTGACTGGGATGGGTCCGCTGGTGGTGATGGGGGAATCAGCGGCGGGGGTGGCGCGGTGGGAACATGAAGATGTTGAAGCTGTTGGGTGAGCCCGGACACCTGCGCCACTAACGCCTGGACAGCGCAAGCAGTATCGTTGAGATTATTTTCTTGAGTGTCCATTCGTTGAATACTGCTACTCACAAAGTCATCCAGTGAGCTCGAGGAGTTTCCCGCTGCTTCCATGCTTTGGTCAGATCGTTCTGTCATGAGTGATCAAACGGAAGCAATTGCAGTAAACTCTTTATTGAAATGATGATATAGATAGGTAGTCCAAAGTCCAGGCAAACAGGTTAGTAGCGCAGGGACTCCGATGGTCAGATGACAGTGCAGCGTGCGGTGGTAGTGGTGGTGAAAATCCAACGACGAACAGTAATCCAACAACAACGAACAAGAACCGGAACAAGAGAAGCACACGACTGAACGAGACTGGAAACACACACACCGGGAACCACAAACAACGATCTGACAAAGGAGATGAGAAGTTGATGAGAATATATACACATGAATGATAGACTGCAGCTGGTGATGGGTGATTGCTGACGAGCGCTGATGAGCGGCCACGCCCCTCTAATTAGCACACACACATACAATAACAGAACCACGAGACAAGGAGCAGACATAGGATTTACCAACCGTGACAAGTCCTGTCCGAATAGTGCTATTGATTAGGTTATAAGTTCCTTTTACAACTTTATATAATAACTTTCAGTTACATTATTACTGTTTTACTAATATTTATCTGTCAGTTATTTTTAATATGGTCTGTTTTGACAGCTGTTTAAAAGACATCATTCTTTTAATATTGTTTCTTGCTGTTGGCTTGTGTGGAAAAATAGTTTACCATTTTAAAATGTTTACATTTATAAATTCTCAATTTTTAAAGGCGCAATTATTCTCTTTTAGGTGGAATAACTGTTTCCATCATCGCATTCGTCTTCACCATCAAGTTTCTGTGTGAGCTTGCTGCTCGTGTGGTCAGCTTCTTACAGAATGATGACCCTACCCGTCATGGGGACCGCAGTATCTACGACTATGTGCGGGGTAATTATTTGGACCCACGCTCATGTAAGGTCTCCTGGGACTGGAAAGAGCCACAGGAAGTCGGTCAAACCATGAGTTTCCGAGTGCAGGTAACAAATCATAAGCTTTTCACAAACAGGTTTTTTTTATCATCACACTTTAGATTAGGGTCCAATTCTTACTTTTAACTATGACTTTAGCCTTAATGAACTCCTAATTACTGCTTAGTCTAATCATGGATTATAGTGCGAGTGCTCTTTGGTTTGCGGTTAAGTAAACCGTCATATTAGTGTTTTATAAACTTTATTTACTTTGTGTTAACATTGTGGTAGTTGCAGTTTGTGAAGTCATTCAGCTCCGGGTAACCCGCGACAGCCACCACAAGTTTCTCCTCCATCATTGCATTCTCCTTACGTTCAAAGCAACTGTAAACTTTCGTTACTCAGTCCCTCCAGGATTTCACGATTTTTTTGTGTGATTTTTGCGATCAAAATGACTGATTTTGTGGTGGTAATTTCCAGAAATTTGTGGAAAAATTTGCAAAAGATGAAAAAAGATGCAAAATAGTCATACATCACACAAATCACAAACAAAATGCATAAAGCTTGTTTATTTTGGTCTAATCAAATTCTCATCAAATTAACTTTTAAAACAACCTATGGGCAATTTTTCTACCTAACCTATGTAAATATTAACATTAATTGTTGTTGCTTGATTAACATTAACACTGGCAACAGCAGGTAAATTAGGTTACTGTCACTTTAAGACCTACTACAGTACTGACAAACATCCTAATCAGTTATTACTGATTGACTGTTTTACGTAAATACTCACCAAGATGAATGTTTTGAAGTAAGTGTAGCTATGTGTATTTGTTCAAGTGCTATAAAGAGAATTCAATACTCTGCGCTGACAGGCGGTGTCAGTCAGTCACACACACACACACACACACACACACACACACACACACACACACACACACACACACACACACACACAGCAGTCACTCAGTTAGAGACAGACAGACTGTCACTCGACTGGCTGAAAAAAGTTCTCTTTCGCAGTATACTGTGCTTTTATTAATTCTTTTTAGTACCATGAAGCATATCATATTTTTTGTGATGTCATTCAATCATAACAAGTTTGCCGAAGCCTACTGCAGTGCCCAATGAAAACTGTTCGGATATCGGCTGATTCAGCTGAAGGTAAAAGCTAAAAGGTAATCTTTAGCGATTTGACACTTAAATCGGTCCTTGGCGCTTATGTGAGAGGGCAGGTGAGACATATTTTCTTTTGCCATGTTTCTGACAGACCGCTCACAGACATAAAACGTGCATCAAACATCTGTATCCATGTAAAAATGCATTGAAACTTTAAGCTAGAGATATTTCAATTGGGTGATTATAATTTAATGTTTTGTTTGTGAAGTCTTTTTCATTTTTGTGATTATTTTGCGGTTAAATTAGGAATTATGCAGGATCGCAAAAAAATGCGGCATTTTGTTGATTTTGCGTTGTATTCAGCGATCGCGGAATCGCGAAAAACTGGAGGGACTGGTTACTACAACGGAAGGCCCGCCTCTCCTTTTATTCGAATGGAAGTGGGAAAAAAAACGCGATGACGTCGGGCTCTTTTCTGCTCTTGCAGGCCCTTGATTTCTTTTTCAACTTCTCCTACAAAAACGCAAGACACAGTCACCCGGGGCGCATAAACAGCGCACAAAACGCTCACTGCTAATAGAAAACTATTTAAAAAAGGCACCTCTTACTGCAAAAAAAATGCCTTCTGGGTGATTAATGCATTAAAATGTGCTTCATAAGTACTAATAAAAACCCAATATCCTAGTAATATGCACACTAATAAGCAACTAGGTAATAGTGAGAATTGGATCCTAAACTAAAGTGTTAACTATGGCTGGGACAACGCGTCGACGTCATTGATGAAGTCGACGCAAAAAATACGTCGACGCAAAATATGTGCGTCGATTCGTCAGACCCAAAACAAAGAAGGCGCACGCACGGTCTCTTGCTCTCTCCCTCTCTGCCACTGTATGTTATGCGTGCACTGCAGTATGTTCTGTTTCGCATGCGCGCACATTCTGGGAGATTTGAACTAATTTGCGGGCATCAGGGAGACGCTGTCAATATGCGGGAGGCTTCCGGGAGACTTGGGATGTCTGAGTGCGTTTTTTTTTTCCCCGGCCTGCATGTTAATCAGTGAGTGCATTCACACCGGGAGCAGGAGCAACAGTGAGCAACAGTGAAGCGCGGGTTTCGGTGCAGAGTCTTTGCTGCTGCTCACGCTCAATTAAAGTAAAACCACACTTTTGATGGACAAAATAAATATGATTTCACCCAAAAAGTGCCGAAAATGCACATAATTTGCATGTCTGCTACTAGACATCAAGTTATTATTTTCATCTAAAAGAAGAATTACAAGATGCACTTTTTTCAGTAAGCTAGGCCTATGTGTTTTCAAAGCTGTAAAGTTTTAATGAATGCTACTTCTGACTAAGAATGCATTACTTTGCACTTGTATAGTCTTTTATTTTGGATTTTTAAGAGCAATAAACATATATTGCAATGTTAAGGAATTCATGTTTTTTCATTCAGATATGTAAATCAACATGTATAAATTGCTATTAGTCAATTAATGGGGAGATAATCGATAACCGAATGGAATCGAAATCGAATCGGGCCGGGGAAAATTAATCGTTTGATTAATCGATGCATCGAAAAAATAATCGCTAGATTAATCGTTTAAAAAATAATCGTTTATCCCAGACCTAGTGTTAACTTACTTATTTTAATATTTCTCCATTTTTTCAAATTTTGTACTGACTATACATTGGGTACTTCATGCAGCTCAATTGATATAAATGCAGTATTGTGTATTGGATGTTTTTAAATCTTTCTCACAGCTCTTCTACAAAAATGGCCAGCCATTTCCTGCACATAGACCTGTGGGACTGAGGGTGAACATCACTCACATAGAGCTGGCTTTAGAAGTCCCTGTCACCCAGGAAGTCCTTCAAGAGCCTGAATCTAATGTAGTCAAAGTGGCCTTCACTGTGCGTAAGGCTGGACGCTACGAGGTAGCTGTAAAACTTGGAGGCTTGAATGTGGCCTACAGCCCTTACTACAAAATATTCCAACCAGGTAAAATGCAAGTACAGATTCCTAATGCTCACTTTTATACAAGCATAAGAAGCTATCATCCTAGAAGTATGCATACACTGTAATATCAGAATTTGCACACAATTCATATTACTCATAATCCCTTATACAGTATATGCCTATTAGCAAAATTGATGTATGAGCTTCATCGTCCTCTATGTCTTCTCCTGATGCAACCATAAATAGAGTACAAACATATTTTTTGTTCTTTTTCAATGATCAAAACCTTCTTTATTATTGTGTGTCTGTTTTGGATGCCAAAAGATGGAATCGAACAGTATGTTTGCAAAAGTCAACAATTTATGAAAGCTTGTATATGTGTTTTAGTGAGCACCTAAAAGATAATAGGCTGCTTAATTTGCTAAAAACAAAATTTATAGACATAAAATAGGAGATAATTTTGAAAAATATGAAGAATTAAATAACACAAGAGATAATTATAGGCAGTATAAAGTATTTAAAGATTCCCACAACACCAGAGACCATGTAACACTATAAAATAATCAAGCAAATTCAACTGCCAAATATCATTTTGAACAATATGAAGAATTTAGACAGAATAAAATCAGAATGTAACTACATATAAACAGCTCATGGGATAATTATGAGCAATTGAGCATTATGAAGATTGTGAACATTCACACAGTACAAATCTTTTTTGATGTAAATGTCATTAAACATATTCAACCAGCACAAGAGATCATTTTGAACAATATAAAGATTTTAAACTTCACAGCACCAGAAAACGTTGAGCTATTTGAAGAATTTAAATATTCACACAGCACCAGAGATCATTGTGATGTAACAGCATAATGTCCTTAACACATTCAAACTATAAAATTGCAATAAAAATTATCAGTTTATTGAATAATCTTAAAGCTTATTATAGCACAGTATAATGTAGAAGTAAAATTACATCAAAGTGCAATATAATCGTAGGAATCATAGGGGGAATTTTTTTTTTTTTTTTTAGAATAAACATGGGTGCAAATTTGGACAGTTGGTTACGCTAGAGTGATTGAGTTAGTTTGACTCCAAAATGGCTGTGGTTAGTGTTCAGACAGTCCTCTATCTGTGTGCAAAACTAGGGAATGTCTTCCTACAGCATGGCTAGCCAAAATAGCAACCACATGCACATATTAGCAGGGGTCAAACCTTCTGCAAGACACTCCTGCAGGAACTCTAGCACTGAACCAACTGGGCAGTGAACTGATTTCAAATGATGCTGTTCGCACCGTGTGCAATGAGTTGTGGTATCAGTGCATAGAGTTTGTTCATCATCATCTAAATGTCAAACTGCTAATTCCTTTGATTGAGCTAATATCATCCAGTTATCGATGTAATTTAGAACACTGATGCCCTGAAGTCGCAGCAGAGCCAGGTTCGCGTCCATGCACTGCATTGTCCAGGTGAAAGGTGGCAAGGTTAGATCGAAGAGAAGAACCCAGTACTGGTATGCCTCACATCTGAAAGCAAATCTGAAGAACTTCCTGAGTTCTGGCAGAATTTCGATATGAAAGTATAGATCTATCATGACAAACCAGTCTTCATTGGATTTGTGACACAATAGGCTTGAGCGTTAACATCTTGAAAATACTTGTCTTCAGATTTCGGTTCAGAAAATGCAGATCTAGAATTGGGCGCAAAACCCTGTTCTTTTTTGGGAACCAGAAAATAACCGCTGTAGAAGCCAGACTCTCTTAAGGGAAGGGGAAAATTTTTTATGGCCCCTTTGCCTAAAAAAGATTGTGGTTCTAGCGTTAGTATTGGGACCTGCTCCGCGCTTACCACAGTGGGGAGCATGCTATTGAAATGCTTTGAATGAGTGTTGAACTGAATCCTATTCACCTTATTTTCCACAACAACAATGGTGACGCCATTGCGTTCGTTTTGTCATCTTACTTCCAGCTGCGAGGGACCTACGCTAGTTGCTAGACGTAATTCTATAGCTGTAATGGTAAAATATGTATTATATGCTCAGTTACTTAACTTATATGCTCAGTTAGGGGCTGCCATAACAATTGGATTAAGAGGAAAGAACAATTGAACCAACGGTGTTACGAACACAATGTGAAGCGGTTGGAGTGTTGTGGTGCACTTTACGATTTACATCCGCCACCTAAAGATGAGGAGCACCTGAGGCAATGGCGGAAGGCGTTAAACTTGAAGTGCCCACCCAAGCGCCCTTATGTGTGTTCGTACCATTTCATGTACGGGAAGCCGACTGACGAACACCCTTACCTGAGAAATGGCTCGGCTACGATGTTCCGGTAAAGAAGTCACGCCGGGTGCTGAACAGGTTGTCAGATTCAGGTAAGCTAACTTACCTAAATGTTAGCTATGTGCTTGTTAGCCTAATGATGTTACCTCTGAACATCATTACCACCTAGCCATAGGTTACCTCTGGCCACTTCTTCATATCGTCTACCCACGTTAACAATGACGATGGATGGGACAATATGAGACAATAAGTTTTCTCCGTGCTCCCAATTTAAAATATTTTCTGTATTAACGTTATTTGTCATTTCGCTAAAGTTTTGGCTACCTATAAACAATCTTTTAACAACTGAACTAGCTACCGGATGTGCCCTGTCAGTTTAGCGGAAGTCGGATGACAAAATGCGGAAAAGCAAAGTATTAAAGGTGAATATTATTTTGCTATGGTCTGCAGGACCCAATAAGAAACATTTGGCAGACGTTGCCACACTGCCAGATGCACTAAAATAGGCGTAAATTTGTTGATATTGAAAAGAGGGGTTGGTTTGATGCCTTGAAACATCTAGCTGGCAGGGAACAACTGAACATATTTTCTTGGGGACTCATTGAGTGGGGAATGCCTGACACTGTCAATGGGGGAAGACTGTCCTAACATCCTTGTGTATCCTGAAAGTCTATGAAGAAAGGGTGGACGCCACACTCGGGCAGCGTCATTGGACGGAAAAAACCTGCCGGAGATCACTGCTCCCCGACATATGGCGTGGTTTGCAAGCCAACCTGAGGGCATCAGGGAGAATAGCCACACAATGTAGTGATGTGACACACCCTCCCAAGGGTGCATACCTTCACTGCCCTGCGTATACTGGCGTCAGGACTGTTTTTCATAGCCGCCCTTGAAGCGATGTTTGTCCTTAGATCCAATCTTCACTTTGGTGGGTGAAATTGTGTGTGGTGCCTCCCGCCCAGTCCCTGCAAGGGGGGTGGGCATGGGCATGGGCAGCCACACTGGCCCTCTGGTCCTACCTATAAGGTAGGACACATGTACCAGCTTAGTTTTAAATCAATATTTTGTTCAAGGATCAGCAGGCTTGCTCTACTGTATAGAAGCCAATGAAAGACCTTTAAAAGAACCAGCATATCCGTTGTCAGTCTTCCCTTTTTAAAGGTGCCCTAGAATGTTTTTTATTATTATTTTATAATGTTTCCTAGGTTGCCCTTATAATGTTAGTATGTTTTTTAGATCAAAAATAGTCATCATTTAGAAATAAAAGGCATTTTTCCTAGCCTGATTTTAGTCTCTGATTTGAACACTCTGTTTGAAGGGGCGTTTCTGCTGTGAGAACCGGCCACTGCTGTGATTGCTGACATGCTTGCATATGAAATATGACATGTGAAACTGTCTCGAATACTTTTACTACAGCTGTTATATACGTTTTAAATATTACAGCTATCGAGATTAACGAATCGTGAGATGTTTTTAAAGTATTTAAATCTATTTCCATCACATAAAATGTTGCTGTGATGAGCATTGAGCAAGCAGATGGCAGTCTGTTGATCGCGAGACAACGCAGTTTCTGCACTCTCTCTAATGCTTTCACCAATGCAAACGATGTACATACAGTAAGAGCTTTGTTGTGCAGTGTAACAGCGTCATTGATTTCATAACGAGTTTGGCAAGAGAGATAAACTCGCGCTGTGTGGATTGTTCTTTGACCGCTTTCTGTATAGTTTATTCACTGAGAATTATTTAAGGTTAGTTATTGTCCCAGGTTCCAAAATAAGTCCGTGGTGAAATGGGCAGAGCAAACTAACAAGTTTGAATTAAACTGTTGCGGTATCCGATTATATTTAAACATCAACCGCGCCTGTTGACATTTCTTTTCTGTGGGAAGGGTATGAAAAGTCCTCACATCCCCTGCACAGCCTGGAACATAGCATTTATTTCCATGATCTGCCATTTTCCCTCTGATCCTCGCTTGCTCCGATGACTCGGCTGCGCAGTGCCTGGCATTGAACATGGGCTGGCATATGCAAATCTTTGGAGGCGTACATATTAATGATCCCGACTGTTGCGTCACAGTTGGTATTATGTGGAGATTCGCCTGTTTTTCAGGGGTGTTTTTTAAAAACGAGATTTAAATAAGAAGGAGAAAACAATGGTGTTTGAAACTCACTGTATGTCATGTCCATATACTGAACTCTTGTTATTTAACTATGCCAACATCAATTCAATTTCACATTCTAGGGAACCTTTAGCTTTTTTCTGTTAGTAACATAAAATGATAACCAGGTAATATTTAAGCTTGCATTAAGCTGTGCATTCCAAGAAACTTACTCTCTTTGTCAAAATGAACAGACGTAGATGACTCATGACATGAATTGCATGTGTATTGCAGGTACAGTGGTCCCATCCAAAACAAAGATAGCGTACCACTTCTCAACACTGGTGCTGACTTACGGCCAGCAGCACACGCTCCAGATAGAACCAAGGGATGAGTATGGCAACCCCACCAGTAACTCTGTCTCACTGGTGGATGAGGTCAATTACAGCGTTCATGTCCATCCGGTAAGGGGACTGCATACTTACAGTTTATAGTTTTTAGTTCAAACTTTAGAAGTTTGTGTATATGTATTAGCATTAAAGAGAGTTGCAGGTCCAATAGAATTTGCTGAGTTTGTATTTAAATATTTTTCTTACTCTTCCTACAGTTGGGCACCGTGGAGGACGAGGAGAGCTCAGATGATTGCTACAGCACAGCTGTATCATTAAACAAGCCTCAGTGTCAGGTTCTGATGAGGCTCACCTTCAGGAAGAAAGGCTGCTTTAGAGCATGCATCTCGTACAGGGACCAGCCCCTTAGCAATGGGGAGTTTGACATCATTGTACTCAGTGGTGAGTTAATCTTGGTATTGGAGATGGTTGTTGGGGAGATTTACTAAAACAGGGGTTCTCAACTCCAGTCCTCGCGACCCACTGCTCTGCATATTGTGTATGTCTCCCTTATTTAACACACCTGATTCAGATCCTCAGCTCGTTAGGGTAGACTCTCGTCCATATCCTAACGAGATGAAGATCTGAATCAGGTGTGTTAAATAAGGGAGACATACACAATATGCAGAGCAGTGGAGAAGGGTCTGGCTGCAGACTTGCACTCTCAGACTTGCACTCTCAGACTTGCACGCTGAGACACGAGCGCTTCCGCTGCAAGTGACGTCATTTGCAATCGACACCTGCTCTCAGCTACATGTGAACTCACTTGCATAGTTTGTCTCGTGGCGGATTGAGAACAATTCCAATGTCGTTAAAATTCGTTTCTGCAAAAAGTTTGATTTTCAAATGCAAACTGAGTGCAAAGCATATAATGTCCTTGTATTTTTGCAGACTTGGTCTAAAGATTGGGTACATGAGTGAATGGTTTCACTGAGTGAGCCTCAAATTCCACTTGTAGTGTCTTAGCAATTAGAAAAAACTGTCAACAAAATGACAAATGACGCCTTAACACGACCAAAATGAGCGTGTCTGCGCGTTCAAAAGAAACACAAAAAATTGCCGCGGCAAAACAAACAGTGCGTGTTGACGGGGTCAAATTCCACAAGTTTCGTTTAAAGACTATTGGCCCCGCCCCCGATCTCGTTCCGTAGAGAGCAGGCGTCGATTGCAAGTGACGTCACTTGCAGAGGAAGCGCTCATGTCTGAGAGTGCAAGTGTCGTCACTTGCAGAGGAAGCGCTCGTGTCTGAGCGTGCAAGTCCGAGAGTGCAAGTGACGTCACTTGTCTGCAGCCAGACGCTATTGGAGCAGTGGGTCGCGAGGACTGGAGTTGAGAACCCCTGTACTAAAACACTTCTAACACATTTTCATCACTTTTCCATGACTTTTCCAGTGATTTGTGTTCCCCTGATAAAGATTTTTTTTTTTTAAAAAGATAAAACATTTTTTTTATCCCCACATTAATTTAGTTTTTATTTGTTTTCCTCTGAGTGTTTCGCATTTCCCCCACAATCGAAAGACATTCAGGTGAATTAGTGAAACTAAATTACCAGAATTATTTCACTTGTTATGTTTCACTTGTTTAAACTTAAAGGGTTAGTTCACCCAAATCTGAAAATTCTGCCATCATTTACTCACCCTTAAGTTGTTCTAAACCTGTATGAGTCAATGCCAATGCAGTAAGGCCGATGTCTGTGCTATTTCAGCAAGGTTACCAACTCACACTGTACGATAGATGTGATGAAAGCCAAAGCTCACGATTTATGTGCTCACATACGGTCCGATCGGTGAGCTGCGACTTGTCTGCTCACTCTACACGTGTGAAATATGCAAGATAAACACAGTGCCGGGTTGCACCTATCGACCATGATATTGTGAGATGATATTGACCATGATATCCAGAGATGTCACTAAAAGCATCAGCTATCGAAATCAAGAGGATTTAGCATTTGCAATTCATGTTTTCAATTATTATTATTATTAGGGTAGGCCTACTTTTATTATAAAACTGATATTGCAATTAATTTGGCCCGCAAAAATTGTATAGCGCATCACTACAAACTGTGGTACCCTGAAGTCCGTTTTGCAGAGATTCGCTAAAAATGAACTCCTAAAACTTACAGCCAGATTCTGGAAGATGAATTCAAACAGTGGTACGAGAGGATGTGGTGCTGGTCCTTTAAGAGTCACTCTTCATGTATTTTATGACACTTCAGCTTGTGATTCTTATTAAGTGGGGGTCATTTTTTAGGATTCTTGTCACGGACCAAACAGTCCGGCGTTGTTTTATTTCCCCAAAAAATATTTAACAATAGAAACCAAAAAAGTTCACAACAAGGCCTATAAAAGAGGTCAACAAAATATAAGTATACTCAAAACAGCATACAACAAAACAAGATATGAACTAAGCAAACCGACCTTCCTAAATCTTCTTCTTCTGCTTCTTCTTCTTTTCGTTTTATGGCCGTTCACTCCACTGGAGTATTACCGCCACCTTCTGTATACTTTGCGCACATGAGTAATGGATCTGATTAAAAAAAAAAATAAAAAAAAAAACCCTTTACCATCCCAGAGTATCAGAGCCCGAGCTTCAGCTGACGCTGCGTGTTCAGCTCCTCCAGCTTCCACCCTGAGCTCCTCAATCTCCAGGATGATCGGAGCTTTGCTCTTCCTCCTCAGGCTCTAGATCCTGTGATCTAGCCCTGTAAGCTCTAAAAATGTTACCACATCCTTAAACCTCTGTCTATCACTCAAACCCTTTCCCAATAGGTCCATGATACTCACTGGCCTGTTCTTTATATTACTAAAAAGACCACTACGCTGTTCTTCATATTTACTACAGTTAAAAAACGAATCGGTTACCTAACGTAACCTCGGTTCTCTCTAGATGAGGGAACGAGTATTGCGTAAGCTAGCTTACGCTACGGGAAAGATTTCATCTTTTCTGAAAAAATTTAAGCCAAAAAATTATCCTATAATTTGTATCCATTGTCAACGCAGTTCAACTGCAGCAGACCATGAGAGGGCTAGCTAGCCGCTCATTGGTTCGCTCACGGAGAACTGCTTAAGCCTATGAGGGAGCGCGAGTGAGCCCGCGACCAATGAGAGTCTGACTCGCTCTCATTACGTCACCGCCCGCCCAAACGGGTGTGGACGAGACTATAAATTCCCCGAAATAGGCTGAATACTCTGGTTTTTTCAAATACTGAAGCGAAAAATGCTAGTAGCACAAGAACGGCCAGGAACGCAATACTCGTTCCCTCATCTAGAGAGAACCGAGGTTACGTTAGGTAACCGATTCGTTCTCTTACGAGAGGTTCTCTCGTATTGCGTAAGCTAGCTTACGCTACGGGAACACTTGGTCAACGCCGTGCGTGCTCCGCATCCACTATTAGTCCCAAGGGGGGACCCCGGGGAACTCTATAAGTGGGAATGAATATATGTACATGTGACAAAAGGCCAGCGGAGCGGGCCAGTGATTGTGAAGTACATAAGCACATGATAGAGAGGGACAGAGCGAACTCGGTCTGTATAATTAACCCCCTATAGTGCAGCTCAACCAGAAGAGCTGAAAACACACTAGACTGCTAGTAGTTTAGCCTGCAAGGCGGGTACTTCCAGATTGTAAAATCTGACAAAGGTGGAGGGGAAGCCCATCCCGCTGCCACGCAAATGTCGTGAATGGAAATTCCGCTGGACCATGCCCACGATGAGGCCATGCCTCTAGTGGAATGAGCCCTGATGCCCAAAGGGCATGGCAGGTCTTTAGATGTGTATGCTGCTGCAATGGCATCAACAATCCATCTGGATAGGGACTGTTTCGAGGCGGCCAACCCCTTGGTGCGCCCACCGAACGAAACAAAAAGCTGCTCGGATCGTCTGACCGGAGCAGTGCGAGTAACGTATAATCTCAGGGCCCTGACCGGACATAGGAGATTAGAATCAGATTCGCTATCGGATGCAGGCAGAGCCGATAGGGATATAACTTGTGCCCTGAACGGGGTGCCGATCGCTTTGGGGACATAACCATGCCTAGGTTTGAGAACGACTAAGGAGTCATTAGGTCCAAACTCGAGACAGGACGCGCTGGTGGACAGCGCATGTAGGTCTCCCACCCGTTTTACTGACGCGAGCGCGAGTAGAAAAACGGTCTTTAGCGACAGGTACTTTAGGTCCACGGTGTTTAACGGTTCGAATGGGGGGGCTTTCATAGCATCAAGAACTATGGAAAGGTCCCAAATCCCAAATCGGCACCAAAGGGGGGCATGGGGGTTCATCCTTCTAGCTCCCCTGAGGAAGCGGACGACCAACCCGTCTTTGCCCAGTGACTGGCCGCGCCGGGGTTCAGCAAACGCCGCGACGGCTGCCACATACACCTTAAGAGTGGATGGGGATCTGCCCTTGTCCAGAATCTCTTGGAGAAAATTTAGCAAGGAGGGAACCTCGCATAACCGTGGGTCCAGACCCTTTTCGGTGCACCACTTTGAGAACACAGACCATTTTGACGCATAGAGCCTTCTGGTAGAAGCCGCTCTAGCCTGCATGATCGTGTTTAACACTCCCTCTGGCAAAGCAACGGGTAGTTGTTGAGCACCCACGCGTGTAGCGCCCAGCGCTCTTGGTGGGGATGCCAGATCGTGCTGCGAGCTTGGGGAGGAGATCTGCTCTGACTGGAATGGGCCACGGCGCTGTCTGTGACAGCTGCGTGAGCTCCGGAAACCAAGTCTGACCCTCCTAGCGCGGGGCTATGAGGAGCACCGAGTGCTGCGTTTCTCTGATTCTCTGAAGCACCTGTGGTAGCAGAGAGACCGGAGGGAAAGCATAAAGCGGTGTGGGCTAGCGCGTCCTCGCTCCTTGAGAAAAATATTGGGCAGTGGGTGTTCTCCGCTGAGGCGAAGAGGTCCACCTCTGCTCTGCCGAATAATCGCCACAGTTTCTGGACTGTAAGAGGATGCAGGGACCACTCCCCGGGGGGAATGGGGTTCCTGGACAGGCTGTCTGGACCGTCGTTCAGATGTCCCGGCACGTGCGTCGCTCTGAGCGAGAGCAGGTGACACTGAGACCAAACTAAGATGCGTTCTGTCAGCTGGAAGAGATTCCTGGATCTGACTCCGCCCTGACGGTTTAGATAAGAGACCACGGCTATATTGTCCGAACGGATCAGCACGTGGTGGACCTGAATGCGCGGGAGAAAACGCATGAGCGCGTTCTCGACCGCCAACATCTCCAAACAGTTTATGTGTAGGAGGCTCTCTTGAGCTGATCAGGGGCCGAAGGCCGGTGAGCCCTCGCAGACCGCTCCCCAACCCGTGTTGGAGGCGTCTGTCGAGATGACTTTTCGGCGTGAAACTGTCCCTATGGAAACGCCCCGCTGAAACCATTCTGCCACAGACCATGGCTGCAGAGCTGTGATACAGGTCTGCGTTACCTTTATCAGCTGGCGACCCGTGGTCCACGGCCGGTGAGACACACGGCTCCTCAACCAAAGCTGAAGCGGGCGCATGCGCAGTAACCCCAGCTGGAGTACCGCGGAGGCTGAGGCCATACAACCTAACGCTCTCTGAAATGTTTTCAAAGGTGTGAGTCTGTTCATCTGAAAAGACGCGGCGAGACGCTGCACACGGTGCGCGCGCTGCGTTGACAGACGCACCGTCATCGTGACCGAGTCCAGCTCTATACCCAAGAAGGAGATAGTCTGACTGGGTTGTAGTACGCTCTTTGTCCAGTTGACAGAGAGGCCCAAAGCTTTCAGATGGTCGAGGAGAACTGTACGATGAGACAGTAACTCTCTCTGAGATTGTGCCAAAATCAGCCAGTCGTCCAAGTAGTTCAGTATTCGCAGCCCCTGACTCCGCAGGGGGGTCGAGCGCCACATCCATGCACTTCGTGGACGTACGGGGTGCTAGGGATAGGCCGAACGGTAGGACGGTGTATTGATAAACCTGCCTTCGAAGGCGAAACGTAAGAATGGCCTGTGAAGGGGATTTATTTGGATCTGAAAGTATACATCTTTCAGATCTAGTGATATGAACCAGTCCCCCTGGCGCACATGCGCGAGGAGTTTTCTGATAGTGAGCATCTTGAACGGTCTCTTCATGAGAACTTTGTTCAGAGATCTGAGGTCTAATATTGGTCTGAGACCGCCGTCTTTCTTGGGGACAAGAAAATAACGGCCGTAAAACCCCGACTCGCTCATAGACAGAGGCACCCTCTCTATAGCCTTTTTGCACAACAGAATTGCTATCTCTGAACGGAGCAGCGTCACTGCTTCTGGGTTCACAGTAGTTTCTAGCCGCGCTCGGAAGCGAGGAGGGCGGCGGTGAAACTGTAAGCGATAGCCTAGCTTTATTGTGTTTAACACCCACTGGGAGATTCCCGGAATAGCTTCCCACACTTTGAAGCGTAACGCTAGGGGGTGAATGGCTACATGGTCCCCGTCGCTGCACTTCGCGGGCTGCGTGAGCGCGCTGATAGTGTTTCAACAACGGGACTTACACTCGGAGAGGAGTTTATGGGCCCTGTAACAGAGTGAACAGAGGTGAGACGCGCACACGGGCTTGTGGGCACGCTTATGCACTCTGAAACTCGAGCGGGCTTGGCCCGCTTTATGAGAGTGGACTCTGTGTGAGACAGGGGAACTGGAGTGCTTTTGTGTATGAGTGAACACAGTGTTGTGGGCACATTTCGTACACAAGAGGCTTTTATGCTCTTTTTGAGATTTCTCTGGGTCGCCGTGAAAACGGCGTTTGTGCTCATGCAAGCGGCAAGGGAGACCGGCTTGGTTATGGCAGAAAACACTGCTGTAGTAGCCGCCTGGGCGGGGACTAACAGAGGGCGAAACTTTGACGGCGGTCCGGCCACAGCGGAGAGCGCCGTCTTTTTCTTCTCAGCTGTGCTAGGCAGACTTTGGTTGATCGCTTTCAGCGCGATTCTAGGCCGAGGCCCCTGAGGAGGCGGCGGTCTGTGGCGGCTGTCAGAGCGGGAACGCGGGCGGCCGCCCTGGCGTCGCTGAACAGTCTGGCTGTGCTGAGCTGTGGCTGGGGTGGGGCTCGTGCAGGAGGCTGATCACGTGGGCGGCATGCAGAGGAGCTAGCGCGACGAGGCAGAAAGAGGTTCATGGCCTGAGAAGCTTTCTGTACCGTGACAGCAGATCCGAAGAGGCCGGCTGGAGAGAGCGGGGCGTTGAGAAAAGCGGCACGCTCAGAATCTCCCATGTCGGCAAGAGTGAGCCATAGGTGTCTCTCAGACACACAGATGGTGGCCATGCATTTCCCCAGGGCTAGAGCAGCAGACTTTGTGGCGCGAAGGGCAAGGTCCGTGGCGCTCCTCAAATCCGCAACAGAAGGGGAATTCTTTCCGCTCTCATCCCACTCAAGCAGCAAGTCACCTTGTAGAATTTGCAGCACGGACATAGAGTGAAGTGCAGACGCTGCCTGGCCGGCGGCTGAATATGCGCGGCCGTGAAAACTTGAAGTCGCTCTGCAGGCTTTAGAGGGAAGCACAGGTGATGAGCGCCATCTAGCAGAGGGCGGGCATAAGTGTGCGGCGACCAAGTGTTCTACAGGTGGAATGGAGAGATAGCCCTTCTCTGCGGCTCCGTCCACAACGCGGAGCGGGGTGGAAGAGTCAGAGCTAGATCTGGCAGAGAGCGGGGCATTCCAGGACTTTGAGAGCTCTGCGTGTAGCTCGGGCTGGAAGGGCGCAGCCCGTTTGGCAGCGGGAGTCGAGCGCTGGCGGAAGTAGCTGCCGTCCATGCGGTTGATGGTCTGCTCAGGGGGAGGAGACCAATCGAGGCCGAGGCGCTCGACGGCCTGTGTGAGGAGGCGCATTAGTTCTCCCTCAATTCCAGCGCGGGTCCTGGTAGATTCACGGTTCGAGGAGGCTTGAGAACCGGACCATTCCTCACTGTCGGAAGCAAGAAGCGAGCATGTGTCCTTGATGTCCGCGGCGTCATCGGAGGCAACAGAGCGGCCACTCGGCGGCAACTGTTCGTCCGGAAGCGGCGGAGAAGGAGAGCGGGAGGCTACAGGCTCCGGCGGAATGAACGCTTCTTGCTGGGGCTCCGGCGGAATGAACGCTTCTTGCTGGGGCTCCGGCGGCCTCTGAGAGCGGCGTTTCTTCTTCCGCGATGGAATATTCCATACTGATACCCCTTTTAATGGCATATTGGGACAAATAACTACATTTTCTAAACCACATTCCTTAACCCATTGAAGGAGATAGTCTGACTGGGTTGTAGTACGCTCTTTGTCCAGTTGACAGAGAGGCCCAAAGCTTTCAGATGGTCGAGGAGAACTGTACGATGAGACAGTAACTCTCTCTGAGATTGTGCCCAAATCAGCCAGTCGTCCAAGTAGTTCAGTATTCGCAGCCCCTGACTCCGCAGGGGGGCGAGCGCCACATCCATGCACTTCGTGGACGTACGGGGTGCTAGGGATAGGCCGAACGGTAGGACGGTGTATTGATAAACCTGGCCTTCGAAGGCGAAACGTAAGAATGGCCTGTGAAGGGGATTTATTTGGATCTGAAAGTATACATCTTTCAGATCTAGTGATATGAACCAGTCCCCCTGGCGCACATGCGCGAGGAGTTTTCTGATAGTGAGCATCTTGAACGGTCTCTTCATGAGAACTTTGTTCAGAGATCTGAGGTCTAATATTGGTCTGAGACCGCCGTCTTTCTTGGGGACAAGAAAATAACGGCCGTAAAACCCCGACTCGCTCATAGACAGAGGCACCCTCTCTATAGCCTTTTTGCACAACAGAATTGCTATCTCTGAACGGAGCAGCGTCACTGCTTCTGGGTTCACAGTAGTTTCTAGCCGCGCTCGGAAGCGAGGAGGGCGGCGGTGAAACTGTAAGCGATAGCCTAGCTTTATTGTGTTTAACACCCACTGGGAGATTCCCGGAATAGCTTCCCACGCTTTGAAGCGTAACGCTAGGGGGTGAATGGCTACATGGTCCCCGTCGCTGCACTTCGCGGGCTGCGTGAGCGCGCTGATAGTGTTTACAACAACGGGACTTACACTCGGAGAGGAGTTTATGGGCCCTGTAACAGAGTGA